>OX377202.1:42936843-43113426 GCA_947396885.1 Heligmosomoides polygyrus polygyrus | reverse complement strand
CGATTGGTAGGTCCGACTCTGTATGCATTGCTCACGGCACACTCCAAATGCAAGATGGACAATCTTAGAGCAATTTCTGGTTGGGGCGGCTGGGAATTCCCGATAAAACTCCCCAAACGCTCGCTCTACAAGTTGTCGCGCCCCACTCGATTGGTAGGTCCGATTCTGTATGCATTGTTCACGGCGCACTCCAAATACAAGGTGGACATTCTTAGAGCAATTTCTGATTAGGACAGCTGAGAATTTCCGATAAAACTCCCCAAACGCCCGCTCTACAAGTTGTCGCGCCCCACTCGATTGGTAGGTCCGATTCTGTATGCATTGTCCACGGCGCACTCCAAATAGAAGGTGGACATTCTTAGAGCAATTTCTGATTAGGACAGCTGAGAATTTCCGATAAAACTCCCCAAACTCTACTGGTTGTCCCACCGCGCCTACTCGATTGATTCTGTCGGGCCTATATGCATTGTTCAACTCTACTGAGATTTATATACCAAAAGATAGAGCTTGAGCTGCTGAGTTTAAATATATGTTTACTTTCACCAGTATTTGGTTTCTAAAGAAGTTATTCAAAAAGGCCGCTTTGGAGCGTTCCGCGGCCTATGTTGGCCGGCGCGGCTTTTTCGGCCAATGACCAAAAGACATGTCCGGTACTGTATTTTGTGCTGAAGCTATTCTGAATTTACGAGTTTGATTGATAACACATGATTCACTTATGTGAGATCCGGTCGATGATTCACTCACAGACGAGACTTATGTCGCGCGTTGCGAATAGTATACATAATGTGGCCACTCGGTAGATTCATGACCAATAAGGCTTTGACTATAATAGCGCTATATATATAAATATTAATATATAAATATAAATATATATAAATACAAATAAATATAAATATAAATATAAATATAGACTTGGAAATGTTATAGACTTATGTAGTTGCGAGGAAACTGTCGATGCACGTCTCATCGGTGAATCTTCCACGCTCTCAGTACCAGTAGTAACAGGCCAAACTATAATATGGTGGCGCAACTGAGCAATGGTTTGGTGCCGAATTACACGGGACATGGTGTTGATGGACAGGATGCGACAATCCCATTTCATGAACACCACGGTCAGAATGGTCGATCTCTACCGTTTGAGGAAGTTGGCGTAATGGAGCAATGCCATGAAAACATTTATCAGCACCAGTCAGCATTGGATACTCTACTGATTCTACTAGACATTGGGAAAAATTAAACTGAGCAAAGCCCTATACCCCCTCGGATGTGGAAAATGCGAGACACGCAGTTTTGTGTTCGAATAACGCTAGTGGCGAACAACATGTGGTGTTATCTAAAGCTGCGGACCGTTATCAGCAATAAACACACGTGTTTGACATCCTGTCAGGCTCCAGGCATGAAACGTAGCCAATAGATCCAACAAACAGATGCGAAGAATAGGCAACAGAGGGCTACCATAATGAAGAGAGGATCACTGAAGAAGACGAAAGTGGAGCCAGGGAACAGTCGGGGCGTATCGTGCAATTTCTTGCCTTGCGTTTTTCTTCATGTTATATTGCGCAGGTAGGAAACGCAAAAACTCTGTGCCATATGGCAAATTCCTTACTGGCCAAAACGCATGTAGTGTACATACAATACCGCCCGCGGAAAAATCCATTGCAAACCGTCGCATACTCATAACTCATTTAGATTTAGGTTGTTTGAGAAACTGTAGGGCGCGTGTAGCGCAGTCGGTTGTCGCGTGCACCCGATACCAGGTTCCTGGTTCGGATTTCCCGCCCAGGCCAACCAAGCCTTCCATCCCTCCGGGGTCGGTGAATTGGTACCAGACTTGTCTGCGAAGGATAGAGCGCTGAATTGTTGATCGGCTGACCACCGCAAGTCATTGTATGGCCAAATACGCCAATTCAAATCGCCTCCACGATATCCCGTAGAAATAGAATGCGTGGCGCATCCCAAAAGGGATTGAATAACGCCGTCCCTTATCCTTTATCCTTCATGCTTTTGAGAAACTGTTGGCACCGTTCGATTTGTCTCCCCTAGATCTACACAAACATTTATAAAACTTTACCATACCGTTTTCGCTGTGGGTGGCCTAAGAAATAACTGCAGCAGGCTTTTGCGATTAGAGCACCTTATTTTCCAGGACGTGCACGATTTCGGATTATCTCAAGCATGGCGTGCGTTGTCAGTGCTCTGCCATGCCTGGAATGCTCCGAGAGTGCGCCGTGCACAATGCATATAGGATCGAACCAATCAATCGAATGAGCGGAAGCATGTCCACTGGGTTTCTATCTTCGCTCAATCTTCTTCTTCTTCTTCTTCTTCTTCTTCTTCTTCTTCTTCATCTTCAGCGTCTGTCCCGCCTCGTAGCGGAATACGCTATTCTGGTGTCATGACGGCACCTTTCCCGATCCAGCGTTAGATTAGGGTGGACACCATCAACCATCAAGTCCCTGTAATGTGTCAGACCAATGCTGCTTCGGGCGTCCTCTAGGCCGCTTTCCTGACACTTCCAACTCAAGCCCTATCTTGCGAACGCTGTCTTCTTTCCCACCCAGAACGTGGTCGTACCATCGTAAGCGAGCTTCGCGCGTCTTGTCGGCTATAGGGGCGACACCGAACTTTGACCGAATGGCATCCTTTCGAGTGAGGTCCATGCGCGTGACTCCAGACGTCTAGCGCAGCATCTTCGCCTTCATGACGCTTGGTAGCAGGCCAACACTCAGCGCCGTACATTGCTACCGGCCGGACGACTGCTCTGTAGATTTTTGACTTAAAGCGCCCTGGTATCTTCTTGTCGCAGAGCACGCCAGTCAACGAGCGCCACTTGGACCAAGCTGCACTCACGCGTGAATTCACTTCGACCATCAGTTTGCCGTCAGACGTGACTGATGATCCCAGGTACTTAATGACCGAAGTGCGTGGAAGCTCGATGCCGTTAACCTTGATGGAGCTGGACTCAGTAGCGTCCGTCGTTAGATATTCGGTCTTCTTCACGTTCAATTTGAGTCCAAACCGCTCCTAGCGATCACACCAAGCTTGCTCCTCTCTCTCGAGTTCATCTTTATCTTCGCTAGCGAGCATTACGTCATCGGCATAAAGCAATGTCCATGGGACAGGCTTCTGAAGATCTCGCGTAATGGCATCCATTACGACAACAAAGAGGAGCGGAGAAAGCGCAGAACCTTGGTGCACCCCAACAGAGATGGGAAACTCCATTGAGGTTCCAGCTGCAGCTTGAACTCGACTCTTTGGTCAAGAGTAGAGAATTCGCACCCACTCTATGAGCTCTTCGGGTACTCCATGATGTCGCAAGGCGTACCATATCACTTCACGAGGTACGCGGTCAAAGGCCTTCTCCAAGTCGAGGAAGGCGATATGCACTGGCTTCTGTTTCTCGCGATGCTTCTCTATCAGGAGGCGGGCGGCGTGTATGGCATCAACGGTGCCACAGCCAGCCACGAAGCCGCACTGATTGCTGGACAGCTGGACGATGTCCCGAATTCGTCCATCGACAATTCGCTCAAAGATCTTCATGCTGTGCGAAAGCAAGCGAATCGGACGGTAATTGGAGCAGTCTGCAGGACTGCCCTTCTTCTTCCAAATCGGGATCGTCGTACTTTGGCGCCAACACTCAGGCACTTTCTTCTCCGCCACAACCTGATTAAAGAACTTCGCCAACCACTCAGCAGGGTACCAGTACTTGGACTCCCACAAATCAGCTGCCACGTCATCTGGCTCAGTCGCTTTGCCTGGCCTCATCTTTTTCAGAGTCGCTTCAGCCTCCTCTACGGTGATCTTCTGAACGGGGCCGTGGAATGGAGCCGATGAGGGGATGGCTGGATGAGAAAACTCTACCGTAGAGATTTCCATAAAGTAATCGCGCCATCGCTTCAATGCCTTCTTGCGGTCCGTAAGAAGATGGCCGTTCTCATCATTGATGCCGAAAAACTTCTCAATATCCTCGGTTTGGCGATGGCGGGTATTAGCAAGTCGGTACAAATACCGCTCACCATCGCGCGATTCGAGCTTCACGTTGACATTTCCATAATGAGTGGCTCTTGCAACAGCCACGGCCTTCTTTGCAGCTTTCCTTGCTTCTTGGTACTTCCACCAGTTATCGGCTGTCTTGTCGCTGAGAAACACGTGATAGAGCGACTTCTTCTCTCGCACTTTTGCTTTCACGTCGTTTGTCCACAGCCATGTCTGCTTGTCGACCTTGCGTCGTCCAGGCACCGTGATGCCGAGCTCCAACCTTGCAGCTTTACGTATAGCGTCGGCAGCCTTCTTCCAAGTTTCATCGACAGTCGTAACTGTCGGCAACCGCACGCCAGAAATCACAGCTGCTTCCTTCTCTCTCATTCGCCACCACTTGATTCTCGGTGCACCGCATCGCTCGACTTGCTTCAGCCTCGGAGGGCGATCTTTAGGGTGCAGATCAGCTGTCGGTGCTGTGAAGCGACTGTCTCATACGGCACGACCTTCGCATTTGTGACAAGTCTTCTGTCCTTCACAGGGACGAAATCTATCTGAGACTTGGAGCTCCCACTATAGTATGAGATGAGGTGGGAGTCGCGTTTACGAAACACGGTGTTCAATATGGTGAGGTTATGCGATTCCGCATATTCAAGGATACGCTCACCATCTGCGTTACGCGACCCGTAACCGAATCCACCATGACAGCTGTACCCGTCTTTTGTCGCGCCGACATTCCCATTAAGGTCACCAGCGACCACGATGACATTATTCGACGGCACCCCTGCTGTCTTCTCATCAAGCAGACTCCAAAACTCATCCATGGCTTGACCGGAGCAGCCAGTCTGCGGGGTATACGCAGAGAAGTGATAGAGTCGCTCCCTAGCGGCGACAACGGTCTTCATCAATCGATCGTCAAAGCGTTCGACGCTTACAATCGAGTCACGAAATCGTTCGGAGACGATTATTCCGACACTAATGGTGTTCCTGGGACTTGCACATAGAACGACCTTGAAACCACGTCCTATGTCCCTTGACCTGAGGCAGGACCACCTCGTCTCCTGCACCGCACAGAGATCAACTCTTCTACGCTCCAGTGCTTCAACCAACTCGCACGAGCGGCCCGTCTACGTACCCACATTCAGCGTAGCCAAGCGGGCCCTGCTTACGTTACGGGACTTCCGGACTAGCTCAGTTGCCTCCCGATGCCGCCCTCGCATCAGGGACCCTCGCATACTTCTCACACTCGCCGGGCTCTGCGAGTGCGCGCCAGCTCCCGCGGACGCCGTAGCACTATCTCGATACTCATGTAACGTCATCAGCCATATGATGTGATATGATCTTCGTAGGCCGGCCTGACACAGGGGCCTGTCGCCTGCAATCGAATGTCCGCGTTCGGCTTAGCTCGCAGAGCGAGCAGTTTCCAGTGGCACCACGTGGAAGGACGGACGTCGCCACCTTTCTATCTTTGTTCAATGGAAAATGTAAAGCCTTCAAGACTACCTTGCACCGTTTGGAGAATTTTGTCGGAAATTTCCAGCCACCCTACTCGGGTATTGCTCCAATCTGTCACGGCGAGTCTTAAGTGTGCGCCGTGAGGAGGAACTTATCAATCGAGTGGTTTCGACAGCTGGTAGAGTGAACGTTTGAGGAGATATATCATAAATTTGGTTGCCCTACTAAGGAATTGCTCTAAGGCTGCCCAGTTAGCCTTTGGAGTGAACAATGCATATGGAATCGAACCTTCCAATCAAGGGGGCGACCGCTTGCAAATTGCACGCGCAGGCGTGTTGGGATCGCAATAACTCTTTCAAGATCAAATCGTTTCGGCTACAATGCAGGTGAGGCTTGTGTGACGCAATTTTTCCGAATTCGGAGAACCACTGCGGGGAGACCCGACGAGCAAACGGGTTTGAAATGCGTATACTAACAGAGCACTTAAAGTGCTTCACCATGACGTGCCCAGAACTCATCAGCTTCCTAAACATGCTTCCGCTCTTCGATTGATAGGTTCGATCCTATATGCGTTGTGCACGGCACACTCTCGGAGCATTCCAGGCATGACAGAGCACTGACAACGCACGCCATGCTTGAGATAATCCGAAAACATGTACGTCCTGGAAAATAAGGTGATCTAATGGCAAAAGCCTGCTGCAGTTATTTTTTAGGCCACCCACAGCAAAAACCCGGTGGTCTGGTAAAGTTTTATATATGTTTTTGTAGATCTCGTGGAGACGACAGTTTCTCAAACAACCTAAAATTAAATGATTTATGAGCGTGCGACGGTTTGCGACGGATTTTTCCGTCGTAAACCGTCTTTTTGACCATGCGACGCGGGCGGTATTGTAGGATGTTCTCTATAATACCATATTTTCGAATTAGGAAACCAAAGGAAGAACTTCACATCTTCTACAGAACTTTCACTTACATCACTTATATTCACTTATATCAATTCCTTTCAGCATTTGGTGACTCCCTTACATTCTCCTTCGCGTGTTTTTTTTTACGTTTGCTGCTTTGTCGCCGCAGACTGGGAAACAGAACCATAGTACATACTGCAAGCTGTGAGATTTAAAAGTCTATAGAAACGCGACAATCTTCCATTTCATGTCATTTCCTTTCTTCTGCTTAGACTTCTGTGACGAACCCCTCATCGTCCTCAGGAGCACACTGGACAACTGCCTTAAATTTTTAAGGTAGCACACTGACTTTAATTCGTTTGAATTTGGCAATCAACAGGTTTGATTCGCCGAATGATTTCCATGAAAATTTTCGAAGTCCCGTTATTCTCGCAATCCTCACATACATCACCAAGGTCATCGTCAACGGATGATCCGTGAGCAGGAGCAAGGTCATCAGCGAGGTCGAAGGGAGGAGCCCGATTCCCTTTGTCATTGTCAGCAGTGTGCCCCACTCCTGCGTCTTCGTCTGCCGCTCCTAACAGTCCACTCACAATTCCTTATCCTTGTAGACTTTCTCCCTCTTCCAAACGACCTACTTAATGATTCTCATTCTCTAACCCTTTGTCTGTCTATCTATTGTCTGTTACGTTATAATAAGGCAGTACTATTTTTTAACTGACATAGGAATTCTGATGTGAACTGCAAGAATTTTCAACTACGACAATGGTAGGATGCATGGAGAACGTATTAGACTTCGCACTTGAATTACGTACTGCTTTTACATACGTTTCATAATGGGCACGTGAAGGAGAGGCCTACATTTTGATCAAACGGTTCTTCAAAGTATTAGGTTGTCCCATAAGTCCCCGCCGTTTTTTTTTTCAACGATTCATCGCGGATTTCGCCGGCGGTCTCTTGCATAGCGCTATAAAGCTTTCGAAAGAGAATGATTTGCCCTATCAGAACATGTATTGCATTTCTTTTTTCATCATGAGTTTTGCCAATTTTTATGTCGTTGAAGTGAAAAATGAAAAAGTAAAAAAGTAGTCATTTGCGCACTTGTTCTCTCCGCTCAGGTTTGCAATTTTTTGCGCAGTTTTTATAGCATTTGGAAGACAATGTTCTGTACTACAAGAATATTTGTTAATGCTATTTGATCATTTGTCCTTTATTGATTTTTAGGTCATCAAATTGCGACGTCCAATTTTTCTGTCCAAATTTTTACCGACAGCTCCTGCTCTGGTGTAGACTTTTTTGCTTGGTGTTATATGTCGTTCAGAAGAGGATGCTTTGCTCAACAAGAATCTATGTCGCGTTTATTGGCTCATGCTGATTTCTGTCGAATATCAACAACTGAACAAGGAGGAGTAGTTGGTGAAGATGATTTTTCTTTTTGGAATTTTGTTGATATTCGGCAGAAATCAGCATGAGCCAATTAATGCGACACAGATTCTCGTTGAGCAATGCATCCTCTTCCGAGCGACATATAACACCAAGCAAAAAAGTCCACCCCAGAGATCGGTAAAAATTCGGACGGAAAAGTCGGACGTCCCAATTTGATTACCTAAAAATCAATAAAGGACAAATGAGCAGATAGGACCAACACGTATTCTTGTAGCATAGAACATTGTCTTCCAAATGCTTTAAAAAACTGCGCAAAGAATTCCAAACCTAAGCGGAGAGAAGGACTGCGCAATGGCCACTTTTTCACTTTTCACTTTCCACTTTAACGACCTAAAAATAGCGCTATGCAAGAGGCCGCCGGCGAAATCCGCGATGAATCGTTGAAAAAACGGCTGGGACTTATGGGACAAGCTAATAGAAATTGGCTATGCTCTGGACAAGACTCGTTCAGTGGTGATCCCACGGCACCTTAAGGTTTTGTTTTTTCACGGTAAACCACTCCATAGTGCGCGTGAGATACAGTAGAGAAGAAACTGCCCTTTTCTGGTGGGCACCCCAAATCAATTTTAGGTTCGGCATGTCCCACATCTTCAACGCCAGTCAAGCCTTGCATTTCACTTAAAGCCCCTGGCACAGCTTTCGTCCGGGAAGGAAAAAACCGTTCTTGGCGGAATGTTACCCATGAACGTTCAAGGGACTTCATGATGTATGACCCATCTATCCCACCTTTGCCATGAATAGCCTCATCCTGGAATTTCCCTTGCTATTCCGTGCTTCCATCCAAGGCAGGCTAAAGCACCTACGCAGCCTTGTATTGCGCGGGCAACCACTAAAAACTGGCTCATCCATCGGCTGTCCACCACTAGTCATCTACGAACTCGAAGTGCCTCCACGACTTCCCGTACAAATAGTGAAATGACCGATTAACGTCTGTCGTCTATTCATCCTTTGTCCTCCAATCTGCTCCTTGCTGGTCCGCCGCACAGGAGCGGCCGCTGTGCAGAAAAGCACATACATGCGACCGGAAAGTGTGCCGCTCTACAAACGGTTCCTGTCTAATTTCTTGTTAACTATATATCTCTGGGCGCGTGTAGCGCAGTCGGAGGAGGCGCGACTGTCGCGTGCACCCGATACCAGGTTACTGGTTCGGATTTCCCGCCCCGGCCAACCAAGCCTTCCATCCCTCCGGGGTCGGTGAATTGGTACCAGACTTGTCTGGGAAGGATAAAGCGCTGACTTGTTCATCGGCTGGCCACCGCAAGTGATTGTATGGCCAAATACGCATTCATGTCGCCTCCACGACATCACGTAGAAGTAGAATGCGCTGGCGCATCCCAAAAGGAATTGAGTAACGCCGTCCTTTATCCTTTATCCTTATTATATATCTCTAACCAGTAATCTAATTAAAATGGTCCCCAATCCTCTGACCACTCCCCAATCACGCGCGCTAAATATTTAGCTGTGTGGTAACATCGAGCGCAGCTAGATGCTATCAATCACCTTGACCGCAGCACTGAAGACTTCCGACCACTCCCGATTCGTGATCGCAGTGTTCATCGAACCTTTTCTCATACGCTTTATACAGGGTGCGAAAAAAGTATTGACGCATCAAACGTAAGCGTTAGAAACGACAACACGTTATGAAGTTTAACAAGTTTATATACGAAATGTCAACAATGATCTGACGAACAGAACAGCATCACCTGTATTTTATATGGGCTTCTTTGCTGCGAATGCAGGAGCGAAGACGCTGATGAAAGGCATCGACGGTGCGCCGCAAGTAGTCCACGTCGATCTCGTTCTATGCTTTGACCTTCAGTGACTTGATACTTTTGTGCATTCAACATGTAAAAGTGTTACATACTCTTCAAGGACCTCCAAAGTGTTAATTCTGGCGGAAGGCTCGCTGCAAGGGAGGCGCATCCGGCCAGTACCATGGTTTGTGCATTCATCACAAGAGTCTCTCGTTTTCGTGGATACAGGAGTGAAGATAAATCAGTAGAACTATCTGTACTGAAGTCCTAAAGAAGCAACTGGTTCCTTGGCTCGAATCCCACCTCGAGAGTAAGCCGTGTGCCTTCCAGCAGGATTAGACTCCTGTGCAGAGTCGAGGATTGTTTAGGACTGGTGCCGCGCCAACTTGAAGGACTTCATTTCGGCACAGGAATGACCTCTGTATAGACCGGATTTGAATCCGCTGAATTACTCTATATGGGAGGTTTTGGAGAACAAGGCTTGCGCTACTTCCCACAAAAGTATGAAGTCAGTGAAGGATGATCTGGTCAAAGCATGGAACGAAGTCGACGTGGACTACTTGCGGCGCACCGTCGATGCCTGTCCTCGGCGTCTTCGCCCCTGCATTCGCAGCAAAGAAGCCCATAGAAGATACAAGTCGTGCTATTCTGTTCGCTAGATCATTGTTGACATTTTGCATATAAACTTGTTAAATTTTATAATGTGTTGTCATTTCTAACGTTCATGTTTAGTGAGTCAGTACTTTTTACGCACCCTGTACACCCCGCCATTGTCAGGCCTTCAGTATCTTTTCTGGTTGCACCAGAGCACTAGGGCTTGAGAGCGATTCTCAAAACCCCAAAGAGCGCTCGCGCTGTGTGCTAATGGCAGACGTTGACGAGTCCCAGTTGCATCCCGAGACAGGCTGGAGATTTTCTGGCTGGCAATGTGGAACCTTCGGAGCGACTGCAAGGGTTGATCACTTTCGCTGACCGGCAGCGCCGACAAAGGTCTCTCGTCGACAGACTGGTTTGTCGAGTAGCGTTTTCCCCTCATTATAGCAGCGGTTCCACCGCTTTTAAATCTGACCAACGTGCGAACGAGTGCTGTCCCATTTCAAACCCCAAATTGTATACACTTTTCACCCTGCAATGACTTCATTGGGGATCATGTCGTCTGCATGCCCGTTCTCCTCTCTTCCTCTCTTTTTTGAAGCGGGGTTGATACATAGACTGGAACTCGTTAAGCTCAAGTCTACAGGCCTGAAAGACAAGGCCTGTAGACTTGAGCCTAACGAGCCACTCTGTTAAGAATTCCACTTGGTGGCTTAACACTCCGCGGCGCAGATGAACGGCTGAAACGAACAGTGTCTTCAGGAGCGTCGATTTCGTCCTAAACACAGCATTGCGTAAGGAGCCTTTGCCTGCTCGCCTCTTTTCGTGCGTAATTGTCTGTTGTGCCCCGCGACAGGCCGACCGCGTTGCGTGCTGGAGGCGTCGGGAGACGGAAGTATTATAGTAGCGCAGAGCCGTTCGTGCTGCGGCTATGAATCCGAATGGCCACTTTAGAGCCCCGAACGCCTCTTCTGTCAACATCTTGGACAAAGCGGCTATTCTGGACGATCACCAACGTCTCACGACTGATGGAATTTGTCGTGGTACCATGGCACTAGTTACACTTTTCCCGCACTAAGAGCTTTGGAGCACCTATGTTGAAAGGCGCTTCAAAGTGGACGATGCTGGGTGCATTCCGTTTAGAGCACTGCGAAGAATACTCTTCATCTCTCAAGCGCATTCAGGAGAAGCTGATTTTCTCAGCTGTCAGCGGCAACCTCTTCCGCAAGAATAAGTGGCTCAAGTAATTCTCGTCCCCCCTCCAGTGATTACCACTTGATCTAGCAAATTATTCTGAGTGTCAGATCAGCATTCCCGAGATGTCCTTCGTTTGTCTCTGGGTAGAGCTGACATTAACCAGATAAGTAGTGAGCGATGAAACTACTGCAGTTCATGGCGCATTACTCTCGCAATGATTCGCCGCTGCGCCGCTGGTGTATAGATCGCTGTCACTCGCCCTTTCGGCAAGCTTCGGCTTTAGTCACATTGGAGCTATTTCGGAAGTGAGCAGGTGTCTTCTTCGGGATCAGTTAGGTGCTTACAGTACAGCTTAGTTCTGTTTTTGTGGGTCCTTCGTGGAACTCGAAACGAGCAAAAGCAGTGACAACAGACATTTTCGAACGTCAAACGTTGTTCCTTTCTCTATTTTCGAGCGATTTTGTGGTAGCCTTTTACATAGAATAAATAGAACCGTTTCGAAATATTAGGTTCTCGTGAAAACAATGCAGGGGATTTATAACTCATTGTTCATAACCATTCTGACTTACAGCCATGAATTAGTTGTAGGCCACCAAAGGCTAAGCGACCTCTCTCTGCACTCTCCCAGCTTTTGAAGTGCCTCCAAGTTCCTCAACGACTCGACCAACCAATTGCTAGTGGCTTCCTGCCGCATGGCATTTTCCTAGCATCACGTTGCATGGCCCTTGTTGATCAGAAGAATCACGGGAGAACTCGAAACGCCGAGTTCGTCTGGTTCAGCGGTATCAGCTATCTGACTTCTCCAGGGGCTCCAACACTGCTTATTCATCCCCGCCGAGTTTGCTGCAGCAATAACAAGTTCATCTGCCTGGGGCCGGATTCGTCAACGACGTACAGCAATTTACCAGAGAAGATACAAGCGAAACCCCTGATAGCGCGGTGAAATGCTTCACCCTATTGCTTGATAAGGCGCGCTATCAGGGATTTCGGCTGTGTTTCCCCTGTTAAACTGCTGTAAACCATTGATGAATCCGGCCCCTGGTCAAATTTCTTCATTTCTCCATCGACAAAAGCGATGGTGCAGCAGCTCCCATTTAGTTCCTGAGATCGAATTACAGAAACGGAACAGTACCATGTCTCTACAGCAGAGTATTAAAAAAGTATGCGGCATCGCATAAATGCTACGGATTCGCATTGTCGAAAGTATAATAACTCCGAGCGCCCACTGTGTTCAACAGTGTAGCGGGCGAACGCCCGGTGTTATTACTTGTTATTTATTTTATTTTATGCTGTGTAAGTTTACGGACAAAACGCTTAGTCCTCGCATTAGTTTATTACCATTTCATACATAAATATTAGGTGCAAGGACAACAAAAGTAAAGAGGGCAGGTGTCAGCCTGACGGCCGAGCACCACCGAGCCCACACACCACTGTCCACCCGGGAGGGCGTTTTCTTGTACTCCATGGGTTGCGGGGGCTCTAAGTGGTGGCTTAATGGGGGTCCCGATAGCCAGTGGGCAAACTCCCGCACGGGTAGTTTTAATGGGGCCCAATGGCGTCGGGTAAGACAAGGCTAGGCGTTACTGGGTGACCTAATCAATCTCCCGTGGATTGGCTATCCTTTTCTTCTACCGTAGCCTACGTCCCATCTCCCTGCAGGCTTTCATCCCCTTACAATTTCCTTACATCCACGGCGGCGAAAGAGACCCGGTCCCCGGGTCCTAGGTTATACGGGATGGGATGAGTGGTTGATAAGCTAATCGAATGAGAGAGAGATCAGTGTTGTTCCGATGTGTAGAGGGTCATCGCAGTTGAGTTGTGGTGATGGTGAAAGGTGTTGAGTCGTCCTGAGTGGCTGTAAGTATAAGTGAGAGCTGTTGCAAGGAACAAAAAATACAAAACTAAAAACAACTCACAACCAGTGGTGTTATGTGTGATACCGTAAATAAGAAAGAGGATGGAGATATTGAGGTATTGATAAAAGATATACGGAATAATTAGTTTCGCGTAGACTAGTTTTCGTTTCAAATAATATTGTCTTGGAGTTTCGACTGCCATTACCCTTGTCTGTCATAGTTGCATGTGCATAGTATCATATGTTCCAATAAAGATAAAGGAATCTCACACAGTATTAGTATGAGACCGAGTTGTGAGATTTATCATGGCGTCACTGTGCGCGCATTAGAGACGTAAATAATGCACTCAGATCAAAATCAATGTAGCCCGAGATTAAGGACAGTAACTCGTTAAAAAACGACAGTTGTCAAAATACGTACATTTGGTAGACACGGTGTCCTTATCGTGGCATGTGAAGAAAATTTATGGAACTAGATTCAGTTATATTACACAAAAGGCAGAGTTAAGTAGCGGATGGAGGCCAAAACATGGTGCTTCGAAGTAAAAGCACTCGTGGTCCGTATAGGTATAAGTGATGAAGGCTACGAGAAGGAATCTAAAACACTACTCGATATGCATATGCAACTTTCCGGATCACAAAACAGCCAACCAGGTGGTGATTTGTTCTTCCCCTGGTGTTGGGATCATGGAACAGGAGCTGGGTTACTTGTTGTTATAGTTGAAACAACTCCTGGTTGATGTAGAGCTGCTTTTCTCTTCTAGTTGTATAAAAGTAGTGAGTTTTGGATTTGTTGCAAACGTAAAGCCTTGTTTTTGTATATGAAGCATGGACACGAGTTCTCTTACTAAATGCAAAGACTGACAGTTTGTCGCCTTGGTTTTGTGCTCGAATAGATACTTAACTGCTAACTTATTATGTAATTTGTGAAGCTGTTCCATGAAGGTAGTGTGAACTAGAACGAAGGTGACACTATGTCCGTGATGTACCGTTATAAGAGCGTTTTGCGCTCCTATGTTTATCGATCGCTTCCAACTACAAGTTTAAATGTCGTTAGTCTGTGGCTGATTACTTGGGTATTTTAGAGCTGTGCTTAATTGCGTGAAATCGCGTTGCGCAGTGACGGCACGATTTTGTAACGTAGAAAATTTGCAGAAAGTCGTAAAAATAGAGAAGAAAGAGAAAATTAGGTTTCGAAGTCTGCAAAAGGGTGCGGGTTTGTGGCTAGAAGAAACTTTGCAGCTATTCTCCGTCAGAGTTATACAATTTTACCCTGTTCATGTGGACCGTGCGTTCTCGACGTCCATCGAGAATGGTAATATTGGGACGCTCTATGTCCACAATGACAAAGGGACCTTGAAAACGAGGTGCTATTTTGTTTCCAATGTCTTGCCGTACGAAAACTTGTTGACCTATTTGCAAATTTGAGGGTTGTGTGCGGTTCCTCAAATCGTAGTGACGTTTTTGTTCTTGCTGTGCTATCTCCAAATTTGCTTGAGTTGTTTTCCAAATAGCACGAAGCATTGGGGTCAGTTGATTTGCATAGTCTGTTTCTGATGCAAATTTGCGAACAGGTAGTTCCAAGGAATTACGGAAGATGTTGAATGGCTCGTAGCCATGAATCACAGTGTACGGAGAGTGCTTAGTGGTGGAGTTCTCTGCGCAATTATATGCATGAATAGCTAAGAACATAACATTGTCCCATTCATCGTTACGTGTAGCTATGGCCATGGATATAAGTTCTTCAATGGTGCGATTTGCGCGCTCGACTTGTCCGTTACTTTCATGATGATACGGAGTGCTAGTTTTATGAGCGATTTTAAGGTTTTTAAGAGTAGAACGGAAAATGTCACTCATGAAATTTGTGCCTTGATCGGTTACCAAGAGCGCTGGTGGTCCGAAACGAGACACGAAGCGATTCATGAATGTATTTATTATTGTAAGCGCCTTTTGGTCTGGTATGGGTTCAGCTACTATATATTTCGAGAATGCATCGACAAAAACAATTATGAACTTGTTACCATCCAGGGTTTGAGCTAGTGGTCCAATCACGTCTGAGTGGACTCTTTCCCAAGGACGTACTGGCAGGTCAAAATTGCATAACGGTTCGTTGATTCGATATGCATTGGGGTCTTTACGTTTCTGACATTGGGGGCACTGTGATACCACGGCGGTTACATCGTGGGTCATTTTATTCCATATAGCAATTTTCGAAACAGCAGTAAGGGTCTTTCTGACGCCAAGATGGGCCATTCCCATTTGGGATGAGTGAATTTGTTTGATCAGAGTAGCTCTAAGGCTAGAGTTGTCTGGCAAGACTATAACGGGATCTTGGTTTACTTTCATGGGGACATAATACAGTATGTTGTTAGCGATGAAATAATTGGAAAATGCGGGGTTATTTGGGTTGGCCTGAAGACTTTCTCTAATGAGAGATGTGCGGGAACAGTTTTGTTGTTCTTCGCATACTTTATCTAAGGTAAATAGTTGGGATGTGACCGTGTTGATTACTATATCCGTGTGGTTAATGGGAAGGTGTCTAGAAAGTGCGTCACAAACCATGTTGCTTTTACCGGGCCGATAAGTTATCGTGATATCATATTCCTGTATCGCGATTTGATATTTGGCGAGTCGACCAGTAAGATCTCTCCTGTGAAGAAGAGATTTTAATGGCGCGTGGTCTGTTATTACAATTGTTTTCGCGCCGTCAATGTAAGGTCGAAATTTTTGAACTGCGAAAACAAGTCCAAGCGATGTGTTAATCAGCACTTCCTTTCTTACCAAAAGTAAGAAGAAATAAGGAAAAATAAGATGGCAGCAAAAAATTTGAAAAGATGAAAAAAATTTTAAGTGTAAAGATCACGTTTCCTTTGTCCTTATCCTTAAGATTGAGTTGATGCTGGTTGAGAAGATGGGAAGCTGTCACAGTAAGTTGCTTTTATAGTGGTACTATTGTACCTCTAAATTATTGAAGACGAAACGAAACGTAAGATAATTCCGGCATATAGAATGTGGATAGTAGAATATGAAATGAGAGAACGGTGGAGAGAGAAACAACTAGTGTTAATCGTGCTTTGCTTGCTCGTTTTTATTTATTCTTAAACTGTATATTTTCATCGCCTTACTTCAAAATGAATTTTGGTGTGCGCTTCATTAACAAATACGACCACAGTACATTTATTAGTAGTACTTTACCGCGAGGGTGGCGTAGCCTGGCCAGGACTTAACGTAACACTGCTCAAATACCGGATTAGAGGGATTTTTCTCCCTGTCACACAAATGAATGGAATATTTTTTCCTCGCGGAGTAGAGGTGGAGCAGGGGTGTGACATTAGCGCTCTCTTTTCTGTAAGAGAAAAGGAACAATAGATCGCAAAAATGAAGAAAAAAAACGTGGCGGCATAGTATGCAAATCAGGGGACACGAGAGCATTTTGAGCATAAGCAGAAATTTATTTGTCAGACAACTTGCTATGAAATTCTTATCCTAAAAAGTGAACGCGTTTTTTAAATACTGTTACTTCTCTAAGTAACAGTATGAAAAAAATTATAAGAAAATATTCTTATGGCCTATTTTTGGTTAAATTGTGTCGGGCACATACGCAGTGACACTAAAAGGAAGTGTAAAAAACTCATGCAGCATCAACATCTTTGTTTTTTGAAAGTTAGAGAGAATACAAATGGAGTGGTGGAAGAAAGGACGAGGAAACCGATCAAAAAATAGGCAAAATAAACTAATGCGAGCCGGGACCTCCATATAATAACTCCGAGCGCCCACTGTGTTCAACAGTGTAGCGGGCGAACGCCCGGTGTTATTACTTGTTATTTATTTTATTTTATGCTGTGTAAGTTTACGGACAAAACGCTTAGTCCTCGCATTAGTTTATTACCATTTCATACATAAATATTAGGTGCAAGGACAACAAAAGTAAAGAGGGCAGGTGTCAGCCTGACGGCCGAGCACCACCGAGCCCACACACCACTGTCCACCCGGGAGGGCGTTTTCTTGTACTCCATGGGTTGCGGGGGCTCTAAGTGGTGGCTTAATGGGGGTCCCGATAGCCAGTGGGCAAACTCCCGCACGGGTAGTTTTAATGGGGCCCAATGGCGTCGGGTAAGACAAGGCTAGGCGTTACTGGGTGACCTAATCAATCTCCCGTGGATTGGCTATCCTTTTCTTCTACCGTAGCCTACGTCCCATCTCCCTGCAGGCTTTCATCCCCTTACAATTTCCTTACAAAAGGATAGACAGGGATAGACAGAGGACGGAGAGCCTGCATTACATTCCGAGCAAGCTAATAAAATAGTGTTTCCAATGATACGCACGGTTACTAGTCCTTGCGCCCTGTGGCTAGAGTCCGAAAACGTTGGAGATAGGGTTCGGGAGCGAAGTGTTTCCACGGATTCCTGACCCTTATAGAACGTTTGCAGTTCGCCTCGTGGCTCGTTTCATGGCGTTTCGCGTTATTATTCAACGAAGCCATGAATGCCTGAGAGCAATCTAAATATCGGATGGAAGCAGATGGTCGGAATGTGCAACCCCTCTCCTCCCCCTCCCCCCTGCCCGTTGCATAGGGGACCCGCAACCAAACCGTTGCATCAACCGCCAGCAGCTTTGCCACTCGGCACATGACTAGTGAGCGCCGCTCAGCTGCATTCCTCTGGCGCGGCTGCGGCCTAAGCACCAGTCAGCAGTCGCGGTGCGGTTCGGTCCTGTGCGGTCTGGAAAGTGGCCCTACCGCAAGAGGGAGTGCAAGAGGTGACACAGGGGGTCCTGTGCCGTAGGGTCTTCCCAAACCTCTCCCTTTTCCTCCAAGCAGCAATGGGGGGCGGACTTTTCAAAGCTGTCGTGGAAGTTTGAGGTCAATTCTCTGTATCCAACATGTCCTCACCTCGTCTCGTCACCTTCCAGTCGGATTCGAATTCCATCTAGGTAGTTAAACAGATCAATCTCTAGTCTAAAGTTTGTACTAGAGTACCCGTGGGGCAGAGCGTACCCAACGCAAACTAATAGTGGAACTCGTATTCTGCTGACGGCCACTGATATACCGTTCGTATACAGACCTCTCTCCTCAATTCCCTTCCAAAAGCAAAGGCGTGTCGCATCCTTTTTCAGATTTCCGAGACACAGCAGTAAGGAAATGGCCTTTATATTGTCGGTAACACAGGTTTCTCTCGTTGAACCCTGACGTAAACATTAGTATTTTCATTGTATTGCTGCCTCAAGAGGTTTTCTGGGAGATTCTGGTCTGATTTTTCCACCGTATCAGCGCCTTTACAGCCCTCGATGCGTGTATTCGAGAAACATTCCACCAATAAGAAATCAGAAGCCGCCCGTGGTCTCAGCCTTTATCTGCCCAGTAATCTGCAGCTTTAGTATAGTCCCGGGGAACCGTTGGAAGCGCTTATACGGCTATAACATACAATTACCACATAAAACTGAACATCTTTCAAATCAAATTGTACCCTTCCCAAAAATCAAATTGGACACTCTTCTAAGCAAGCCTGACGCTTTCGAAACCTTGAAACCAATCTGGACACCTTCCAGATCGAAACCGGCGTCTTCCAGACTAAACCAAAGACCTCCCGAGATGATTAGAATAATCTCTTTTGAGGATAATTTAGTGTAGCGGTCGGCACTAGTTAAAAGTTCCGACCCCACCTACACTTCGGTCGAAAAAATTTTTTTCGCTGAAACTTCCTCTAGGGGGTTATTTTGGTTGCTGGTCACCAATCTGACATCCGTTTTTCACGATTCGGTCGAGAACACCCATACCGTTAACAAGGGCAGGGTCACCAATTTTGCCCAAACTTCGCCTAGGGAGTTATTGGGGGGTGCTAATCACGAATCTGGAGTGCGGTAGTTTACGGAAGGTACGGGTGACTAAGGTAATGGACACCGATTTCGCCCAAACTCTAGCGTAAAACGAAAAACAGATGTCAGATTCGTTATCAGCTCTCCAAATAACCCCCTAGACGAAGTCTCAGCGAAATCGGTGACCCTGCCTGGACCACCGTTGTTAACGGTATGGGTGGTCTCCGATCGAATCGTGAAAAACGGATGTCAGATTCGTGGTCAGCACCCCAAACAACCCCCCCCCCATAGGCGAAGTTTCAGCGAAAAAAATTTTTCGACCGAAGTCCTGTCGGTGAAGTCGGAACTTTTAATTAGTGCCTAGCTTTCTTCAACATTTCTAGTTCACCCGCCCCAGTAAGTGAACACACACTTTCAAATTCGATAAAAATTTTATTTTCATGGAAAGTCAATAGCCTAAAGCTTATTCTGACTAGAAAAGGGGTACAAGTCGCAAGTACCGCACCGCTGCTCCTACCTTTCTGCACCCCGCCGCACGTTACCGCACCTCCTGCGGTGCACCTTTTGCTTCGGAAGATCTTCATTTTGATTTCGAAGTGTTAACCTTGTTTGGATGAGTGCCCGATTGGATATGTTTGCGCCACAGATAGGGTCGGAGTGCGTATGTGTGTGTGTGTGTGGGGGGGGGGGATCACCCTTTACTGGTTGTACCCCTTGCGGACACCATATGTCCAGTTACACCAGAACCGTCTTCTAGTTATGCCCTACATGGTGACCCCCCCCCCCACCATATTCGCGTCGCGCACGCTTCATTCGTGCTCAACTCGAGATGTTCCTGAACCAATTTCCTGGACGATAAAAGGCTATGGTTTATCACAAGCAACACAGGCCCACCACCACTCTCCAAAGACCCATTTGGAAATGCGACTGGACCCAGAAGAGGGCCGCATCTGCGGGAACAGAGGACCACGCAGGTCGCCCCAGTGGACGTGAAGACACCTGGGCTCTCTGCTCCACGACGGTGCTGAGGCTGATCGATGTTCGCTCCCCTGAGACCACTTCGGGTCGCCGCTCGAACATCCAAACCCGCCCGACCCCGCTGAGTCAGCCCCCCCCCCCCGCCCGCGGGCCGATTCGAATTGAAATTTTCCCGCCGGACGACGGCTGCGTGGCGTCCCGCGCGACGCAGCGCCGCCGTGCTCCGGGGGTGCCTCGCAGTCCGGCACCGGCCGGCGCGAAAGCCGCACGTCGGCGGCGCCGCTGACGCATCGCCGGCCTGGCTCGCTCTCCTTCCTCCCTTCCTCCTGTTTCGTCGTTTCTTCTCTTTCAGTTTGCTGCCGGCCCGTCTCCTGTGCCGTGAGGGGCTTCGTCGGTGAGGGAGAAGTTCCGAGCTCGCGGGACGCCCGGCCCCAACGTACTGTGCGTGTTGAGTGGATTTCGCAATAGGAGCGACCTCCGCCGCGATGAGCTTATGCTGGTCTGGCGCTGGAAGTGAAGCTGTCCGAGTGCAAGTCTAGAAGTGGGGTTCACCTCCACCTTTCTCCACAATTTGCAAAGAATGTGTCCGAAAATTTCTAAAGGAGCTAGGCACACAAACATGCGTGGTGCGACTGTGCGAGGAAGGCAAGTGCTGCTGACGTTTCAACGTTATTCGGTGCAATCCTAGTTGATGGTGGCCGCTCTTAAACGATTACATAAGAACGGAATGTGTCCAGTATTGCCATATATTGAGTCCATTCATCCTATAGGAAAAACTACATTAACGAAATCAAAATAAACAGCACCGAAAACATGAGGACACATAACACTTATGAGCTAGGTCGGTACGTTTGCAAATAATTAGGGGTGAAGTACATTGCCTTGTCTGACTCCATCGACTCGATGCCGTATTCAAAACGCTGATTGATGGTGCTTTAGCCTATTTTTCATTTCACTGGTGCTCTTTGTTTTATCTGCTAGAAGGTGATCTGCTCTTTGTGCAAATCTAGAAAGGAGTACTCCCTTACCAGAGTTGCATCGAGAACGGTCCTTTTCCTCCTCCCGACTAGGAACTCGGAAACTGAACTTATCTGGGCAACCAGGTTGGTATATCCAACCTATATCCGTATGTTTTTGCCCATTTATTGTGTTTCGTTACGTCGGGAAATTGCTTAAGAGCGGCCACCACCAACTAGGACTGCACCCGTTATTCAATCTTCTATCTGGAGTTATTCGTATGAGAACGTAGATGTGTCTTTGAAACACGAACCAGCTAAGGAGATCGACAAAAATCAGTTCCCAAAAGAGGAATCAAGTCAAGGGAGCCAACCTCCTACTTTACACTCGTCATAATTTGTTCAGGGCGTGTGGAACTTTCTCGTCTACAGTGAAAATTTCCGTTTTATGCTGTATGCATGACTCGCTACACATTCTCTCTCAAAGTTCTCGAGTACCTAAAAGGGCTAATGAGACGTAGGAATGTTGCGAATAAAAAAGGGTGCTGCTTCGTTCGCCGGGCTTCGCTTCTCCCTTCACCACCCGCTTTACGATTAGTCTCGCGTGTTGCGGAGGACTTCGTGAGTGGCGAGGAATTTCTAGAGTCCCGACATGCTTCTCATTTTGCGTGGATTTCGCAGTATACGTGGGCTTCGCCTCGTCGTGATATGCTTGTTCGGAGCTTCGAAGTTATCTAGCCAGGCAAACATCGCCATTATGGTAGTTGGGGGGGGGGAGGGGCCACCTTACAAAAAGTGTCATTGACACAAAAAAGGACACTAGTTGGAAGTTCCGACTCCACCGACACGACTTCGGTCAAAAAAAAAAACGCTGAAACATCTAGAGTGGCTATTTGGGGCGCTGGTCACAATCTGACATCCGTTTTTACGATTCGACTACATATAATATAGATACAAGGAGGTAGAGGATTACATTCTTAAAGTTTCTGCCGGTGATGGCAGCTAGAGATTGGTAGTTTAGTGGTCGGTTCATCGAATTACGAAATCCTCGGTATTGCCGAGAAAAAAGAAAAGGAGTGACTGCTGTTTCGAGTCGTTCGTCGAATACGCCACAACCATGGCACTTCCAGTTCTGAGGATCGACGTCAAGCCGAACTGTGTGTCTTCAGATTTAAGGATTTGTAGGATGTGAGAAGCTTGACCTGGACAGTTCTGCTTTCCGAGGATGGTTGAGAAGTATGGGTGCTGGATGTCAGATTCGTGATCAGCACCCCTAGACAAAGTTTCAGCAAGAAAAAATTTCGACCGAAGTCGGTGGAGTCGGAACCTTTAGCTAATGCCCTAAAAGAGAAACGGTAACAGGTTGATGGTAAAGAAACCAAGCAAACAGCTACAGCTTTGCTTGTTTGCTTCCTTTACTACAGTGTGTTACCGTTTCTTTCCGCTCAAGCGGAGGAGAGCACAGATCTAGGCAGGGGAAGGGATTCCAGGGTGTGGCTCGAGTGACGCACCCGTGCTAAAATTGCCTACATCCTGGAGTTTCCTCTCTTGTCAAAAACGGGATCTGTAATCGAAAAGAGGAGATAAGGCTGCATTTACATTCGCTGTATGTAGCTACTCGCCGTGGCATGCTATGATTCCCCCCCCCCCTCCCCCTTTGCAACTACAATAGCGCCCAAACATTTTACTTGTTCGCATTGGGATGCGTTATTAGCCGTAACCTGCAGATGTTTCAACGTCAGTCAATCTTCTGGAACAGCTGAGGAAGTAGAAAAAAATCGCTTCTCAAAAGAGATCATGACAAGTTCTACTGTTGCCTTTAGGCTCGTTATATTTTTTTTTTTGGAATGCATTTAGAGTTGTCTTGCCGTTAGTGGGGCAATCGCATTATCCTGTACTCATGCTGCACTGCACAGAATCATTCATATAGTTTTCGAGGGCGCCAAGGGCTAATGAGAAGAATTGCTACGATTAAGCTCAAACGAGAGAAATGTAATGGAAACAGAAATGTCGGTGTCTATAAGAATAATGAAAGCCTTGAAATCTAGAGGCTTTTTGTCAGTTCCTACTGTGTTACCAGTAATGAGGAGCGAGCATCATGAATCAATTCCTGATGGAACGATGCATCTTTTAGGGCCATGTTATGCTATTGTTCACCCTTAGCGAAGCCTAATCATAAGCTCCCATATCGATTCATCGAGACGCGCGAATGGGAGTTTATCATTACGCTTCGCTCGGGGTGGGCTATGGCATAACGTAGATGTCATGCTAATCATTTCTAGTATGCCTTCTCGAGTGTGATAACAATCTTTCATATTGTTACCAGGTGAAAAGAAGGTAACTGGTGGCGAGACGACGTATGTAACCGGACGAGTTAGCAGGCAAGGCGAGAACTGATGAGATCCGGAGGTCACACAGAGCGTAAATACATGCGTCGCATCTATCTCAAGTGAATGGGGTGCAACATCTTATGTCGGTCAAATTTGACGCTGGACGAGAAAGGCAGCTCATTCCTTGCAAGAAGAGACGGGATCGTTTTGTGGAGAGCTCCATGTGTGAGTTAGGAAAACGTATATTGCGATAGAGGGTGAAGCGACAATGATAAATATACTTGAGAATTATGGAGAAACAATATCAAATTTTAATGGTTTGTTTCGCCACCTCCCTTCAGACAAACCATTTTCTTATAACACCTCCTCGGTGGCTCATCAGTGAAGAAGGAGGTGTTATAATTTAAGCTAAGATAAGCTTGCTGGAAGAAGAACCCCCCCCCCCCCCTCCCAAAAAAAAAGAAGTTAAAGTTATCCCTCGTCCCACCTATCTGCACACGTCTTTTCGCGCACTATTATAAATACTCTTCTCGTCAGATGGTGCATTTAAAGATACCTTGTGCTTCTCTACACATGTCTGTTGAGGCTTAAGGGCTCCGCACACTTTTGCGGCGTTGCCGCAGCCCTATCCTTCAACATGGGGCAAGGACGCAGAGGCCGCCGGCAACGGCAGCCGGCGCCGTCCCGCACCAGCACACTTTTCCGGCATTGCCGCACCGACGGCAACAATGAATGGAATCATTGTTGCCGTCGGTGCGGCAATGCCGCAGGCAGACACTGTCTGCACTCCAGCCGATCGCGAAGCTTCTTGAAGAAAAATCTGAAAACAAGAAGCAAAATCTCGGGGAGAGCTGACGTTGCCGGAGAGCTGATGACGATGGAGATTCTCAGCTGAGTTCTTCATTCGGGCGCGCGTCTCTCATCGGAGCGCGCTTTCCTTCTATGCGAGTAGGTCCCGACTGGAGTTCGCTGCGACGGCGCCGTGCTGCGGCAACGTCGGAGAACGGCGCCGTCGCAGTGGGGAGGAGCGCCGCAACTTGGTGGCTCCGCCCCACTTTTGCCGGTTGCCGGCTGCGGCAACGCCGCAGAAGTGTGCGGAGCCCTTTAGACGAAATGGGTTTCAGATGAAATTTGCACTGTTCTATTTTGCTAGTTCATATTTGCAAAAGCCGCATAAAGAACGTGATAGGATCAATGCGATGTTAATGAGAGAGAAAGAGATCAGAACATCATTTTTAAAACGTGTTAGGTAGGATCGGGGTATAAAATATGGAGGATAGCGACCCAGATAAGAAGATGAATTAAAACGCGACCCAATGAGAATAGAGGAGAAAATGGTTTCCTGGCCAGATAACTTCACTCCGTCGCTTCGTTGCTTTCTGTCTGTTATCAGTCTAATGTCAGTGCTTTCAGGTCTCATTCTTCAATCGTAGCCAGCTAAAGATGGTGGGCTATTTTGTGACCAATTTGGAATCCAGTATCATCCATGTCAATGACATGTAGGAATTTAGAGCTGGTGTTTTCAGCGTGAAGTGATCTCGATCCACGTTGGACAGGCCGGTGTGCAGATTGGAAATGCTTGCTGGGAGCTGTACTGTTTGGAGCACGGGATTCAGCCCGACGGTATTATGCCAACGAAGAATGTGAATGAGTCATTCACGACATTCTTCTCGGAGACAGGAAACAGCCGTTTCGTCCCAAGAGCGATTATGGTCGATCTGGAGCCAACCGTCGTAGGTGTGTCCCCTTATGCTGACACCATGGACTTCGACCGCATGAGCGTAGCACTCCGATATGGTGGCGTGGAATTTCCCACATTGTACGCAAACTGACGCGAACGTAGGTGTAATGCAAGTTGCAGCGAAAGGGGCCTAGGTCGAACGGTACGTCACCGCCCTACCAAACGGGTAAAAGCTCGTTCACACGTGGGAAATGCTGCGTTGCCTCGTACTTGTGTTTGGGTACTGATGGGCTGCCCTCCCCCTCATTATTCTGCCGCCCTATTTTCTATATGTCGTTGCCCATCTATTGAGTTTCGCTGTTTTGGACTAGGATTGCTCCACGAGGGACTCCTTCCGAGCTGTTCTGCAACCACAAACGTTTGCAGGACGCTTTGAAACTGCACGCCGACTATCCTTAGACAATTCAGTATTTAGAAGGCGTAAAATGAAAAGGAGTTGCATACCTAGGGAAGGTGAGCGGGCACCGCTAGAAAAGTGGAAAGAGGCCTTCACACGCGAAGTGGCGTTCCTCGAGAAAGCTGCGAAACACTCATAAGCTTATCCAGTGTGTTATCTTTGTACGACCTACCGCGGCCCTAAGCCACAGGGCAGGGGTGCCGCTGAGCTTGCTTTGCTTTATTGGAACGTGAACAGACAACGTAGAACGTTCACGTATGAAATAACACAACAGATCTACTAATTAGGAAACAAGTCCAGGTAAAGGCCCGGATTGGGCAATAGAGGCATATCTTTGAAAAGAAAAAGAACTAGAAATAGAGAGCAGAATAACACAGAACCGAGTAAACGACCAGTAAACAGGAATTGGAATGAGGCGAAGGAAGGTTATAAACAGATTGAGAATTGAAGTTTGAAAAGATTGTAATCGACGCTCAAGATGCCTCTTAAAACGACTTACGGACATCTGTAGCGCTCCCTCCCCCATGAAGGGACGGAACAGCCGCAGAGTTCGATGGGAAAAGAAGCGTACCACGTCGACAGTAGATATTATGTTGACATTTATATGATAACTGGGAGTGTAGGAATTGGTGCGGCGTGCAATAGGTAAAACAATGTTTTTACTACAGAGAGGGGTAGCTCCCACTGAGTTGACCATTCGCTGATGTAATCAATAGCTGCCTGAAGTCTTGCGGAATCCAACCTAGCCATGCTGCTATGTTTTTAACAAAGGACAGAGCAATGAAGTCTGGAGTGAGAGAATAGGAAGATGGCCAGCTTTGAATCAGTTCTACGATTTCCTCCTTGTAAAACCAAACACTACAGGTCATTCCGGGAATCTGTTGCACGACGGAATAGACAGGGGACCGATCTTTGGATTCAGCCACCTTCCTTTCTAAATGAGCGAAATATTTATGCATAGCGTTTTCCGTTTTTTTCTTTTCATTGACTCTTTTGTAGCGATCCCAGTTGTCAGCACAATCCTTGGTCACGACGTACCTCCAAATCGTGCTACGGGAATTAAGCTTTTCTCTAGGTAGTCCGGCAGAAACCTCTGGCCTACGTTTACGCCAGGGTACAAAAAGTCTTTAGTGTGATGTAACACAGCAATTAGGACTTCATACGCAGCATCCACGGAGGTACAGGAGCCTATCCAGTCAACATCATTAAGGTGCTCCGAGTAATTTGCGTTCTTGAGGTCTCGTTTCCACTCTATAGCTTCCGATAAAGAAGTAAGGTTTAACTCAAAGTCGATGGTCGAATGGTTGCTGCTCCCAATGGGAGCTAACACTCGTGTATTTTTCACTGTGGAAATCGTCATTACAGAGAACAATATCCAGAAAAGCATTGACTCTTGTGGGAGACTTAACCAGCTACGTAAAATTGTAATTATCTAGAAAGTTTAAAAAAAAGTCCTGAGATTTAGAGCAGCCGTCTTTGTGCTGCTATAGTCACGAATGCTCTTGTAACTGATCATCTGCTCAGCTATTTGAGGGCCTTCCGGTGCTCCTAATCAGAGGAAATGGATGTTTCAAGGGGGAATTGTATACCTAACCGAAGAAATAGACAATTGCTTCCATTGAGAAAAGATCTAGTCTCCCTTTACGACAAGAAGCTTCATTTCTGAAAGCCACATCTAAATGCAATACAATACATTACAATACAGCATAGGTTGGGAGAGTGTTAGAGTTCCATTTCCCCATATCAGCCACCCAGGGACGATGCGTCAGTGGCGGTGCGAAAACTCGTATGATCGTATTACCAGCTCAAGAGTGAGGTACTCTCCTCCAATCTCTGTGGGGCTTTGATCTCCACAAACCGCTTGCCAGATAGTAGTGTCTAGTTAAAAAATAGGGAGACAAGCACGATGTATCAGTGCAATCACATTTCTTTAGATGAAATCCGAACTGGCACGTATAAACAGCTTTTCCACCCTGAGCAGATGATTACTGGCAAGGAAGACGCAGCTAACAACTACGCCAGAGGTCACTACACTGTGGGAAAGGTAGTCTCATCAGTGTTTCTAGATCCTAGCGTTATGCCAAGGTTAATATTTTAAGGAAATCATCGACCTCGTGCTTGACAGAACTCGTCGCCTTGCTGATAATTGCTCCGGTCTGCAAGGCTTTTTGATCTTCCACTCCTTCGGAGGAGGCACTGGATCCGGTTTCACTTCTTTGTTAATGGAACGTCTTTCTGTCGATTACGGCAAGAAGAGCAAACTCGAATTCTCGATTTACCCAGCACCTCAAGTACGTCAATGCATCGGACTAGATGAGATCATTTACTACTGATGTCATCTTCTTAAGGTTTCGACTGCTGTTGTTGAGCCTTACAATTCTATCTTGACTACGCACACTACGCTCGAACACTCTGACTGTGCCTTCATGGTCGATAACGAGGCTATATATGATATCTGCCGCCGAAATCTCGATGTAGAGAGGCCGAGCTACACTAACTTGAACCGAATCATTTCTCAGGTAGCTTTCTTTATCCGCAAATTATGTACTCACCGACCTATTATTTTATTTTAGGTTGTCTCGTCCATCACTGCTTCTCTTCGTTTTGAAGGCGCTCTTAACGTTGATCTCACTGAGTTCCAAACGAATCTCGTCCCATACCCTCGTATTCACTTCCCGCTGGCAACGTACTCGCCCTTGATTTCTGCTGAAAAGGTAGGCTTCCACAGTGGATGTGTAATTTTTTAACTCACGAAGTGTATTGCGGCGGAAAATGGAAGAAGTCAACGCCGCGGCAGCATTTTACGGCCACTAGTGTAAGGGTACTCAGTTTGGTGCGTGAGAGAGCTGAACTTAAGAAACAAGTGGCGTCTGCGGCAAGCTGGTCGTCTCTGCAGTGCATAAGTGTCTCTACTGTTTGGGATCCTTCGGCTTTATTTAGCATGAGAAACTGAATATTTTTGAAGAAAGTTGGGTGACGTTAACGAAGATGGAAACAACTGTTTCCAGTTAGAGTTCCGCATAAACATCGCAGCTGACTTATTTATTTATTACACAAAATGTGTGTCATAAATAATAAACAAAACAAACACTGTAGATTAAGCCAGACAACATACATGCCACATGTTCAGTTTGAGTGTTTTTCAATCCATTGGTGAATGTGGGAACTCCAGACTTGTGTTTCGTCGCTTGCACGTCGGCCGTGCGAGCATTCACAGGTTCATTCACGCAGTCAGTATGGCGTACTCTTGCGGGAACAAGCTGATCCCAAGCCTATCTAGCGGAGACTTCAGAAGGCAGGAAAAGAGGTCGGGGAGGGGGTCATCCCCTACTCAGTGGCTGCACACCTTGGTGGGAGGGCATGTATATGCCCAGTTAAATCAGAAATTGCCTACCCAAGGATCCCTGGAGGGGTAGAACACACCAGTGCGAATTCCATTACATTGCACCCATGCCATTACGCGGCCTGTCGTAAATTTGTGCGTGGCTGGTGCAGTCTGCTGTCTGCGCCCTCCTAGCTTAGAGATCGCGCGTCGATGTCCACGTTGCCACGTTCGATCGATGTCTTGTGTGCACGCGATGGCACCGCCGGCAAGCGCGTCGTGGTGCAGTGAAAGTGGCGTCGCTTCTGCGAAGGAGGTCGGGGGTTGGTTCACTTACATTTCAACTGGATACATGAGATCTGAGGAGCTTTGGCGTGTGAGCAAATTTGTGTGATTTTTTTGCGTATTATTCCAGCCGTAAGCGCTCCGCCGCCTTATTTCTACCTGACTCTTATCTATAATCTTATCTATACTTCTTATACACCGAATACCCACTGGTTTAATTGTTGATGAATACGGCCCCTGGGCAAAGAAAGCAGCTTCCCACTCGAGCAGCTTGGATGGCACAAACCCTGGAGTTCCTTCCCTAGCCTGATTCTGCGCTCGAAGGGCGCGGAGTCCATGCGCGGACTCCCCTAGAGGCGACGAAAGCAGTTTCCACACGAGCCGCTTGGATGGCACACACCCTGGAGTACCTTCCCTAGCCTAATTCGGCGCTCGAAGAGCTTGAGAAGACTTCCAGAGCGGGTTCGCCTTGTAATACACGTTGACGAAGGCAATAAAGATCGAACTAACGACATTCCCATGCTTGTAAAAACTTCACTCAACTAACAAACTAGAAAACAAGCAAAGGGAAGCACATAGGAAAGCTGAAAAGTGAACATGGCCTGAGCGAAACCTATGAAACTGTCGTAAACTAAGTACATGTAGAAAATCAAAGAACTTGATGTGTTGCTTCTTCCATCATCGTCTTCGTAATCTAAGAGCCGGCATGTGGTCGGACCCAAAACTTGCACAAAAGAAATGAGAAAATGCGAGCTGCTCAACTCTAATCATCTCGTAACGAAATCTCGTCCGAGGCGAGTGCTGCACCCGGTCAGCCTACGGTAATTGTGCGCGTCGCCCCGCCCTCTACGGTAGTGGGAGACACCTAACGTAACGCACCCGTTCCAAACTATAACCCACGTAGGAAGTCGAATTCTGGACACAAGTGATTGTGTAGCTCCGTTTCCATTCATCTAGGTTCAGTTCGAAACTATAACCCACTTAGGAAGACGAATTCAGGACACAAGTGATGTATGATGCTTCGTTTCCATTCATCTAGGTTCAGTTCGAAACTCAAACCTCTTAGGAAGTAGAATTTGGACACAAGTGATGTGTGTGGCTCCGTTTCCACTCTAGGCTCACTTCCAAACTGAAACCCTCCTAGGAAGTTGAATACACAAATGATGTATGATGCTTCGTTTCCATTCATCTAGGTTCAGTCGAAACTCAAACCTCTTAGGAAGTCGAATTTGGACACAAGTGATGTATGATGCTTCGTTTCCATTCATCTAGGCCCATTTCGTAACCAACTGGACAAGTGAGTAATGAGGCGTGAGGGGAAAAGAGATGACGGTGTGTGGTGCAATTGCAGTGCACCACACACCCAAATTCACGACAGGCCGTGTAATGGCATTGGTGCAATGTAATGGAATTCCACCGGTGCTGCAAAAAAAAATCCGGTTTCAGAAAGCACAAACCGTTTTGTAGGGCTCTCCTACATGGTCACTCCCACCCCCGGACCCTGTTTGCGCCAAGGCTTCTTTCCTTGTGATATTGATATTTGAGGCAAGTGGCAGGAGTAATTAGATTCTCGGGTTTGCTTTATTGGTTGTTCGTATCAGTGCTAATTACTGCAAGAAAACTATTGCTCAGTTCGTTCTTTTAGCGGAGCCATTATCATACAAACACAGGTCAAGAACCTGGGCGCGAGATGCTGAAACATAAAAATCTCATGTTTTATGCTTGGCATTGAACGATTCGTGGAGATGTTGCCGTCCGAACTCCATTGCAGAGTTGCGCAGCTGGTCTAAGTTTTGGAAAGTGAGAAAAGGGGCGGGCAAAACTGTAGCCATCTGTAAGCCTGTAGTTCTGTGAATGTAGCAGCTTCCGAAATTGTCCTGGCCATTCATCATCTCGGTGCAGTCTCCCGAGGGGGCACACCATAGTCGCTTGTAGAAATGTAGTATTTGAGGATAAACTCACACAACATAATATATAAAAGTGCTTACCTGGTGTCCTCTCGTGAAAACAGCGAGTCCAGTCGCGGGAATATTGAAAAATCTGCAGCGGCTAGGTGCTTCCCAGGCCTTGGGATTACACCAACATCTCTTCATACCTCAGAATAATATACTTCCTATGGTACGAGGGAGCAGAGGCGATATTGGTCATCATCCTCTGAACCCACGTGCTATGACCTCCTGTTCAGCCTCATCGCGCTTTATGTTGTACCAGAGTCAGCCGCCGCTTCGCCGGCGCCTGATGCTGGTCGTGCTGGCTTCGGGTATGACGGGCCACGCAAGGAACATAGCCCAAAAGTGGGTCCACCTTAAACACACATTTAAATAATAGTTGAAATGGAAGCACATGTAACATAGTGTACAACGTGAGGCAGCCACTAGGACTCAAGGAAGCCCAGGGAGTTGGGGTGGACACAGCTAGAGGACGAGGGGTAGAGCGCACATACCGTTATAACGTGGACCCCCTCCTTGGGGTTGCACGTTTTTATGCGCCACTGGTGTGAGCTGACGCGTTGGGCAGCTTGCAAAGTAGCTCTTTGGGTGGTTGTCGGTTGTATCTGATGTCTCTACGTAGGGAAGAAGGAAGGAATTGGATTTGTTTGACAGTTATTGTGTAAACAATGGCGTATGATAGAGAATAGTTGAAAGCTGTGCGACTAGCGATTGTTGTTCGTGTAATAGTTATGGCGAAGAGTTTAGGCCTACCATGAGGCTTTGTCTGTGGGCGACATCACTAACATGTGCTTCGAGCCGTGCAACCAGATGGTGAAGTGTGATCCCCGAAACGGAAAGTACATGGCCGTGTGTCTGTTGTATCGCGGAGACGTTGTACCTAAGGACGTGAACCAGGCCATTTCTGCAATCAAAGCAAAGCGAAGCATTCAGTTCGTCGACTGGTGTCCTACTGGTTTCAAGGTGCGTTTCAAGCTCTGCCTAGAATGGGGGAGCGCTGCGAACTGCCGATGTTTAGGTTGGCATTAACTACCAGCCTCCGACTGTCGTACCTGGCGGTGACATCGCCAAGGTTCCACGCGCCGTTTGTATGCTGTCGAATACAACGGCTATAGCAGAGGCTTGGGCCCGCCTCGACCACAAGTTCGACCTGATGTATGCTAAGCGCGCGTTTGTTCATTGGTGAGCTCCCACTTCTTATGGGATGGTGGAATTATAATCTAAGATTTTGCTTATCATCGCTGTCCTAGGTACGTCGGAGAAGGCATGGAGGAGGGAGAGTTCAGTGAGGCTCGCGAGGATCTTGCCGCTCTAGAAAAGGATTATGAAGAGGTGGGTAGTGTACGGTACTCCTTCGTTATTTGTTTAGTAATTGCTGATGATGAGATTCTCTTAAGGTTGGATCTGACTCGAACGAGGAGGGCTACGAGGAGGGTGAAGAGTATTGAACTCGAGACGTCGAATAAATTTGCCCCTCTTGTTGTAATAAAAGTACTTTGTGCTATTTGTTTTGTAAATAAATCGATCGTTCGATATTGAGATATTTTCGGGGGCGTTGTAATCGCTGAGATTTGCCTTAGGCATCTGGCGTACCTCCGAGTCGTTCCAGCGATTTTAGTGGGAGCGATTTGAGCGGAGTAGGGATCTTGCCGGAAGTGCACGAGACGACACGACGAAAAACCGCGCGCCGCCTCGGCACTATGCCAAGCGGACCAGTTCTTCGGCAACGGCCGGGGCATCCCTCACCTGGCCAATCGCCGACTCTGCCACGCTCGCCTTACTTGGACCGACACAGCTGCAGTGATTCGGGCAATCGCTGGAGCGACTCGGTGGGCGGTCAGGAGGTACCTGCTGGGGGCGTGCGATCCTCTCATCCCCCGTGCTCACTCACCCCAACCTTCTAGGCTTCACCAAGAGTCTAACGACTGCCTTAGCTCTAGTTATACTTGCGCCGCCACGCGGCGCGGCACCACGATCTCCATAGATATCGATTTTCGCGCTTCCCGGTCGATATCTATCCCGTCCATCGTGCCGCGCCGCGCAGCGGCTCAAGTATAAACTAGGGCTTACGAAACCTTTGACACGCAAAACAATACAGCGGCCGTACCTCCTGACACCACGCCCCCAGCAGGGGCGGGTGCACCTCCTGTCGCGCTGCCGAGCGACTCGGAGGTATGCCAGATGCCTTACGGCTGACGTCATATGTCATCTATTCTTGAAGGCCATGATGTCTAATGGGGCGAACGCCGTGGTGAGAATCGTTCCACTGAAGGATCAGGACGGTAAAGATCTTTGGTCTGTAATAAATACAGGGGGCCTCATAGATAAAGGATAGGTGTGCATGAATGGACTCCGAGGTATAGTAACGGCTGGGTGGAGTACAATGGTCTACGTCGTTAGAGATCAGTCGTTGGATTGGACGCCGATCGGATAGTTTGGATCATTAATTTTTCCCAAATCTCGGTTGAAAAGATTGTAGAATTTGGGATTTTCGAAAACCGATGATGTTAGGACGATCCAGGCAGGAATGTTCTCCAGATCGGATTTTCGGGTAGTTCAGGCAACTGATTTTGATCAGAAATCTGATTTTACTGACTGGTGCGGATGTCCGATGTGAGATACGAATCAGCTATTTGGATCATCCAAAACTTCTTGTGAAAGCTATTCTCATCAAAAGTCTATTAAGCAAAAGAGTGAAATCTATTCTATTCAACACATCTGAATATGCCCTAGTGAGATGAGCTGTGTTTCTGCCCCAACATTCCTTCCAGAAGCTCCAGTGGCCCGCGGCTGTTGGGAAAATGAGAACACACTGTGGTCGAGCTCTACACGCATTTTTTCAGCGATGCGGTTCTAGCTTGGAGAGACGAACTGTTTGTGCTGATCGGTCGCCTCCCTTATGGCCTATCCCGTTCCACTACCACCCATGAAGCTGGCTGAGAGTCCTCATAGCATGTTGCAGCTAGCCTGCGCTTGAGCAAACTTAGTGGAGAGGGTGGTGGTGAAAAATATTTTCTACTCGCCCCACTGTAATGGACGCGCTACTTTTCAAGGAGATTGCAATGGGTTCCGTTAAAACCCTCCGTCGGACCCGTATACGATCAGCAGAAATCGTTCTCCATCATGAATTTTTGGATCGTTTGAACACTACAAAAAAAACCACCTGGATGATCATGGGTTTATCAGCGCATTTATGAGACGACACATGGGGTGCAACATAATATGAATGGATGGGTAGGGAACGGGGGGGGGGGCAGGAACCGCTTAAGGCGATCCCAGGGACGAATGGCTGGGGCGCAGCCAGACATAGATGGGAGCCGGACGCCACATGTTTTTCTGGGCTCTCCTCTTATACCCCACTTCTCGGCTTAGAGCCGGCTCCTGTCGCGAGTGACCAGCACGTGCCGACGAACGTGGCTGGAAGATCGGTGTTGGAGTGGGACCACCAAAGAACACCGGTTTGGCTTCCTCTACCGTCGCACTACGCCACAGTTACCAGTTAAGGCTGCACCTCATAGTTTGATCGCGACCGGGAAGCTGTAGCGCTTCACACGCTTACACCGCCAATAGGCAGTTAATACTTCATAGAGAAGAGGTGGTTTTTTAAAGGCATAACGCAGCGGCCTCTTTGAAGATGTTGAAGAGTGCCGAACACTATCGTCCAATACATGTGGTTTCCGCTCCTTCAGCTTCAGTGGTTGTGCGAAGATATGGAATTTCGGAGTGAGCGCAGTGAATTGCAACTGATATCCTGGTTTCCTGAGGTCAAACTGTGGTAGGGGAGGTATGGGATGAGCAAAAACTAATTCCTCACGCCCCCGAATTGTGACTGCACCAATTCCTTGTTTGGTGTATTGAGAAAATCGATTTTAATAAGCTCCTGTGCGATGCTGAGTCGCACAGAAACTTGATGCTTCGCGAGCATGTGCCCGATTGAGGTTGCACATACTAATAGAACAACAACGGAAGACGGTTTCTGCTCCCTGCAAGAGAGGGAACCGCTGGACTGGCTGTTTTGACTAACCTGTTTTAAAGTGCCTCCCCCATGCGATGCGGGCACATGCCTGCCATGTACGGAAATTTGCGCGGATGAGAAGACAAGCGTGTTGTGGTCAACGAATTTTAGGTCCTTCGTGTTTGAGGCAGTCGTCCACGTCGATTAAATCACCCAGTTCTCTTATTTTCTCGTAGAATAAAACTGAACGCTCCCAAACAGCTGAAGCGCTGCGGCGCAAGAGTGCTAACCAGATTATAGACCAAATGGTGGTCGGAACAGTGCTCACTTCACAGGGTCTCGGCTTCAGTATCGGCTACTTATTCATAAGTTTACCTCGTCCGCTCTCCTCGGCTATTCCGAGAAGTTCAGTATCCTATGCCACATTGGTATGCTGAATCCTGTCGTTGAAGTACACTACAGTACTCCTTACCTTGAAGGATGCTCATTTTTCTTCCGATGTAGGTGAATATCCATTGAAGCTGCATAGTGACTCCACCTCCAGTCCAGGTAGCTGTTTAGCGCCCAAACCCTTCTCACTGCTACTTGCTTTCTCTACTGAAGGTTGTTTCGGTGTAAACGAAGATAATCGCCCAACAGTGGTGTCTATTCGTACTTTTATTTGACACTGGACAGCAGAACGCGGGGAGCACTAACGAAACATTTGAAATGGAAGAAAAATTTTAAAAAGCATTGTCGCTGTGGCAAGAGGAGCGAGTGATGGGGCAAAACGTGTAGAACCCTAAACACGCAGTGCAAGCAATGTGATGACAATGATCAGTCATGTAATGCCGTTTCGGACGGTGCATAGTGTATGGTGACGGTTGATGACGGACAGTGTCCACAAAACTTGGCGGATAGTTCCTTCACCGAGCTGGTTGGGTTCTCCTCCCTAGAGGGATCTAGAAGGACATCAGGTCAAGTTGGACTAAATTTGCAATGTCTTCATTTCATCGCACTGGAATGAGCTCCAGCCCTTGTCCTTTAACACTAATGCTGGCATGGTTGCATGTAACGCTTTCATCCCTCTTCGCCTTTTCCCTATGACGGACAGGAAAATTCGGCTACATATAATATCTCGCTAGAATGCTATCCATAAATATGAACTTTCTGGCTAGAGCCAGAAGGTATTACTGATTGCATTGTAGCGGGATATTCTCAATGAAGTCCACTGACAGAAATGTTTCAGGATAGACGGCGTAAGTTTTCCACCGCGGTGATATTCTCGCCCAGTCTTCCGTAGAGTAATAAATGCCACCCTTTCTGCTCTAAAATGCTGATGAAGGGAGGGTGGAGGGAAAATATTCTATTTTGTCTTGTGAATCTTATCAGTAAAGGAGCGCAATGGGCAATCTGTGTATACAGTAAACTAACTGGTGTCTAAAAGAACAGCAGTGCCCAGATTTGGAGCCACCCATAGGGAAAACGGATGAAGATCGGCGTTAATCGGTCCTTGCTGAGGATGTGCTGCGCGTTCTGGTTGTAGCGATGTTTTGAGGGAAATATGAACACATATTTGGTCTATACAGTCATTGCCTGCATAGTCGAAAGACAAAGCAGTATTCTGCCGTCCATAGACGAGCGTTGTATCAGTTCATTGATCCGATGTGAATGGACACCTTGATAATTCGAAGAGGAGGGTCCGAGCCAGGAATCTTGTTTCGGCTTGCCTATGACTGTTAGTGAATGAGCTTCCTTGGTGGGATCGCAAGGTGTCAATAGGCTTGGGTAGGGTTCAAAAACTTGTATTCAGTGGTTATCTGCATTAGTATAAAGGCACATGTATCTCCATTTACATTTGAAATATCCTAGCTCACCTCACTACATTTTTTTTGACAAAACTCGGTGGGGGGGGGGGTGTCCTACATGGTGACTCCCCCGAACCCATTTGCTCTGATTGCAATGGGGCTCTTCATAATTAGTGGAGTGAGAGCCAGGTGAAGACAGAAGCTAGATGTAATTGTTGGGAATCGCCAAGTTCCTCTCTGACAGATGCTTTGCTCCGTTACAGTTACGTAACCTAGAGTTCGTCGTAAGGTGAGCAGCTTCTAAATTAGGCAGCATTTCATCAGCGAGTTCACCGCACTACAGTTTTTGTTTCGTTCAAAACAGCTTGCTTTCGCACAGCATGAAGATCTTCGAGCGAATCCTCGACAGACGAATTCGCGAAATCGTCAAGCTCTCCGACAATCAGTGCGGTTTTGTGTCTGGTTGTGGGACCATTGATGCTATACGCGCCGCCCGCCTCCTGGTGGAGAAGCATCGCGAGAAACAGAAGTCGGTGCATATCGCCTTCCTCGACTTGCCTTTGACCGCGTACCGCGTGAGGTTATATGGTACGCCTTACGACAAAACAACGCACCTGAGGAACTCATAGAGTGGGTGCGGATGCTCTACTCTTGCCCAAAGAGTAGAGTGTAAGCTGCAGCTGGAACCTCAATGGAGTTTCCCATCTCTGTTGGGGTGCACCAAGGTTCTGCGCTTTCTCCGCTCCTCTTTGTTGTCGTAATGGATGCCATTACGCGAGATCTTCAGAAGCCTGTCCCATGGACATTGCTCTATGCTGATGACGTAATGCTCGCTAGCGAAGATAAGAATGAGCTCGAGCGGCAGGCGCAAGCTTGGTGCGACCGACTGGCGGTGTTCGGACTCAAATTGAACGTCAAGAAGACCGAGTACCTAACCACTGACGTAAGCGAGTCCCGCTCCATTAAGATTGAAGGCACTGAGCTTGCACGCACTTCGGTGTTTGAATACCTGGGATCAGCAATAGCGTCTGACGTCAGTCTGATGGTTGAAGTGAACTCACGCGTGAGTGCAGCTTGGTCCAAGTGGCATTCGCTGACTGGCGTGCTCTGCAATAGGAAGATATCAGAGCACCTGACGTCGAAGATCTACAGAGCAGTCGTGCGGCCAATAGCGATGTTCGGCGCTGAGTGTTGGCCTGCGACTAAGGAAGTTGAAACGCGCCTCAGCGTCATGGAGGCGAAGACGCTGCGCTGGACGGCTGGAGTCACGCGCATGGACCGCATACGAAATGAGGCTATTCGGCAGAAGTTCGGTGTTGCGCCGATAGCGGACAAGGGAGGGGGCCCGTTCTTCCCCCCAGCATGCAGAGGGGCGGCGCAATTAGTGCCCATCTACGGCTACGTTCTGCATGGGAAAGAAGACAGCGTCCGCAAGATAGGCCTTGAGTTGGAAGTGTCAGATAAGCGCATAGACATGAAAGTAACTGTCGTCCACCCTGATGAAGCACAGGATCGAGAAAGGTGGCGTCACGACACCAGAAGAGCGGACGCCGCTACGAAGTCGGACAAACCCTGAAGAAGAAGAAGATTTCATCAGCGAGTTCTGACTAGTTTGTGTTTACTTTCGTGCAATGCTATGACGAGTTTGTCTTACGTGAAGTTCTACTGTGTTGGTAAATTAACCTGTCCTTGGGTGCCTTCAGTTTATGTACTCGTGGTTGACCTGCAACCACCGACGGTCAAATCTGCATAAGCTCGTGGGTGATGTAATGGGTCAATCGAGAAGTGAGGAAGCATGCGCTGCCCAAGCAGCAATTTTTTGTAATAAATTACCTTTTTGGAAGTCGTTTCTATGGTTGAATTGATTCCGAACTCGTCTTCCTGCATAGTCGCGAGCTTCAGATCTGTAGAGCAAAGAGATTTCACTGAGCTTCGTTGGCCCGTTGTGAGTGCAGTGATCTCTGCTCTCATTGAAAAGTTAAAGTTGAACAGAACCTTTTGACGCTAGTCGTCCGGAACGGGGGTACTTTCTGGCCAACTTAATGCGTGTAATAGGCTTCTTCAGGAACATTACTTTTGAGATCAACGCGTTTGATTTGTAGTCGGAGTGGAATTGGTAGCAGCTCGTGATGCCGAAACTCGTCTTGTCGTATCCAGCCGCGAAACTGATCGAGCCACAGCGGACGACTTAGTGGCGCTAGCACAACAGCTGTCATCAGCACGGTATCGCCCTTTGCATATTGGTAGACCTTGACCCAATTCAATGTCATCATAACCTGTACTCCTTCAGTGAATTAGTCAAAGGAAGAGCTTGCGACCGGTTAAGAACCATTGCGGAGCAGATGGAGCAGTTGAGGAAGGTGTGATTTGCTTATTGCTTCCAGGCGAAGAAACTGCATACTGTAAATTGTAATAGGCTGCGATTCGGGTGCTAGAAGATGCGCAGCGGGATGAAGAGCTGCACAGTGTGGCGTGCAATATGCAGAAACAACCGGGCCGTGTGTACCATCTATACGAGAGGAGCGACGGATACAGGTGCTTTCAGAGGTATCGGATTCAATACTATCTTTTACTCAACCCATCGGTTTAGGTATTTTTCGCTGTTGAGCCCGGACGAATGGGGTAAAGAAGAGAAGCGGAAAGAGTACGTAGCTTCTTATCGGTTAGAACCTGATCGTAGCTGGACCCCAACATCTGAAATCGTCAAGCGTGATATCCAATTCCGCAGCCTCGATGCGTTCCTCCACCAGCCCTCTTTAAAGCTCGAGCATTTTCTTACTTGAGAGACCCGGTGGAATGCTACGCCAAATTCCATTAGCGTTTTAGCCGTGTTACCATTTGGGCATATCTTGAATTTGCCATATCGTGCATGTCGTCAATCGCTGTATTCCTATTAGTTTGCTCTCGTGTACAGCACCATGCTTGCAAGAAGTTGCAGCGAGTAAGAGTAGATATCACTGATGTGAGGAGGGTGGTGGCGCCGACCTTCACGTCCACTACATTCAACGTCTTTTTTTCGTTCCGCTCCTGCCCAGGTCAACGAAGCCTTCCATCCTTCAGGGGTCGGTAAATCAGTAGAAGACTTGTTTGAGAAAGGTAAAACACTGACTTGTCCATAGGCAGCCCGCCGCAATTCGTTGTGTTGGCCAAAACAATTTTTTGTCCCGTCGAACTGGGTTCGTAACGCTTCCCAAATATAGTTTAGTTAACACCGATCTTTATCCTTAAACTTTATACTTTACATGTGATGTGAGCTCTCGCAGAACAGTCGATAATGCCGTTAGGTGTCTCGTGCTCTCCCACTCCTTCGGATTGGTGAATAGCTGCCTGTATAAGCTAAGCAGATTCATACATCCCCTAGAACTCCCTTCAGAAAGAGAGTGCGTGGTGCATCCTGAAGGGGGTTGATTAGCACTAGAATAAGACAACTTGCCGGCAGAGCTTAGGGTCAGCAGTCGATTTTATCTCTGGATATTGATTGAAGTATCGGTACTATTTATTTATGGAACCCATCTACCTGCCAATGTCTTCGCGTGGTACTCATCTCAGAGGGTCGGTGCTGAGCAAAGATCGGTAATGTCGGCATATGTGCAGTCCTTCCACCGGCCATTGTGGGATGATAGTACGGAATAGCTTTTACATCTAGCAGATCACCTGTATCACCTGTCTTCCCGTTGATCATCGACTTGCTCGAGCGGGCGCCAGCAGCGTCTCCATTCGTCCCTGTCGCGTGCCGGAATGCTCGAATGGATCCTCGTCGCTCGAGGGACACGAAGAGCGTCATATCGGTCGTTCAGGGCTTTCACGAAGAAGCCCGACCAACGCGTTGGTGGGCGCGCTGGTGTTCTCTTGACAGATCTCGCAGATTAGTTAACCTTATTCTGGCAGGACGTGCGTGGAGGCGCAGGGATCGGAGGAGTCACCACCTCTCGCACCCCCCCCCCCCCCGCCGAAGCGAGGTTCTTGATTTGTGCTTTTCCTGGGCCATCCGTGCTTCTCGTGTCTCTGGTGTCGGTAGTTTTGTACAAGATTTGTTAGGGAAGCACAAACGTTGTCCATGCGAACCACAACGGTGCACTACGACATCCATGCAAAACTGACAGGTTTTGGCCTCTATTCCTTCCTCCGAAATAACGCATTTCTGGAAAACTCTGAAATAACAGATTTCATTTTGGACCAACCACCATTGCATGTCACCGCGCAGCCTATTCGCATCCTTAATCTTTTCGCCATTGTCTTTTGGAGTCTGAAGCAGACGTCGAATGGAAGTCGGAAAGATGCTCAGAATTCGATGGTTGCTCTATGGTACACTTAGACAACCCACCTGAAGCTTGAATCATCCCATATTTTGATTGTGCCATGCTTTCTCTACGCTTGACTGTGCTTCTTACTGATCAAGATAATGTGGTCTTGAAATTGATCCAGTTTGTCACGTGCGAAAATAAAACTTTATTTCTTTTTTCACTCCTGAATAGAATACAGTGGTTAACTCTGTAGCCACTTTATTCTAAGTTTTACACTCACGATATCGGACTAACTGTGCAGCCGTAGTGGTTGTGGAGCATAAACTGATCGGATTTTTCTAAGATGGAACAAAGGGAAACCATAATCCTGGACAATGGTGGTTACACGATGAAAATTGGAACAAGCCGAGATATTGAGCCCAGGTATAGTGTGAAGCTGTCGTTTCTCGTACTCCTAAAGATTTTTTTTTCGTTTCAGAGTGATTCCGAACTGCATCGTTAAAGCGAAGGCTGATCGCAAGCGGGAATTCGTTGCTGATGAGCAAGCGGAATGTATGGATAAGACTGGCCTTTTCTACGTTCTTCCATTTGAAAGAGGATATCTGCGTAAGTGTTCCTGTGCAGCATGCACACCCTTGGTACTTCCAACAACATCAGGACTGCCAAACTTTCACATTGTCAAGGATGGTCACTACCTATTGGGTTTTCGTAATAAAATTCATGTTATCATTTTATACTTATGCGACTCGCATGCCTGATTATACGTTACTAGACGTTCAGCGGCGTAAGGGGCTCCAAACGCATGGTTGGGATTTCGCCCCCAAAGCCCGAAAATAGAGTGCGTAACATTTTGTAGATCTTTTGATCTCGTGAGAGAAAAAATACTCATCTCGTTTATTCTAAAGGATAGGGTGGGATAAGGTCGTCGAAACGGTTGACATAAGGCTTGTCTACGCTCCATCGCATTCGTGCAATTCCCTAGTCGAGATCAATAGTACCAATCCGGAAGCGAGGCTCTCTCGGTTCGCCTGGCAGATTTGACAGATGCAAGGAGAGGGGCAATCAGAGAGACGATCACATGACTCCCAATCCGACCAATTAGTTCCTGGCGAAGACCGACAACTCCGGCCGAAAATCGATAGCATCATTCGATATTGATCGCACGACTGAACCCTTCCACCTTGTGTGAAGTCCGCCTGTCGGCTATCGTAGTTCGTAGTTGCGAGACTCCCACCCCAACTGGTGACATCTGGCCGAAAGTCTATAGTATCGATCGATATTTGTTGTCCGATCAAAGCGATCGAATCCATGCACTTGCCGAGCCTTCCGGAGTGCGATTTTCTGCCAGTTTTTGTCCGTTTTCGGCACTTGCGCGTGGAGTCATTCTGGCGTGTTTTGCGTGTAGTGCGCATCACCTCCACACGTTTGACAGGTCTTATTACACAAACACACGGACAGACGGACCAACTCTTTTTCATGTAGTGGAGTAGCATAGGCAGAACCTTGTACGCGGGCGGCGTCTGAACCCCGTCGCGTTATGCCCAGTAATATCATCTCCTAGGGTGGCGGATTGGTGCCGCGTACTAACCTTGTTCTTGGATTAGTTGCATTGCTTGAGGTAGAGGCTGTACGGTGCGACGCAGAAGAGAACCTGTTGGTGAGAGCACCTACAAGAATCCAGCGTACGGAGATGGCTCCACGGTCGCGAGATTTTCTGTGAGCGAGGTTGTAAGTCCTTGTAGCTGCCACTCCACATTTCCAAGTGGAGTGGCAGCTACAAGGACTTCCCAGCCTGATTTTCACTTTCACAATACGAGGCGCCGTCCTCCATGCACGCATGTCAGGCCCAACTCTAGATCTAACTCGTCACTTACCCTTCCTTACAACTCTCTCCATTCCACCGCCGATCGATGGTACCGTTCCAGTCTGGAAAAGAGAACAACTGGCTTGTCCGTTGACTGGCTGGCATTCCTAAGTCATTATCTAGGCCTTAATTCTATAAAGGTAGGATACCTGTTGCCTTCCAAAAGATATGGGTCACGACTAACGACGGCATTCCTTCTCTTCGTCGTTCAAATTCCAACAACAATCCTTAGTTACTTTCTGCTAACTTTCTTGTGTAGTCTCCTAAGGGCATCTGGAAGCACTACGACGTGAACTAAGACAGACACGGCGCTTAGTGTCGCTATTTGTTCCAACCTCGAAGCCTGTCTAGAGATTGGAAGCTTGTTATCCCACAGTATCCCAATATGTGTTCATATAATCAGGGCGAGCCCTCCTTCGTGCTAGAAATCATTCGGAGCGAGCTTCATTGTGCACTGAATTTCTGCTCATCGCTGAGGTTTGTTACCGCTCCTTACGAACAGTAACAGTAGTTCGTATGAAACAGTTGAAGAGACCCAATTCGCAATTTGTAGCTCAACTGCTAAGAACCGTGTCTTCCTATCTCATATCAGTAGGTTCTCTACGTGGTAAGCGTGCACGTTTAACGGTTAACGATTTAACGAATTAACAGTATCTTTCGTTGAAATCTGGCTTAACGACTTAATCGAAATTTTTAGAAACTTGACGGAATTCTTAACGGGTTTTTTTCAGTGAGTTTATCACATTTACCCTTAGTACTCTCTAATGCTGCAGGTCTAATCATCCCGATTAGGACCGTTCCTGAAAAACCTATTGAAATCAGCAAGAATACTTTAATGTTTTCACAAATTTGTTTTGAATTTTTGGAATAATGCATTTTGGGGGAGCGTGTAGCGCAGCCGTAGGAGCTGCCGGCTGTCGCGTGCACCCGATAACAGGTTCCTGGTTCGAATTTCCCGCCCAGGCCAACCAAGCCTTCCATCTCTTCGGGGTCGGAGAATTGGTACCAGACTTGTCTGGGGAGAATAAAGCGCTGACTTGTTCATCGGTTGGCCATTCCAAGTCATTGAATGGCCCAATATTTGTCTCAATAAAACTGTCTATTACCCCTACCGCCTCGCCGAAAAGCTGCTGTTCTCATGGAAGATCTGTATACATTTATTTTTATTAGTCTGTAATTGTACATATTCAGAAGCTATTGTGTGTCTATGCGGGCGCAGATTGGTCATGTGTGCTTTCCCTCATATTATGGACGGTAACAGTTTGCAGTTCATCCTGAAGTAGAGGAGCAGATCTGGGAAAGAGTGTTCGACTCGTACTCAACGAAGGACTCCCGCATTGTGATGACCGATCCAAACTATCTGATTTTTGCGACTGAGGACGTTAGCGTCGAGGTGCTGCTCGAGCAACACTGTTTCCACTCCGTCTACAAGGCTTCAGGTTAGATTTTTCCATTGTTAGAAAGTAATCCAGGCGTGTAGAAGCGCAGTAACGGAGGTGCAGTTTCATAAGCCGGACGTTGGAGGTTCGGTTCCTGCACTCTGTTTTGTGCTTTTACTCTTCTGTCAATCTTCGATAGGGAAACCACACCTGCGTATTTTTAAAATTTCTTGCGCGATGACGATTCATCGGTTCAGTCCATGGATCTTCTTTAGAGAGCCTTCGGAGTCTTTTGTTATAGGGAACTCGGGCCGCTTGTTGAAGGGCGACGTGGCACATCGAACCAAATGCAGCCGTGTACTGCCGAGGGTGGATGCAGGGCATGGAGTCTTTACTTCCATTGCATCGCTTCATTCGAAAGCAGTAGCACTATAAAGCATGATTTTCCTGACCCCGAAGGAGACCCCATTTCTGCAGCGATGGGAAGGACGACACACTGATAAGGAGGCCCACGAACTTCCCCAAGGATTCTCAACGAGACATATATGGTCTTGTAGGGCATCGGACGAGGATCACAGAACTGTTCCGTCTTTGCTACGGGCCACTAGTTGGTCCGAAAATGGTACCACTTTAGAGCGGACTGATAAGGCATAAGTGACACCTGGAATGGCCCTGACGTGCTCAGAATTTAACCTACAAAAGATTTGCAGCTCAAATTAATGTTAGATTATAATAATATATAATTTACGACGTTTTGTAGACGAAGCTGCAGGGTACATCCAAGTGAATCATTCGCATCGATGGTGGCAGCGACTGGATGGCCGCGTGGATAGCAATGCATAGTTACGGGAGGAGGGTCGACGGTTCGATTCCGGAGGGGGTTAGGGTATTTACTAGGTGGTCTTTTCCCATTTTTACTAAAGAAGAGTAAAGAAGGGAAGAGTTTTGGCTTCCGTAGGATACGGTATTCGCTTCCTAAACTAGCATTTTTATCCACCTCATGTCAGTGGTCTAGCTGTGCGCTTCCTCCTCACCACTCTCCCACACAATTACGGGTGACGGGTCGAGGCATTGTATTCAGCAGGGATGTGCGTAAATAAAATTTGAAAATTCGTAAATCGTAACTACGAAAAAACCGTAAATCGTGAGACATTCTATATTTCTGGAGGTTTTTCTGTTATCGATAATTAAAAGCAATTCAACATTTGTTACACTTCCTATTTTCAGCTTAATTAAAGAATCAAAATCAGGTAGTTAAATTAATTCTATCTTTTACAAGATATATCTTGAACGAAAGCTTATAGTGCTCAATGTAAAGCACAATCATAAAATTCCCACCATTCTAGCTGCCTTTAGCTTTCGTGTGATCTACGCAGAAACAAACGCAAAAAAAAGTTAATGTTAAGGTCAAAAAATATATATAACAACAGACCAACTTGGCGAAAACAGTTCTTGCACAAGCAATCTAAAGGCATCGCGTGCTGAGTGACCGCATGGCGCAATCCTATCATGTTATACACCAAACAACTTTTCTTTTCACTTTTTACACTCTTTTCTGCATTTTGATGCGCGCCCAAAAACATTCTTGTGGCATGTGAAAAGGGCTGAAATAATTTAATTGTTTTCCGGTCAACTCCTTTGTTGCGATTTTTAAGTTTTTTAGGCTTGCTTACATTTATTTATTTATTTATTTATTTAACTGCGTCTCAAGAACGCGCATTATATGTGTGAACAACAAAAAAAGATAGGCCATGCAACTAAAAAAAAGAAACACTAGCCAGGCAGCAATGTATGATTGAAACGGCAGTGTTAGATATTAAAGCAAGAACTTCAGAAGCCAACCATTTGGGTTGCGAGAGCCTATAAAATATGACATGTTCTAAAAGTAAGGAGGGCAAGTTAGATGCTAAACGAAATCCTCTCATGTAGCCTAGAAAAGCATTGCTTACTTATACTGGTTTTTAGTGTGTTATCTCAATCAAGTGAGCAATTACGGCAGAATACCTTATAATCTATTACAGTAAGCATTTAAGTTGTATTACAGTAAGTTACATGTCTGACAATGAGTGTTATATTCCCCCAAATTAAAGTAGTAAGGGATTCTGCGAGCGCACCAATCCTGTGCTGACGAAAAAACAAAAAAAAACGGAATCTATGATGAGCAGTTCGAAACACCTCAGCACGTCGTCAAGCATTTGAGCCTCAATGAATTGGAAGCTGTTAAGTACTTGACAAAAAACGTGCTGAGAAATAGGGACGGACGTATATCTAAAGGTGGGGAGTGAGGAACTGTTGACCTAATTGGGCATGCTACCCTAACACGATTTGATTGATATATGTACATATAAGGAAACCCATTGTTTCCTGCTAATATTCGAAAAAAATGACAGCACTTTTACACATCAGGCCTTTCTGCTGTATAATTAATGTATTCTAAGAGGACGGGAAGACTAGTTTCGCATCTCACTTTATGTTTATTTCATTGATAAAATACCGCAACAATTTGATGTGCTTGAATTCAGCAACAACGCAGTAGAGCACCAGCAACTGGGCGGAAGCATAGGTTTGGTATTTCTGGAGTTGCATGCAGAATCTCACGCTGAACAGTGGCTATATTCCGCTCCAAAGTCAACTTCCAAGGGAAGCGGTAGGAGCTTGGTCCTCCTTCTGTTCTGCTCTTGAACAAAAGATGCTTTCACCACTCCTATTATAGCTTCTCTACACACGTTCTATAGATTACACTCTGTTATGAACCGCGTCTTGCGACCTCATCATTGCAAGAGACCGACGGCTATTTAGCGAGCAAGGGAGGGTCCGAAAGGTCAATTAGTGATGCCTAGCACAGAAAGCGGTCAGATCGATAGGAAATAAATCAACAGATTGTTAGGGACAACATCATAAGTGAGGCTATCTAGCCGGGCACATTTACTTTTCATATTTAGATTTTCGTAATTAGAAGACGTTAGTATCCAATTTGTCCTTCTCAGCAACAGTAGATTTATTTTGATGAACTCTCCACAACTCAGACTGTTAGCATGACGAAAGTTTAAAAATCAAATTGAAAAATGATGATGGAAATTAATAAAAACCCGATGTCTGACAACCATGTAATGTAAGAAGGGAAAATGTTTTGCAGTGAGAAGACGTGTCTAATGAGGATGAGGAGAAGATGGTTGCCTGGCCAAATAACCTTAACACAAGGTGGGCGCTAAGGGGATCAGGAGAAGTTACATGCACGTAACGCAGCTCTACACGACATAATGTGTTACACCAAATTAAAAATGTTGTGCAGCACTGTTGTGCTCTATCTCTCTCAACTGAGCTTACTGCTGATGTAAATGGGCTTTACTACCAATGAAGAGGATAACCAGTGATTACAGGGTGAACCAAGCTGAGCTTCTTAGCGCCTCTAAATGAACGTAATAATGCATAAACATGAGATATGCTTGAGAGTGTAAGCATGAGGAGTGCAAGACGAACTTTTGCGCTAGTAACAGCGTGATGTGCTCGAGCCTGCCATGGGACTTTGATATTGCCTCTTATTCGTTTCCCAAGGATTCGACAAAGACAAAACATGTTTTCTCACCATTCAGAGGATGAGGAGGTTCTCCCTGTACTGCACTTGTCTCTGACATTCCGGCGCAGTACAGTTCCCTAGTATAATACATTTACAGCAGCCGGATTCATCGCACTAGAGGGGTTTTGCCGGAATATCCGCCCAGTTCTCGTGGTTGACTGTGGATTTTCCTGTATCACAGTGGCACCATTTCTTGACGGGAAAGCCATCCAACAAGGCCTTGTTAGGTATGTATTAGGTCGAAGTATTCCCAGACGAGACAAATAAATTCCATTCGAGTGCTTAGGATCGATGTTGGCGGGAAGGTCTTGACGAATCAACTTAAGGAGTGGATAACGTACCGCCATCTCAATGTCATCGAGGAAACGTATATTATGAATCAGTGTAAAGAAGACGTATGCTTCGTCTCTTCGAACTTCAATGGAGACATGAAGACCGCAAGGTGGGTTGCCTACATTTTGGCGTGAGGTACAGCGTCTCCTACGCAGCGGTTGTGTGGGCGAGCATTGCTTCGTTTTCGAACGCGTAGTGAAAAAACTAGTGGCTGCGCTATTCACTTAGAAGTGGGTGATCTTCTTCTTACTGGCATTGTGCCATTCTTATCGTATTCATATTAGGTTGGAAAAAAAGTCTTTTCATTTTTTTCAAAGATTTATTACTTCACAACTACAAAGTCAAATCAATTGAGATAAACTCTATTTTGTTCTACTACACTTCTCCAAAGACTGGGTGATTTTCCAATTCCTCTCGCTTAAAAGACTGCAGTTCTGGAGTCAACCATTGATAAATCCAATTTTTGAGGTCTTCATCCGTTCCAAAATATTTCTCTCCAATTTCTTGCTTGAGAGCACGGAAGAGATGGTAGTCGGTAGGGGCGAGATCAGGGCTATACGGCGGATGTGGCATTACCTCCCAGCCCATCCCCTTTATTGTTTCTCTTGTGAGTCTTGCAACACGTGGTTTTGCATCGTCATGCAGGATCATCACCTTCGACTTCTCCGGCCTGTTTTCTTGGAGAGTTGCGACGACTTTGTGGAGTTGGCCGCAGTATGTGACAGCAGTAAGTGTCTCTCCACTTCTGAGAGTTTGCCGATAAATCACTCCTCTGATATCCACCAAACACTCAAGAGAATCTTCCGTTCGTGAACATTGGGCTTGAGATCAGACTTAGGGCTCTCTCCCTTTTGTACCCATTGCCTTTTCCTCGGAAGTTGGCACACAGAACCCAGGACTCTTCGCCTGTCACAATCCGCGGAAGAAACGATTTTCTTCCTTATCTGGACAGAAGAGAAGCAGCGATGAGAGCCGTCGACCTTTCTGAGTGTCTGACAGGGCATGTGGAATCCAAGCTCCAAATTTCCATGAAAGCCAAGATTCTTCAGATGGATCCCCACTATCCTATGAGACACTTCGAGCTTCTCTGCCAGCTGACGTGTCGTCTGCCAACTATCGGTACGAAGAAGATGGTGTAGTTCACTGTCGTCCAATCCAGTTGGCCTTCCTGACCATGCTTTGCCCTCGGTGAATAATTTCCCTTTAAAGACTTTCCGAACCACTCATAACAGGCGCGATGAGTAGTAGATCCCAAGCCATATATGTGGTTAATTTGGTCTGCTGCCTGACGTGCTGTGGATTCTTTAATGAATTCTTGAAGAATGCCGTGCTGAAAACGGCCATGAGGTAGATCTGGCATTGAGTTCGGAAGATTGGATGGATAACGAATTACAAGAAGAGTCTTAACCTGTGTCTGCGTGCGAACGGTAGACAAGTGTGATAGGATTACGAAATCAGCAATCAACATTGGCTAGTGCGTTTACAAGGGGAAGGGTAAAAAAAATTTCGAAGTGTGAAGAGACTTTTTTCCAACCTAATACATATGATTTTCCCTACTTCGCGTAGTGAGATAGCACTAAGAGCGGGATATCTTGGAGATGAAAAGTTTTTATGTTTATGTTTATGTTTTTTAAATTCGGCGCAATATGGCTTGGGGGGTCACCTCCAAACAGATTCAAATATGTATATAACGTCAAAAAAACCTATGCTGAATGCAGAGGAGCAACACAGCAATAAAAAAACACTAGCCTGCTCTTCTGTCATGCGTCGGTGACCTGCATTCTAGTTGGGGGGGGGGGGGGAGGAATACTAAGATCGATAGGAGCGCGCAGCGACATCCGCCCTGTTCAAGCTCGCCAGCGAGTGCGTCGTTCGTTATCGTTTATTCTCTCGAATCTGTGTTTGCCAGACGTTACATATGTTGCTAGGTTCATTCTCGATAGAGGGACACCGAATAACGTCGGAAGGAAGGCCGGCGAATCTGTTTGGAGGTGACCCCCCCCCCCGAGCCACATTGCGCCTTAAATTCTATACTTGGCATGTACTTGGAAAACCCCCGAATCGAGGTTAGGAATCGACTGTTGTCCAGGCTAGCCAAGCCTTCCTGTGGCGTCGTAGAGTTGTCCGCACATTACTGATAAAGGCGACATTGTTCTAATTATCTAGCGCTTCAACTAACTACATACATCTACGACATAAGGCTGGACCGTCCAGTAGTCGTCGATAGCCTATGCACGATCCCAATGCAAACAATCCACTCAACATGTGACCATAAATAGACCGATGGGATTCAAGCAACCCATTGTGTGATGACGGTCCTTGTGGTTTTTGCCATCTATTGACGAACGCCACGCTCTCTAGGTTGGCTCTAGTCCCACTCCCAAAGGGAGCGGAATGAAATATAAGGTAAGGGGATGGGTCGGCGTTGATTCTCCGCTTGACAAAGTACGTGATGTGTTCCACTTCTTCGGGGAATCGTAGGGGACCCCTCCCTAAAGCAGAGTTTAGTGAACACGCGATGTAAAGCCCTCCGCACACTTTTCTGGCAAATCGGTATATCGGCCCTATCACTAACCGTAGGTAGGGATGAAGAACTTGCCGCCGAGACGGCGAACGGGGCGAGCGGTGCCGTGGCTCGGCCGTACAGCTTTGCTGCAAGATGATAGGCGACGGCGGCGGCTGCATCGTCGCATGTGCGGCAGCGTTCTGTCTGTCTACGCTCTGCGAATCACGACAAGGATCAGCCAGGGGCCGTATGTCTACCCCGAGTCTCCCCCAATGGGGGATTGGGGCGTGATATAATATGCTGATATTGATTGATTCTCCCCCAACGGGGGAACACGAGCATACGGCCCCAGAGCGCAGGCAGAGGGCGGGAAAGCGAATAGCCGCAGTATGTAGGTCCCGACTGGAAAGAGCACAGTGCCTGTACCGCTTGCCGCAAAGCTCGAGTGTGGATAAGCGCGCGCTCCACGAGTTTTGCCGCCAGCCGCTTGCCGCAAAAGCCGTAAGTACCCACTATTGTAGCAGTATGTGGGTCCCGACTATATCCACTTCTGAGGTTAGATTCTTCAACCGCTTACCGCCCCTAACAGTGAAAATGCCACCAAACCTCCAGATGTGACGTTAATTTGCATCAGGGTTGACGGCATTTTCACAGTTAGAGGGCGGTAAGCGGTTGATGAATCTGGCCCCTGGTGGTAAAACAAATCGGTACTGAGCGGGCTTAGCACGCGTCGAGATTGTGCACGCTTTTTGAATATGGAGACGAGGAACGAGTTCTGGGTGATGTAAAGTGGTACCCAATTGCTTAGTGAAGAAGGTGTATAACTACTGAATCAAGGTGAGTCGCCCAAAACTGCGGCCCTATCAAACACAGGGTTACGGTGGCGCAATTAGGAGTGGGATTTTTATAACACAGCAAAACCAATGACCAAGACGTCCTTTTCCTCCTTAACTAGGGAAGGGTTTCGACCTCCCATGGAACTTCGAGTTGAGACCAGGATCATTATAAAGGGGTCGGAATGCTAAATACGCATATAGCTGTCAAAATTGCAAAACGAAACTCCTGAGCGAGTTATGATCTACCGAATTGGGTGGCCTGACCGCAAGCTGGCCGTGCGAAAGAGCTGGCGCGAGAGCGATGAGTCAGTCGTAGGGGCTCCGTAAGAATATGCCGCCATCTGCGGCGGTGGCGCCGAGGTAGTGCTAAAGCTCGTCACGTGTGACGCTGCTGGTTCGGTTCCCATTGCTGCAGGTTTTCTTGCACATTATAATTTATCTTCGAGATGGTATTTTGTCCTTAATTATGACACATGTTTGATTAAATAGCAGGGAAAACTAAAATATACGTTTGTAAAAATGCTTGAAGGCAAAAACTGATATGGTGACACTTTTATCTACTATTTTTGCACAAATAGAGTCCTAATCTTATATTGAACAATTGGAGGTGTTTCTGACTATCTTAGCATTCATAGAGCAAAGTAAAGAAAATGTGAAGCAAAAAGGTAAGTAGAATAAAGTATGCTGATGAGGAAGCCCAAAATGTCGTTGATCCGTTGATTTTTCTTCATTCGCTATCGCAGCTATTCTACGGGCATTTTGACAAACGTGTAGATAGTTTTCTCGGCTATTCAATCAAACATGTGTCATAAATTAGAAGAAAAGGTCACTTCGAAGACATATCATGATGTTCGCAAAAACTGGCAGCAATGGGAACCGAACCAACGACGTCACACTTAAGGAGCGGGAGCACTATCTCTGCGCCACCGCCGCAGATGGCGGCATGTTCTTACGGAGCCCCTACGACTGACTCACCGCTCTCGCGCCGGCTCTTTCCCACGGCCAGCTTGCGGTCAGCACACCCAATTTCGGTAGGTCATAACTCGTTCAGGAGTTTCATTTTGCAATTTTGACACCCATATTCATATTCAGAATTCCAAGCTCCTAACGATGCTGGTCTCAACTTGAAGTTCCATGGGAGGTGAAACCCATCTCTGGTAGGAGGAGTGAAATCTTCGGGGGTTTCCCAGAAAGTATCCCAGATGGCTTAGAGGGCAACATCTTTTGGTTGAAGTTCTTTTCAGTTTTGTAATTGAAGTGTTGATTGGCAACGTGCACTCGAAGCAGCTCCGACTATTTTATGCTTCTTGACGTTATCGTAGATTTCCGGCGCGCCAATCAATTCTTAAGGTATCGCGATGCTCGCAATACTATTTGCCGCGAGTACGTCCTTCCGGATTTCTGCCGAGTATTCCGAGGATACATGAGGGAGCCATCGCGTTCAGGCAAACTGGCGCAAGGAGAGGACGCTCCTCAGGCGATCGTTGTAAATCGGGAACGATTCACCTTGACGGAGATTCTGTTCCAGTTAGTTGTTATTGTCTTCCGCATGAGTCACAGCTGTAATTATCGCAGTTCTTTCCAGACCTTCACTTATTGGTCTAAAGCAGATTGGAGTAGTGGAGGCAGTAGTGGAGTCACTTTCGCGATGTCCTATGAATCTTCGTGCTGCGTTAGTTCAAAATATATCCCTAGTAGGAGGCTGCACACTGTTTCCCGGATTTCGCGAACGCTTGTAAGATTTTTCGCTTATAATTTTTATTACTTTTTTCTATTTGTGAGCAAGATTACTAGTGGCCACATATTCAATTAAGAGACATGAGGCGTACTCACTCTACAGTTTTGGGACTAAATCCGATTCTGCCTGATATCTGAGAAGTACCTGATTATCATCCTTAGGGCACGAAATAGTGATCAACGCAAGGTACTCACCCTTTAACGTATGTTGTTTTGGAGTCCTAGATCTGAGCGGGCTACGATAGAGGTAGAAGATAGAGATCAGAATTTGTCAGTTCCTCTTGCTATACGCAACGCATTCCCTCTTCACATCATCAGTCCGTCGTAGACGGACTTTTAGTGCTTATCTGGCCTGAACAATGACACATGATGCACAGCTGGTATAGTCACGGCTCATTATCCGATCTCGGAGAAGCAGATGACTTGACTGTACTGAGCGTGAACCAAGAAACAAAATAAAAACGTTTTATTGGGCTGAGTTTAGCGACTTTTGTGAAGCGAAGTAAGTGCTGCAGAAATGCTCTTACCTAACAGCGCAGCGCGTAGCGCATATTCTACAGTGTCTGTAAGGTGATACAGAAGCGGTCCGTTGCCCTCCTTCAGTGGTTTCGTTCCAAGTGTTGCTTCCGTTCGTTCGATGTTTAATTCCAATGAAGCCTTAGCTCAATTGCTTACTTTGGATTTGACTGTGTTTCTTCTGCAATTTCTGTTGCGATGTTGTGTGTTTAAAAGTGCTAGAACTAGTAGTTAATTGCATCGAATGTTGGAGGGCTTAGTTTCCCGTATTTCATATAGGTACCTCCCTTCTATGTGAGCACATGGGGTGCGTCTCAACTAAAGGAGGCATTTAAGATGTACGCCGAGATTTTGCAGATGACACTGTTCGGCAAAGTAAATGTTGATCCTTCTGCTAATTCAGCATTCATGGAACTCGTTGTATGGCTAGTCACAGATAGAATTTTTTGGTGTATGATTACTGGGTGGCATAAACCTAGTTTGAAATGACCACATTGGTCGGGCGAGGCGTACCTTGCTGTTTGATTGGCCACTGCGGCGTCGCATGACTAGTTCAACACTACTGGATACTAGACATTGGATTCGGCGCCAATTTTCCGGATAATCGGATGATTCAGATAAGGGTAATTTTGAAAATCCCGGATTTTCGGATGATTCAGATTTATTTATTTATTCAGCTGCGTCTCAAGAACGCGCATTATATGTATGAACAGCAAACGAAAACAGATGAGGTAAATTTCGATTTACCGGATTTTCGGATGATTCAGATGAACGATTTTTCTTCGGATCGGATTTCGGATATATGATCCTTCTTCGCTTTACTTCGGCAAAAAGTGGTCTGAAATATAGTGTGGAACACGACCGTAGGATATGATGATCCTGTTTTCAAAACGGATTCTATGAAGACTGTCCACCCTCAATCAGATTTTCCTCCCAAGTGTGATCCCGGCTCTATGTGGAAACGAAGACACACAGGTGTTCCCACTTATTATACTTATGATCGTGAGATTCCTACTCGGAAATCTCACTTCATCAATACGCGGTCTCAATGCATTCTGCGCGTGATCCTGTTCCGTACTCTGACGCGTTGCCCGGTCCCTATCACTGTGACGGACACGTGAAACACGGATTAATTGAATTGTGTATGGTTAAGAGTGATGGAAAATGTTTCCACGCTCTCTTCACATAATTATTTTCAATTCAACAGAGTAGAGGAAGTATGTGCTTGGTAGTACTTTCGCCTTTCATGCGCCACACTTTAAAAATCTATATGCACCAGATGCATTTAAAGTACAGCGCTATTTTTAAAATTATGTCAAAGGCTGATTGTATTCATAAAAACATATATCTAGACGAGCTTAGGAATAGCACTAAGGAGGGAGGATGAAATCAAGAGAAATTGCAAGCCATGCCTTTAACATTTTTAAAGGGTTGGAACCAACTCATGAAGTTGGAAGACTTAACTTGCGGTGGTTTGGAATTCGACCGGAACCTAATGTTCTTTCGATTTCACCACATTGCGAGTTGAGCTTTTATCCGATGTTATCTGAATCATCGGATTTTTGAGCACCCCATATCCTCGGGTGATTTAGATGAGGGTGATTCACCTGGAATCCTTCCCTTGTCGGTTCACCACTGGAGTAGAACACACCAGTGTAAAAGCTGTCGTGTAGGGCTGCCTTACAAGCTCACCTCCAACCCTAAGCCACTCCTCGAGAACAAAACATAGCATTACGACCCCATCGAGCAACTACCCATGGAATGGTGAGTTGGGTATGCACCATGAAGCCCTGTAGAGGGCTATGAAATGATTACGAAACTTCCCGCAAGACATCGCTCGAGCTCTAACAGAATTCTTTCCAAATGATTGCAAAATCTACCCCCAAAACGTCAGATTATCAACGACGCAGAGTTCCGCAGCAGGGCGCGCTAACATTATTTTATCTGATTTTATCCGAATCATTGCATTTTTCAAAACCTCGGATCTTCGGATGATTCAGATGAATGTAATTTTCGAAACCCCGGGTCTTCGGATGATTCAGATAACGCCACTTTCGGCCGAGCCGGATTTCGGATAATCCGGCCGTCCAAAATCGAGACACAAGCAACGGCAGGAGTCGATCTCACGACGGCACCTCTACGATGTGAGAACAATGCCACCGCATCACTGCCGCTGCTGTTAGAGAAGATAAGGGCCACGCTGATTAACCAACACTTCGCCCAACATCATCGTATCCGACACGCGGTCGACATTGTGAACTTTGACCGGCTAAAACCCGCTTAGCAAATACATTTAAGCAAATTCGATATACACATTTGCAGTCAGTGGTCAGGCTCTTTCACATGACATAGGTCTCTGTTCGAAGTCCCATGGGAAGCTGATGGCATCGCCTGGCTAGTTTCTTTCGAGAGAGTTTGTGATGAAGCACGAAGATCTAGGTAAGGGAGGGCTGATGAAATGCTTTCAGTGCGTTCTTGACTGGAAACGCTGGGTGCACTAAACGCCTGCAAATACGCAGATGCCTTATCCTTCACAGCGCGGGTTGATTGAAGCGAAATGCAGTCCTTAGCAGTTGATCACCTGACGTGGAGTTTGCAGTCCACCTCTGAACAGGTGCTTCACCTAAGTCCTATTGCTTCCGTTGGAATCCCTATTCTATGCTGCTTAAATAGTGGGTGGTTCCCGTTTGTTTCGCGTGATGATTCTGCGAAAATTAATTATATTTTGCCATCGGGTATCCTGCGGAAAATCCGTATATCCTTTGTTCAGTCATAGCTCTTGTTGTGCGTCGAGAGTTGACGTGTCATTAGCCTTGAAATCTTTCCCTTACTGACGTTGAAAAAAGCACACAGACATCCCGGTGGGCGTTCTAGAAGCAAGCCTTCCTTTGTTATTTGCGGTTCGAACCTTCATTAGAGGCTTAACTACTCCGCGGCAATGTTGACCATCGCCGTCCGACGCTTATATGCCGGAGAACGTTAAGTCGGTGCTATTCGAAAACCTGGTAATTTTCTGTAGCACGATTTCGTATTCCGGGTTATAATTTGACTAATTATTAGGCAAGTAGTCTCTTGATTTAGCGCCACTCACACGAAAACGTTTTCCAATAGCAATTTCGAGTGTGAAAGGGGTGGGGGGGGGGGGGGGCGAAAAGGCGCATTTCGCAAAAGGGTTAATGGAGCTCTGCAGTACACATCCCTCTGCCCTAGATGACTAGGCACAACTGAGTTGTTTCAGCATCACCGAACTAAGGCTGCACATGGACGCGAGCTGGTGCGTGGCTCTGGCTGATGTCTCGAATCCCGTCACTCACGCCTGGTCGTGCGCATCCGCAGCGTTCTCGGGCGACCTGGCTGACCAGGACCAGTTGTTCGTTACGCGAGAGGAATGGAACGAATACGGCGAAGACATTCTCTACAAGAAATTCTCGAACTTTCTGGATTTCGAGTCCGAACCCAGGGACGATGCGTCCGATGAAGGAAGTGCATAACTGTGATCAATTACCCTCACTGCTGCTGAATGCGAGCATTCAGTTTGTTGAACGTAATTTGGCCAATGTTTTAATTTGAGTGTGTGCAGCGTATTTTTCTTCTTGGCAAGCTAAATTATTGATCTCGCTCATTTGATGAACTGTTTTATGTGTGGAAAGTCTGATCCTTCGTTCAGTGGGTTCACCCTTGTTCTATCTGAAAATCCCGTGAGATGCTTCGCTTGTCCTCATGAATTTGTTTTAGACAAGCGTTCTAGGACTTTGGATTGTAGCTGATAACCATGTCGGCAGGTCCAATCGTAGAGCGTAATCAAGGTAGGTTGACATGCAATTACGTTTTTTGGGGGAGTTGGTGCTTACTGTTTCTTTGACGGCAGGTCCAATCGTAGAGCGTAAGAGCGTTTGGCGTTCACTTGGTTGTGCTTGCTTTTGCCATAAATGGGAAACATTTCAGATGCCACAATCTATGTTGGAGGTCTGGATGAGAAGGTGACTGAGAACGTGCTGTGGGAGTTGATGGTTCAGGCCGGACCGGTGACGAGCGTTAATATGCCGAAAGATCGAGTGACAGCTAATCATCAAGGGTTAGTGCGAATGGCGGAACTCCTCAGAATGCAATTTTCGACTGCCGTTTGCTGCAGGTTCGGCTTCGTTGAGTTTGTAGGCGAGGAAGATGCTGACTATGCAATCAAGATCCTAAATATGATCAAACTTTATGGAAAGCCAATAAAGGTCGGTTTGCAAGTGCTTTCATGGTTCCTATCCTCTGCGACCTTTCTTTAATTACTTCTTATTATTATTTCCTATTTTAATTATTATTTTTTATTTGACTATCAACCATCTCTTTAAATCGACGAGTGAAGATGCAGTGTAAAAAAAAGGAAATGGTTGGTGTAGCTTGTAGATGAAGTAGATAAATTTTTGCATTATAGTGTATTTTGTTTCTGTAGGTTCCTTCTCGTTCTCTCTCAGTTTTTTTTGCCGAGTATTCCTTGGTTGTCTCTTTGTAATCTAACCAAAGGAACTCAATCGTTGCAGCTGACGTCCGAGTGAGCAAAAACCTACATCTTCCTCTCCACAGGGATTCCTTGTTCGTTTCATAAAGTCGTTTAGGTCAATAAGGCGAGTGCGCATGAGAAGAATATGGATGTAGGTGCCAACATCTTTGTTGGAAATCTCGATTCTGAGGTAATTTTGTAGACAGCGGTTGTGGTTGGACTTTTTTCGCGGCAACATCTGTTTTCAGGTGGATGAAAAGCTTCTGTATGACACCTTCAGTGCGTTCGGCGTGATTCTTCAAGTAGGTCTATCAGAGTACCTGCCGAAGATGAGGTGTTTTCTGTTGGAGAAGCTAATCTAAGTGTATGTAGGTTCCTAAAATTATGCGTGATCCTGAGACAGGCAACAGCAAGGGCTTCGCCTTCATCAATTTCGCGTCGTTCGAAGCCTCAGACATGGCCATGGAAGCCATGAATGGGCAGTTCCTTTGCAACAGGTTTGTTGGACGAGCAATAGCGCTTCAGTCTAGCGTCTGCTCTTGATCTATGATTGCAGAGCAATTTCCGTTTCCTACGCCTTCAAGAAAGACGCAAAGGGGGAGCGACATGGTACTGCGGCAGAGCGTATGCTGGCCGCTCAGAACCCTCTCTTCCCGAAGGACCGACCAAACCAGGTATCTCTGAGCCTTCTGCTGGCTTGCACAGGCTCAATTTCTTCCGCTTTCAGATGTTCTCAGACGCTCCTGGTCGCCTACCTTTCCCTCCACCTATGCCTGGCATGCCGCCTATCATGCCGGGACTTCCCGGCATGCCTCCTATGCCTCCACCTCTACCAATGGGGATGGGCTTCCCACCTCCGCCGCCTACTGCAACCCCAATGCCACCTCCTCCACCTCCTCCGGTTCCGCCAACGCCGGCCATGACACCTCGCCCTCCCCCGCCACCGATGTCCGGTAAGTGCGGCCTATTTATTGCAATGTATGCGCATGTGTACGAGTGCCCTTTCTAGCTGGAGGAGCTCAGTGGCCGATGCCACCCCCACCACCTACGCATACGCCAAATATGCCGACTCCGCCGCCACCGCCTCCGTCCCGTGGTACAGGCTTCGTTCCGCCACCGCCGCCTGGAGGAATGCCTCCTGGCCCACCTCCTCCTGCCCCACCAGTGCCACCTGGTCCTCCTTCATCAGGCCCTTCGGGAACTCCAGGAATGATGCCTCCACCTCCAAGGTAATTTTTGAGAAAGTTTTCAGCCACCATAATTGCATCACATTTGATGGGGAAATTAAGATGTCAAGTAGTAGCTTTAACAGCACAATAACGGCTAGATTTGCGACAATGATGTTTTGTTGTCATCAAAACTTGCCCTCCGCATTCTGGGCAGCCTGCCACTCCAATTTCGCCACCAGCGCTGTCTGATGGACGCATCGTCCGTGATATTCCCACGCGGCTATCAGCGCTCGCCCTCAACATCGGGATGTTGCCTTGGGTCAAACAGCGCGGAGGTGTACAGGCTTAGCATCGTGCCGGAAAGCAGAAGGCTCGAATTCGAGTCTTGTCTCGCGGTAGAGTGTTATTTTTGGATAAGGCATCGTAACAAAACCAAACCTCTGTAACAGCGGCTACAGGCTACATGAACGTGTATAAAGAATAGATTATAATTATATTAGAGGATGTCATTAAGGAGCAATAACTACCACGAAATGGCAGTCGGCCTTCCACTAAAATCTCATCAGTTGTGCCGCTTTCAGGTTTCCGCCAGGTATGCCTCCTCCTCCGCCGCGTTTCAACCCCGGTGGTGCTTCAGCGTCTGGACAGTTCCCACCACCGCCGCCACCATCGCGGCCTCCAGTTCCTCCTCCCCCCGGACAAGCTCCACCGATTCCGCCACCTCCTCCGTCGTCGTAAAACTTCCATTCTTGATACGTATTCCATTTATCGTTACGAACGTTGTCAGAATGTGTTCGTCGTTTTCTTTGTTACTGTGAAAGGAAGGATCTATTTGGACGTGTGGGGCTCTTCTCATAATTGAAGGTCTTGTGTATTTATCGGAATCCAATCGCTGGTTTTCCTCTGCCGTTGAATAAACGTTCTGGGTTGAGAAGCTTCTGCCTTTGCTGTTAGTTGCATGCGTTCGGTCCCGCACGCTACGCGCTGTGGGGGCTTAAAATGGAAAAAGCCTTTTCATCGAGACTGTGCTAAACTAAATGTAATTGAATCCTAAACGGCAGGCACAATTGGCACTACAAATGATAAATAAGTAAAGCCATATAATTGTGATAATTTAATTATGAAAGTATAAAAAACAAGGAATTAGTTTGGTTTTCGTTTAGCACGGGCCCTTAGACGAAAACCAAACGGACAGAGTATCCTTCCCCCTGTGCTCGTCAGTAAGGGAGGGGAAGGAAGAAGAAGTTGCTGCTTAAACTAACCTGAGCTCCTCCTGTTGAAGTTGGACTTGGCGAGCAACAATTGAACGTAAAGAAGCAAGTTTAGATGTTATAGATAATTAACGCTATAAGGATACCACCAGAAAAGAATAAACCTTGAATGAAAGGTGTTAAAGAGATGTAAGAAGGGTAGCAGTAAATTAGAATAGATAGAGCAACTCGCAGCAGTGGCACGGAGAGCGCAACGTGGCTCAACGAGAAGATCCACCACGGGGAAGGGACTGGATTAGTTGAAAAGGGGGAATGGTTGTTAGGGAAGGAGTTAGTTAAGGTGAAGGAGGAAATAATGATGAGGTAGACCCTCACGCCGAACCACCAAACGCCCTCCAGTCCACAACCACGAGCCCAATAAGTTAGGGAGTATGTTTTTATAGTTTATGTACTAGGACTTTAAGACGTGATAAAATTAATGAACCGCTGGAAACAGCACTAATCAAAGCACTTACATAACGAGTCCATTATTTGAATTTTAGAATGACCTAGATCGTATTTATATTGGATAAATTTGTTTTTATGAATGCATTTAAATAACGAGCAATTGAAAAAGTATCCTATCCTGACTCAAACAGTTGCCTTTTTGTATGCAAAAGTCTAGTTACGAAATCATCTTTAAAACTACAGGTGCGTGCAATTCTTAGAATTTCTGCATAGATCGTGGCTTTTTTGATATTAGATGACAGATTGGCATCGAAATGAGGAAATCTCTTGATACTAAAATTAAAGGAATCTGTCTTATTATAAAGCTTAGTGGTTAGTCGATTGCCTGAGCTCTTTATTTCCATATCTAAATAGTTGCATGAGTAGCCGTTGTCATGAGTAATATCTAGGTTCAAGACATTATTATAGACGTTGATAAGTTTGTTATAAATATCATTAGTGCTGCTGTTATGGACAACTAAAATGTCGTACATGTAACGGAACGGAATGAACAAGTAGAGATTAGGATGAGTAATAGAGTAAACATATTCGAAATATGTGAGAGTTAGATCAGCCATAAGAGGACTTGCATTACTACCCTGCGGTACTCCCACTTTTTGAATAAACAAATGGTCAGAGAATTTACAGTAGCTGTTACTAAGAAGGTAATCTATAAAATAAATTATATCGTGCATAGTGTAATATTTATAGTTTTTATTTCCTACAGAGTTACTGTAGAAGTGTTTATTATAACCATTATAGGCAATGAAGTTTTTGTTAGCATTTTTAAAACAAATTTTGAGTATCTCTCTAATATTGTTAAGAATATTGCAGTGGGGTAAATTAGTAAACATATTGGTGAAATCCGCTGAAAAAACTTTTATATTGCGCCCTCGTATATTTTGTATCCGTTTGCTTATATTAATGTTTTGAATAGACCAATATCCTATAAATCCTCTATTTCTGGTTCTAATGGTGTCGACGTAGTTATTAAAATGATTCCTAATAAACTTAAGAATATTAGCTAGAAAGACGGAGAGTGATTTAAGGCTGCTATCTGCCGCACCAGTTATGAACCTGAATTTAACTGGTGTTTTGTGTAGTTTAGGTATACCATAAACTATTGGAGTATTGCTTCGCGGCAACAATTGTAGTTCATTAACAGTATTGAATTTAATGTGTTTTTGAATAATTTCTGCAGTGGTGTTAGAGTCTACTAAGGTGTATGTGTTATTTGTAGATGAAGACATAATGGTTTTATTAACCACACTAAAGCCCATTTCTTTCATAACGCATTGAAGATAAAACTTTTTGCATACAATACCATAATTATTAGAAGCCTTGTCTAACAAGGGAGGTCAATGAACTTCCCGTGGCAATTTTAAAAGTGACCTTTATAGGGTTATAGAGCGTTGTCTGAGAAGCACCGCAGTGGTTTCCAAATTTCCTGCGGACATCTGGGTAGGTCAAAAATTGCAAAAAACCATTTCACTTCAATACGGGCCGATAAAGCAGAACTGACGCCTGGAACTGCCATGCTGTGGTTAGAATCTAACCTGCAAGAGGTTTGGGGCCGGAACAATAGCGGAATTACAGCGATTTCACAAGTTGCTTGTTAACCGTACAGTGACCGAAATGGAACATTGAGGTGCGCCGCTCACCACCAACGGCGTAGCGATCGGATGGCCGAGTGGCTGTGGGGGGCGGGCTTGCGGGAAAAGCGTCGGGGGTTCGAATCCGGAGGTGCTGCTCCTGATTTGCTGGTGTTGTTCCATCAATTTTTGTCGATATAAAGTGTATCTTAACCGCGGTAGTGTACCATACTAACATTATAACATTATTTTAACCTCGATATAAACACAAAAATAAACACCCAAAGCAGCAGCGTTCATAATACCTAATTCGATTGGGCATTGAGGAGGAGCAGGCGACTTTTCTTTGCCTACAAAATAGATAACTTCAGAACTCCAAAGATCGAGGAAAAAATATTTTATATATTTATTATTATTTATTATTTATTATTTAACTTCTTATTTTAATTAATTAATTAACTATATTTATGTTTGATTTTTTTCGACCCCTCCCCGACTTTTGGAGAGAAAGTATAACAGTACCAATCTGTCTTCTTCATCCTCAACCAACCATATTGCTAGTGATTTCACGATCGTCATATACAGCAACCTCCTCACTACTACAGGAAGGCGTAATACTACTCACATCATCGTCATCGTCCGGCGACCAGTCTACATCCTGCGCTTCCCTCAAGTCAAGCTAACATCACAAATGAGAGAACGTCAATGCAATAAACATCAAACAAAAAAACTACCCGGAGTTCAAATATAAATAATATATACATCAATTAATTAATTAAAAATATAAATATAAATAAAAATCAATAATACGTAATTAATACATAATAAATAAATAAATAAATAAATAAATAATGAAAAATAGAGATAAATCTTTTTTTATCTCTCTTCCACTTTTGGAGTCATGAAGTAGTGCTAACAGACCCACTGTCAACGCCTAACGAAGACGGTCAAGATAAAGAACATTATCTATTTTGTAGTTGGGACAGGCCCTTGAATGCTACCGAGGAACTGCGAAGAAAAGTCGCCTGTTCTCTCGTTCGTGATGTTAGCTTAACTTGAACGAAGCGCAGGATGTAGACTGGTCGCCGGACGATGACGATGATGTGAGTAGTATTACGCCTTCCTGTAGTAGTGAGGAGGTTGCTGTATGTGACGGATGTGAAATCACTAGCAATATGGTTGGTTGAGGATGAAGAAGACAGATTGGTACTGTTATACTTTCTCTCCAAAAGTCGAGGAGGTGTCGAAAAAAAATCAAACATAAATATAGTTAATTATTTAATTAAAATAAGAATATAATAAATAATAATAAATAAATAAATATTATTTTTTCCTCGATCTTTGGAGTTCTGAAGTTATCTATTTCGTAGGCAAAGAAAAGTCGCCTGCTCCTCCTCAATGGCCAATCGAATTAGGTATTATGAACGCTGTTGCTTTGGATGTTTATTTTTGTGTTTATATCGAGGTTAAAATAAAGTTATAATGTCAGTATGGTACACTACCGCGGTTAAGATACACTTTATGTCGACAAAAATTGATGGAACAACACCAGCAAATCAGGATCAGCACCTCCGGACTCGAACCCCCGACGCTTTTCCCGCAAGTCCGCCTCCCACAGCCACTCGGCCATCCGGTCTCTCCTCCGTTGGTGGTGAGCGGCGCACCTCAATGTTCCATTTCTGTCACTGTAGGGCTAGCAAGCAAATTGTGAAATCGCTGTAATTCCGCTATTGTTCCAACCCCAAACCTTTTGCAGGATAGATTCTAACCACGACATGGCAGTTCCAGGCGTCAGTTCTGCTTTATCGGCCCGTATTGAAGTGAAATGGTTTTTTTGCAATTTTTGACCTACCCAGTTGTCCGCAGGAAATTTGGAAATCACTGCAGTGCTTCTCAGACAACGTCCTACAACCCCATATAGGTCACTTTTAAAATTGCCACGGGAAGTTCATTGACCTCCCTTGTAAGGGGCAAAAAACCCATGTGTTTTGAAGACTTCTGATTTCCCGAAACGTTTTATTGTCTACACTATCGTTTGTTTGGTAAATGGATTTGTAAAATAAAGGCTTGTTTATGTGTTTAAAGCTTCTTTCCAATACGGAACGAATCAAATTACTAGCATTGTTTTTCAGTTTATATTTGTTTTTTATTACCGTTGTATAACTTTCGACATTACTTTGTATCCAATGTCTGACAGCTTCTTTGATGATTTGAGGGGTAGGTCTGAATTTGCAACCTTTGTTTAGAAATTTTCTTATGCTGTGGTTAGTTATGACTTTAGTATTCCCTGTAACAATATGTCCTGTGTGTGGATCCACAAAGTTTTTAAAGTACGGATCAGTGCAAATGCATTTACTTTCCATAACCGTAGTAATTTTACGATCATCAATGTTTTTCAGAGTGTAATTATAATTGAATATAGTTCTTGAAATGGGAGGGTTATAAGTGAAGATTATTCTGAAGGGAATGAAACCTACCTTCGAGTTTGATTTAATAATGTTTAAAATACTTTTCGAGGTTACCACCTTATTTAAATTGGTATTATCTAAAAACCTATGTAAGAAGGGAGTTTTCAAATTGCAATAAGAATTTTGTGAAACACTGTTACGTTCCTGTGTGTTAGTAAATTGAAACTTACACAACAAGCAAAGCAGCATAAAAGTTTTTTCCTTGCAAAGCTGATCCAAAAAGCTACCTTCGTAACAGTTTTTTATAATGAAATTAATCACTTTCTTTTTGAGACTGTATAAACAGCACCTGATTATACTAATGTTACAGGTATCTCTAACAACGTTAATGAATGCTTGGGCCTGCTTAGCTATATCTACATAAGTTTTTTGTTTCTTAGGTCTATGCGCCGGACGATTTCTTCCCTTAGTAATTTTGAGGTTAAAGTATGGATGATTAGGTTTGTAAGTAAGGGGATTATTGATACTAGATATGTTCCCATACGATTTAACGCAGTCATTGTTTCCAAATGGATAGGCAGTCATTAAAAGTTTAGTCCAGAAGAACTCTTTTTCTTGTAAAACTGCTTTATCTGTATTATCTGGCAGATTGTCCAAGATAGAGAAGGAATAATCTGCACACTTACAAATATTGCTAAAATGGTTGTACAAAAAATTGAAATTGTCACGTTTTTTGATGTGGTAAGCATGTTCCCTCATACGGTCTTTAAACTTTCTTGTAGTGAGTCCTACGTACTGGAAACCGCAGCATAAACAGTTGAGGCAGTAGACAACGTTTGTGCTGTTGCAGTTTGCTTCGGCAGTAACGTATGTATTTACTTTAAGTTTCGTAGTGTTGGATATTACAAAAGGGTTTTCCTCGATGAGGTTACATTTATTGCAGTTTTTAGAACATTTTAAAGGTTTATGTAGGGTACCAAAGTTTGTTATTTGGTAGTAACCATCAACCTTGCTCTTAGTGAATGAACGGCATAGGTAATAGTCGAGACAGTTGGAACGGTTGTTTGTAGACCCATAGGATAAGTATATGGTGGGCCTAAACCATATACTAGGGAGGAAGGTTTTGGGGGGACTGCCCCACAGGTACCCGCGAACCCAAGAAGAGAAACAAATTGAGTAAAGAATTAGTAAAGGAAGTTGCTAGACCCTTTTGAAGGCGTGGCTACTTACCCCCTTATTGCCCATAACCACTTTTATAAACCCTATCAAAAGAGCCCCTATTGTTAAAGGGGTGTGGCCCCCGTGTTTAAAGAATTTCTAAAAGAGTTTGTAAAGACTGAGGAGGAAAATAAAAGGCAAAGGTATGTGTATGTGTATGTATGTGTATGTATGTGTGCGTGCATGTGTGCGTGTATGTGTGTGTGTATGTGTATGTATGTATGTATGTGTGTGTGTGTGGTTAAATTACAAAGAATTTGTGAAAAGGAGAGCAAGGTGATAAGGGAAGATGGTACCAAAGGGAATATGTTGTAGGAATATGAGTTTTTATTTTACTTTTTTATTTTTTATTTCATTTATTTATTTATTTATTTGGGAACGTTGAATTATAGTACTACAAAATATTTGCGTGGCAGCAATTGAGATTATGTGTTATAAATAGAAAGCGTATTTGAAAGGCAGAAATACTACGGTAGAAATTAAATGACCTGGTGTTAATTATTAGAGTAATAAATAAGAAGCTTAGTGAATGTGGAGGTCCGTCAGTTAGACGGCACTTGACGACCATTGGTCGAGAGAAGAGGACGACCGATTGGTCGAGAAACAAACAGTGAATGGCGATAAAGCGAATGAGCAAAGGAATGAGGTAAGAAACCCTTATAAGGTACTAATATCAACTGGCGTCGGGTTTCCCTCGAGCATCCAGTTGACACCAGCCGAGACAAATGATAAATAAGTAAAGCCATATAATTGTGATAATTTAATTATGAAAGTATGAAAAACAAAGAATTAGTTTGGTTTTCGTTTCGCACGGGCCCTTAGACGAAAACCAAACGGACAGAGTATCCTTCCCCCTGTGCTCGTCAGTAAGGGAGGGGAAGGAAGAAGGAGTTGCTGCTTAAACTAACCTGAGCTCCTCCTGTTGAAGTTGGACTTGGCGAGCAACAATTGAACGTAAAGAAGCAAGTTTAGATGTTATAGATAATTAACGCTATAAGGATACCACCAGAAAAGAATAAACCTTGAATGAAAGGTGTTAAAGAGATGTAAGAAGGGTAGCAGTAAATTAGAATAGATAGAGCAACTCGCAGCAGTGGCACGGAGAGCGCAACGTGGCTCAACGAGAAGATCCACCACGGGGAAGGGACTGGATTAGTTGAAAAGGGGAATGGTTGTTAGGGAAGGAGTTAGTTATGGTGAAGGAGGAAATAATGATGAGGTAGACCCTCACGCCGAACCACTACAAAGCATCTTGCTCTGACAAGGAGAGCCTCCAAAGTGGCGGTGAGCTTTTGCGGTGGAATTTTTACAGGGTATAGGGTCCCGTGTGGGGAGTCCAAAATGATAGTTAGTTTTTTCGGAATCTCTTCCGTGGTCGAAAAAAAGCGTGTGAACGCGAGAGTAAACACTCTGTCGCTGAGTTTGGCTGCGAATATCTATGTCCTAAGGAATGAGTTAATCCAAAAATAAGTCTACGCTAACCATACACAATGAAGAGACACCATGTATCAAATATCGAGAAGCCAGGTGGTCAGATGGCAGAGTTTCAAATTTTAGAAATAAGTAGATTGCAAGCTACAATAACAACCGGAAGAAATCGGTTGAAGCAGCTGCAGGCTTTGTGCCTATTTTCCTGCCAAATTTGGTGCCAAATGAATTGCCGCAGCCAGAGGAAAGTCATAAATGGAAGGAAAATAAAATTTAATTAGTTTTAAGAATTTTAAAATTCAACTGGGCGGCACTATTTGTGCCTGGGGACATAATTAAGCGGCGACGGTGTTGGGTCAGGTCGCAGTACTTAGGACCCTTCTTAATTGCGGCACTGGTTTTCAGGCTTCCATCCTCTTTTTAATGGCGGTTACATGCCCATTGGTAGATAGGATGATGTTAGGAACCCTTGTAAATTTCGGTGAGAAGACCTTCATTTTGAACAAAGTTATCATGATGCGACGCAAAAAACGCGTCTTTGCGTCGCAAACGTCGCTTGGTTGAAGTTTAGCGGCGGTACTGTATAAATGTTCTACACCAGTGATACACAGGTACAAAGTGCATGAAGCACCACTGGGCACCTTACGGGTAGCGTATAAAGGCTACAGGCTCCTCATAGTTTGTTTCCATACATGGACCAAAGGCCTCGGGAAAAGCCATCCTGCTCGGATTTTCAAAGGAGACCACGTTGTGACGTCGGAGGTGGTTCAAGTGAGAAACGAGGTGTGCGGATCCCGCAAATTAAGCTAAACGGTATCGATACACTCTTTTCCTCATGTCTGCCTGTCACCTGGAAATCAGAGGTCTGCTGAAGGAGAACCGAACACCAACAATGTCCGCCAACGGTCGAGTGGTGATCCACTTGCTCACGCTGAAGTGTGGCCCACCTTTAGACAAGGAGTTTTCGAGAGAAGAAATCAAGCTGGACGGACGGATGGCCAGCATACTCAAGGACTTCAAAGCACGTCAATCTGAAGTTGACGAAGACGAACAGCTGGAAGTGGTGGAAGAAGAAAAGGAAGATTGGGATCCGCAAGATGAACTGATGGACAGGAGAGGCAAGCAAGCAGTGGGCATATGATAACGTTTTCGGGTGGAACTCAGTTTCGGAGGAAAGGGTTCGTCTTCAATTGGATTGCGGTTGCATGCTGATGATGCTCTGTTGCTTTGCGCTCCATGATTGGAGCTCAACTCTCAATGCCGGAAAGCATGTCCACATAGTTTATATTGATTTTTCTAAAGCATTCGATAAAGTTGGTCATAGTAAGTTACTCAGCAAACTGCGTTCTCTCGCGGTCACCGGCTCTTTATTAGCTTGGAACACATCGTATCTTTGTGATCGATGTATGACGGTTGGAGTAGGTCGCAGCTTTTCCTCGAGCCTTATGTGTAGGAGTGGTGTACCCCAAGGGGGAGTGCTTTCCCCACTTCTTTTCATATTATATACATTAGAGCTTCCGACAATACTCAAAGCTTGTCCCGAGATTAAGATTCTAATGTACGCAGATGATCCCAAATTGTATGGGTCTTTCAATAATAATGGTAGTCATGTGGTCTGTGGTAACCTCCAAAAGTCCATTGATAACCTAATGGTCTGGTCGCAGCAAAGGAGTTTACCTGTTAATCCTGATAAATGTTACTGATCCCATTTTTGATCCCTTATTGTTCATGCTATGTTCGATTGTCCATTTTTTTAACCGTTCTTCTGATCTTTCAACCCCGTGATCTGTTGCGTATGTGTGTGACCCCTATAATTCCATTGTCACTGTCACAGGACTAATCCCCACTAACTTTGATCTCAAGACCGCGCGGGAAGTCCCCTATAAATACGGACGGATCTCAGACGCGAGGTTCTTTCTGCTAGCCTATTGTCTCCTTTTTTTGGTTACGATTTTGTCCCGTTATCTTGGACTTCGGAAATAAAGAAGTTCCTCTCTTCGATTGATTTGTGCCAGTTGGTCGATACCAGGACTATCTCAGGTCGCTTATTTGGGGGCCAATCCGCCGCTGGGTGGTCGAAGAGAAGAGAGCTGAAAGAAGCCAAGAAGGAGGTGCCGCGACTGGATCCCACAGAGAAGTGGCTGACATCCAGTAAGTGGAAGCCAAGGAGGAGGTGCCCCGACTGGATCCCACAGAGTAGTGGTTGACATCCAGGGTCCACTGATCTCGCCTTTGTCCTGCGGGAAACAAGACCGCGGTGAACAGGCTGAGAAGAAATCTCGATAGAACGTGGTTGATCATCCCACGCGAGAGTGAGCCATCAAGTGTCGAAGTGGATTGATATCGCCTTTGTCCCGCGTAAAGCAGAACGTCGGTGAGCAAGGCGTCCAGAGCATCGAATAAGACGTGGTAGAGTATCCCACGCCCGAATAATCGATTGAGAGCGCCGGAGTGCCGATCGCTTTGGGGCACGTTGCCAAGAAGGAGAACGGTCCTATCACGAAATCAGCGACAAAGGCGCGCGAAAGGAGTAGCCAGAGGCCAAGTGTTTCGAGTGCTATCGGCCTCCACTTAGTTGGGCTAGGTGCGTCTTGTGGGGACACATTCGTCGTTCTATAGTGTTTGTCGCTGCGTACTCGTCTTCGCACGACTTCTTTGGGACTCGATCGTGTACTGCGCGTATCCGTGCGAGTTTTCTTACGTGCCTAAGCGAACGCTATCTTTTCGCTTTTGTAGGCCGTCGACATGTCAGACGACTCGCTAGCGCCGGAGGAGTTAGATGCTATGCAGCTCGACGATACCCGTACGGAGTCGGGAGTGAGTTTTTCTACAGAGTTTGAAAAATCTGTGCGCAGTATAGCTAGGCAAATTGGCACAATAGCCATAACGTGCGACACCGAACTAGCCAGGACCATGCGCACTGATGACCCGAGGCGGGACGGTATTATGGGCGCTGTGAATGAGCAGACTGCGCTGGTGAAAAAATTAGTAAAGGGAACGCTAGCTGAAGTGCGTAAGCTGTGTAGCGGTAGAATAGAACCTGAAATAAGCGCGCTATTAGAAGAGGCGCAAATTCGGGGAGTGCAGCAGCTTAGACGATATATAGAGGTGTTTGATGAAATGAGCACAGCGATTAGAAGGATAGGCTCGCAGCTGGAGTGCTCAGAGGACGCGATACACGCAAAGTTGGAAGAAACTTTACTAGCGTTCCGCGCGGAGAAAGAAAGTACTAGAAAATTAAAACTTCAGCTCAAAAATGAGATGTTGCAGGTTGAAGAACTCCGCCGTGAAGGAAACAATCTGCATGACGCTTTAAAGGATAGTACGGCCATCGAGGGAAAAGGTACGGTGCATGGTGCAGATGGAGCGAAGTGTCAATCAAAATGTACGGTGTCATTTCAGGACTCTCGAGCCTCGATTTTGATGCCATCGATCCGAGGATCCTGCTCGAGTACGCGAACAGAAGAGTCAGAGAACAATCGGAGGGCACGACTTTTGTCGGACACCGGTGAGCATACCGATTTTTCAATGTACGACTACATTCGAACAATGGCTCTCCCAGAAGTCCAACCATTTGCGGGCAGACCGCACGAGTGCTTTAAGAGTTTTCTGCGGTCGTTTGAAATTAAGTACCCGAGAAATCAATGGAAGAACTCGAGCCGTGTACAGTTGTTGCAAGGATTTTTGCGTCGGCCCGCCTTAACTATCTTTGAGACATTGCCTCGGGAAGTACGTGAAGGAACATTTGACGAGGTAGTGGAAGCTATGAAAAAACATATGTCTATTGATTCAAACAGTGAGAGAGTCAAGGCGTTAGCGGATCTTCGCAAGCTGGCAATTAGGGAGGGCCAGACCGTCACCGAGTTTTGCCTGGTGGTAGAAAGGTTGTTCAATAAAGCGTACCCCGACATGCCTCAGGAAGTGACGTCGCTGCAGAAAGCTGAAATACTATGTAGGCAGCTATCTGGCTGGGAAGGTAGTTATTGTTTGACGGAGGCATTGGAGACAAGCACATCGGACAAGGCTTACAAGAAGGTTAAGTAGGTAGCGTTGCGCTTGGAACGGAGCATCAGAATGGCGCGGGAGTGCAGGAATGAGGGGAAGCAGATGCCGACTGGCAGATATTCGGGTAGATGGGCAAAACTGAGTGGTCCGAGGTTCGTTGGGAGCGATAGTGAGCGACAGGATAGCCCCAGCAGAAGTGAAGAAGTGACCAGGCCGAAGACAACGAGTGGAAATACCCAGCTGGACAGCAGGGCAAAAGAAAAGGAGCCCCGCCCGTGTTTCAGGTGTTTCCAGGTCACTTTGCACGGGAATGTCGTGGCGGTGCGACTCCGGCACAGAGGTCGGGCGTCGAGGCTCGGCGACGATTGCCGGGAGCATATGCGTCTTTGGTGGAAAAGTGGAGCTGCACAACGGAAACGTCGCAGGAAATAATGGAAGGCGATCTTTTTGGTGAGAGGCCGACTTCCAATATCACTATTTGTGGAATAGAAGCAACAGCCCTTTTGGACACTGGGTCGCAAACTACAATAATCCCTGTGAAGTTGCTAAAACGGGCTATAGAGGCTGGTGAAGATTTAGATAAGCATATTGAACGGCTACCGTATCCTGACGTACGTGTTCGCGACGCATCGGGAAATGAGATGACATTTCTGGATACGATAAGAGTAGCTATAAAGCTAGGCGAAGATCAACAGTACATAGCGGCATACGTGGGTAAAAGCCCAGAGGAAGTAGTTGTTCTAGGAACTAATGCGCTGCAAGCGTTTAATATGCAATTGGAAAAGATGGTTAAAGAGACAGCCTCCCAAGTGAAAAGCGTGGACATCATGCGGGACGAAAATCAAGCAAGGGTCAAACGACGGGTGTTTATACCATCAGGAGGAATCCAGACTCTGACGGTTTCATGTGCAACCTCGCTAAAGGTCCCTTTGTTGTGCTCGTCAAGCCCACTTATCCCAGATGGGATCTGCAGTGTATCGGATGAGAATGAGGTTCACATCCCTGTGTTAAACAACACTAAGCAAGGAATGGTATTCAAGGAAGGTGACGTAATAGGTGAATGGAGGAATGAGGAATGGGTAAAGCCCAAACACCTTGAGCGAGGCAATGACATGTTAGATCTGGTGCAACCTAAGAAATGGGTTACGAGCACGGAAAGACTTAGCATGTTGAAGGAGATGGTTCAACGAAATGGACCTCTGGCGAAAGAAGCGGTAGCGATAATAGAGTCCTATAGCGATGTATTTGCCGTGACGGATGTTGAGTTGACCCAGACAGACTTGGTTGTCCATGAAATAGACACGGGCGATCACAAACCGATAAAGCAAAAAACGAGGCCAATCCCGATTGGAGCGAGGAAGGAGTTTAAGGGAATTATCAAGGACCTGGTTGAGAGAGGAATCGTAGAGAAGAGCTCATCAGATTGGGCTTCGCCGGTCGTACTAGTGAAGAAGAAGGACGGCACATTAAGGCTTTGTATAGACTATCGGGAGTTAAACAAGGTAACTCGGCGGGACTCGTACCCACTACCGACTATTGATGCCGTGTTACAGAGTCTAAACGGGAAGAAGGTTTTTTCGACGATGGACCTCGCATCCGGTTATTGGCAAATTAGGTTAACTGAGGATGCAAGGCGGAAGAGTGCCTTTACAACAAGTGAAGGGCTCTTCCAGTTTACGGTACTACCCTTTGGACTGTCGACAAGCCCTGCCGTCTTCCAACGCCTAATGGACACGGTAATAAAGGGACTGGAGGTGGAAGACGGGGAAGTTTCCGTGTACATCGACGACATTTTAATAGCAACGGAAACATTAGACCGCCACTTTCAAGTGATGACGTTGGTATTTGAAGCGCTTCGAAAAGCGAACCTTCGGTTGAAACCGCAAAAATGTGAGTTCCTGAAGGAGAGCGTATCTTTCTTGGGGCACCGAATACACAAGGACGGTGTAGGTGCTGACCCAGACAAGATACAAAGGATTTTGGATTATCCGACTCCCAGAGGCGTGGCTGAGTTACGGACATTCTTGAGAATGGCATCATCATTATTGCAGGGTTTTCCAAGATAGCCAAATGCCTCTATCGCTTGACTAGTCCCAACAACAACTGGCAGTGGGGTGACGAAGAAATGACGAGCTTTGAAGCTCTAAAGAAGGCTATGACAACTGCTCCGGTGCTAGCCCAGCCTAAAGTGACAGCGGCCGAGGACGGAACCAAGCCATTCATTATTTATACGGATGCTTCCAAAGAAGGGCTTGGTGCCGTGTTGTGTCAAGAAGGAGACGATAAACTTTTGCACCCTATATTCTTTGCTTCTAAGGGACTGACAAAGGCAGAGAAAAACTACCACATAACTGATTTGGAAGCACTTGCGGTAGTGTTCGCGTTGAAAAAATTCCATTTCTTCATCTATGGATTGAACGTAGTCGTGAGAACCGATCATCATCCGCTAACCTGCCTTTTCAAGAGGACAAATATTTCGGCTAGAGTGCTTCGCTGGGCACTAGAGGTCCAAAAGTATCGTTTAAAGATTGAGTACGTCGCTGGGAAGGCTAATTCCGTCGCAGACGCTCTATCCCGTAGCGCTGTAGCGTTAGCAGACAAAGACATGTCGGAGTACAAAGAAGATTTGATAATTTGCGAGGTAGCTGCGGAAGATAGTGAATGGCTGCGAGAACTGCAGCAGGATGAGGACTATAGGCAGCTCATAATTGATTTGAAGGCCCACGCAGATCATAAAGAAGTAAAACTACCAAGGTGTGCACGAAAGTTTCGAGTGGCAGATTTCTTCATTGATCACGGTGACCTGAAGCTGATCTTGGAAAACTGTTCCGTGAGAGTAGTCCCAAAATCTAAGAGGAGAGAACTATTTGAAGATGCGCACGCTGGCGCGATGGCCGGGCACCTAAATGGGCGCAAGTTGTGCAGGCAGTTGAAAAAGATGGTGTTCTGGGAGGGGATGGAGAACGACCTTGTAAAGTGGTCCAAGGAATGCACTAGTTGTTTCCTAGCAAGAGGCCATGAAATGCAAACCCCGCCTTTGAAGCCCTTCACTACCAGCGCGCCATACGAATTGATCGGAATAGACTTAGTAGAATACGGGCTCACGGAAAGAGGAAACCGGTACGCATTAGTCGTGATAGATCATTTTTCGAAATTTGTAGGGGCGTACGCTATTCCGGACAAAACGGCCCGCACGGTGGCACGGACTCTGTTCGAAAGATGGATCTGTGACGGGTGCAGGTGGCCCAAATGTATGCACTCCGATCAAGGCCCCGAGTTTATCAATTCCGTGCTGTCGAGTATTTGTGAGATCTCAGGCATAGCACAAACGGTGACGAAGGGCTATAACCCACGGGAAAATGGCGTCACGGAAAGAGTTATTGGGACGCTTACTAGGATGTTGCGCAAGAAGACCATAATACCTGCAGAGTGGGATCTAATTCTCCCCATGGTAGTATTTGCCTATAACGCGTCCCCACACGATGCAACGGGTGAGAGTCCGTTCTATATGCTCCACGCCATGGACCCTAACTACCCGTCCACAGTGATCCCTAGCGATAAGTTATCGTTTAATCACATTGCCGCAGACGACTATAAATATGAGTTGTTGGCCGGCATTCGCCTAGCGCAGGACTGTGCACGGGATTTGAATGAAAAGTATAAGGAGAAAATGAAGGAAATGTATGATTCTCGGCATAAGGTAGAGTCGCGGAAGTTTGCTAGGGTAGGAGACAGAGTGTTCCTCAAGCTACCCAGGGAAAAGGCCAGCAGGAAATTCCCGAAGCTGTGTGAGCCGTGGGCAGGCCCATATAGGGTGATCGAAACAAGCCAAAGTTCTGCTCTTGTCTCCCACATAAGCGAAAAGGAGGACCCTATAAGAGTGCCGTTGGATGCAATAATTATCGTTCCACCTGAGATTCCCAACGAGCCTTTAGTGAATAAAACAAGAAGAGTTAAGCGTCGGCAAACATTCGTTAATAGTGTCTTTTGCAGCGCGACGCCAACCGGTGTGGACACGTCAGCCTTGGGCATGTTCTTCCGCTGTCCTGGACGACTGCATGATAAAGACGGAGCAACATATGAATTCTCGTGTTCAATTCGGGACAAGCTCTTCAAGGATGTGGTAGCAGGAGAGACTATTGGAAAGCTCCGTTTCAACACCATCTTCAGCCTTGCCCGTTTGATTTCGATTTTTGAGACTGAACGCAACGTTGATCGTAAGCGATTCCTGATGGCTGACCCGTCATATACGTTTGTCACAGTGTCTGGCGTCCAGAAAGCCTTTTCATTCTTCAAGCATTGTTGTGATCATGTGTTCCGTGCGCTAACCTTACACGACGGTTCGCTTCTCAGCCTGTCCCATGATGGGGGAACTGGTGTTCCTGTTCACCAGCTCAACGAACTGAATAACGAGGGCATTCGATTTGCAAAGCAGAGTTCGTGGGACGAAGTGTGCGTGGACCAGAAGCAGCAGCAAAAAGTTGTTCTACTTTTGCCCGACGGATTTCGCGACGTCAATGTGGTGTTCAAGAAGCAGCCAATGTTGGATCGCCAACTGTACAATAACCTGTGTGAAGTCAGTGAGCGTATAAGTGCCTCCGACGCCAACGTTTGCGTGCTCTGTGGGCCCACGTCAGAAACTGCATTCACGAAGAAAGAATGGTGCCGATTAGCTTCAGCTCTTGCGTCGGCTGCGCGGAACGGAGTGAAGATCATTGTAGTGGCCCCGCCGCGAGGAGATGCGGCATACTACCAAAATCGCACGGACATAAACGAGACTGTTGAACTTGCGATGAAGTCAGTGGCCCTAATGGCCCACAATATCGTCAGCCTGGTTCCGATGATTGAAACTAGCAATGAACCATCCCACGGACCCTCAGCGCACCCGAGAGAAGCCAGTACGGAGGCGTACTCGAAGAAAGCAATGGTCGAGTATTTTCGAGCTCTCGTTGACTACGTTAAAGCTGAAATCGTGCTTCCTCCGTTTGTTGAATCGTCGTCTGGCCGAGTTCGCAGCTATTTCAAGGCCAGAAAAGAAGCAGGAGTGCGTCGAGGAGGGGTACAAAAGGCCCATTCATTCAACACTTTTCCTTGTCCAGGAGCTATCAATCGCTGGAAGATGGCGCACCAGTGTGGTCGGGAAACTCACCGAGGACGTGGAGGATACCATGGTGGACATGGACGACGCTACTATTGGAATTGAGTTTTAACCCAAGCGGCAGGGACGCCGCTTCATCCCAGGGGGGAGATGTTACTGATCCCATTTTTGATCCCTTATTGTTCATGCTATGTTCGATTGTCCATTTTTTTAACCGTTCTTCTGATCTTTCAACCCCGTGATCTGTTGCGTATGTGTGTGACCCCTATAATTCCATTGTTACTGTCACAGGACTAATCCCCACTAACTTTGATCTCAAGACCGCGCGGGAAGTCCCCTATAAATACGGACGGATCTCAGACGCGAGGTTCTTTCTGCTAGCCTATTGTCTCCTTTTTTTGGTTACGATTTTATCCCGTTATCTTGGACTTCGGAAATAAAGAAGTTCCTCTCTTCGATTGATTTGTGCCAGTTGGTCGATACCAGGACTATCTCAGGTCGCTTATTTAAATGCTCGGTCGTGAAGCTTGGTAACTGTGCAATGCAACCACGGTACTATATCGACCAAAGCTGTATCCAGTGTGTGAGTCCAAGAAAGATCTTGGTGTGATTTTTGACTCAAAACTGAAGTTTTCTGATCATATTGATAGTGTTGTCAAGAAAACGTACTTAGTGATGTTTGCAATCTTCCGTACGATTCATTGCTCGGATACCGGGTTACTGATCAGGCTTTATAAAATATATGTCTTGCCGCACCTTGAATACTCTTCCGTCATTTGGAGTCCAGGTACAAAAAACAAACTCAGGTGCATTGAGAAAGTCCAACGAGTGTTTACACGTATACTGTTCCGAAGGTTGTCGAGAGACAACGGTAACTATTTGCCTTCTTATAATGAACGCTTGAGGTTATTCTCACTTCATTCTTTACAGCGCAGGAGGACCGTTCTGGACCTCGTTTTTTGCTTCCGCATTCTTCATGGAGATGTTACACTGCAAGCAAGCAAGTACTGGGTGTTCCGTCCTTCTGGGACAAGACGACGTTCCTTTATTCTTGATTATCCTAGTACCATTTATAATAACAATGTTTTCCATCGATGTGCAAGATGGTTCCAACGTCTGGATCCTGACCTTATGGCAATACCATTTATAATAACAATGTCTTCCATCGATGTGCAAGATGGTTCCAACGTCTGGATCCTGACCTTATGGCAGTGGAGTCGAGTAAAATATTTAAGAGGAAACTTAACTGCTGCGAGACAACTTGTGTGTTGTGGACGTGGTTGTACATGATTGGATCGAGATGCGATGTCGCTGACCCCACTTACGTGCAATTAACCAGCGGGCTAGTTCTATGCATTATAACTTACGGGAAACATCTTTTCGGCATCTTTAATGGGTACCTAATATTTGCAATGAGCTTACGATGGGATTGTGGTGTGCTGATGTACTTAGTGTATTAGTGTTTGTATGTTCTTTGCGTCTGTAATTTTTTGTTTTCGTTTGATTTTCTGGCCAAACTGCGTCAATTGTTGCACTTACGATTGATTCTTTAAAACTAATGTTTGAGCACACCTTCGCTGTATTGAATAAATGAATAAATGAATGCTCATAACCATGGAGGAAGACACCGGGATTCACTACACAGGCACTTTCTACCTGTGTATCACTGGTGCTGAACATTTATCATCATGTTGAATACCACAGCGCGCAGCTGGAGACATATGCGCAGAAAACGTCTGAAAGATCCTGTAGACGTCAGAATCCCCCAAATCTCAACCAATCAATTGAAACGCAAAAATGCAGCAGCGCAGAGGAACCAAACCCCCGACCTCCCTCGCACGAGTCAACCCTCTATCCACCTGCGCTCCGAGCCAATGGTTGCAGACGCATCGTGGGCGTACAAGACCCTTAAACGCGTGCTGCAGCGTAACCCATTGTGACCCCCTACTCCTTGGGTTTAGCGACTTGCCAAAAAATGAACACATTTTCAAACCAATTGAGGGGTGAGGATTTTCCCTATGTGACTCGTGTGCTCTGTGCTCCCCCCGTTCAGACATACGCTTCAGACCCTTCCCTTGTATGTTGACATCCGGAGCCGATCTCACGGCTTGCAGTGTTGGCGGCCCACTGCTCTTCTCCTTCAAATTCTCATCTTCCCTCGGTCCCCTCCTATTCAATTACTTCTAGTTCATTTTTTCACACAATTTGACGTTTTTTCTAATTCATAGTCCTGCCCTACTTTTTTGTAGAAATATAGTTTAATCAGTTAATCAGTTAACTAATTTCTGTTCGTGTTGCTGATGGCTTCTAAATTCTTGTTTCTCACATTGTGTTTTCTGTGATTACCGTGTCCATGTTGTGCTTTTTGTGCGCACTATACTGTGCAAGTAAATAAATAAATAAATTTTGCTTATACAATAGCTTGCGGTGGCCACCGAAGAACAAATGCGTTTTTAGTTCTTTTCGGGCAGGTCCGATCCGATTCGCCATCCCCAGAAGGTGAATCGCCGCCTCATTGGTCTGTGTGGGAAACCCGAACCAAGAAGCTGGAATCGGGTGAACAGCAGCTGTCGCCTCTTTCGACTGCGCCACCACGCGCCCTATAATACAACATTTCCTGCGATTCGTCCTCGATTCCTCTTGTTTATTAAACAATAATTGGTCGACAAGATGGAGCAAGTGCAGGGGCCCGTTGTACTATTTACTAACCGGATTCAACCAGTTTTGATGGCGAAGATGTTATTGTCTCCGCGTTAGTTTACCCTGCTGTTGAGAGTAGAAATACGACTGCTACTAAGCCGTTTCCCTCACATTGAACGAAACGAATCTCTCGTTTTCTGGGGCTTATACTATGGTTGCTCCGTCCCTGTATAGTGCATGAAGACTTTGAAAGCGCTGGTAAGAGCGGCACCCTGCATGTGCTAGTCCAAAGGCAATAATTGAGAGCAGTCGTAGAAAGAGAATGGTCCGCAACCCCCTACCGTGGCATACTTTGCCGTGCAGCGGGAACAAGCATTCTTTCTTGAGGGAGGGCAGACCGAGAACAGCACCGGGATGAATCTGCGGTACAGGCGCAGCGCGAATGTGACTGTCGGGTTGACAGACGGCGTGTGCTGTTTACTTGGAGACGCCCCCGACCGACGTGATAACGCACTCATCGAGCCGATGCCACGTCGCTTGTCATTGCATCTGCTTCTGCTCGTCGTCTCCGTCGTCGTCACATCAGGTGGGTATCGTCCACTTGCAAGCGCTTCGACACGTTCAAGCTGCAATTTTGTTGTTACGAGGTTGATGTGCTCTTGGAAGCTTGAGCTATGCACTAGATCGTTTAGATACTGCGTCATCATAAGCATAATACGCTAGAACCACTGCAACAGATCGCATTATAGTGAATGAAGTCCAGTGGCCAGATTCGTCAACAGCTTACCGGCGGTAACGTTGTATCGGTTATGGTATCTGCGTCTCTGTATCTCTGTATCTCTCTGTATAACTTATGGTGAATCCGCCGTGAGGTGATACCGGCGGTGCCGTTGATGAATCTGACCCCAGACCAATACCGCGCTTGAAACAAGTTGAAGCCCGTGAAGCCACATCGTTTCACACATTTCGAGGTTCCGGGGAAGCTGCACAACGTGCTCAACAGTTTCGCTCTGCCGGATATGCTGGCTAAACGTTCTTCTCTAAATCTCTTCTCTTTGTACTAGTCGCATTGGTGTCATCACACCTGTCCATCAACATCCCTCAAACCACTTTTGAAAAGAAACCTCGTGCCTGCCGCGGGCGGTACCATTCCTTGATTTTGGGTACTCACTTGGTGACTAAAATCTCAGTTTGGGTTAACCTAAAGATGGTTTATCATCAACTATAAATATTTTAAAGTACAAAAAACAATGGATAAAAAACTATTAAAATAAGCTCTTTGGCCTTGCTTTCCCTTCTAGATCAACCAAGTTTTCCATGCCTCTGTGGTCGGTGAATAAGCACCGGATTTCTCTGGGAAGGGTCAAAGACTTACCTACGTATCGACTCGCTATTCTGTTGTTCAACCACATATTCAAATTGCTTCCTCGACATCCTGTAGAAGTAGGATGAGAGGCGCACGACTCACGAAGGGTTGGTTAACGTCATGCTTTATTCCCATCCTTTATGGCAAACACGACAACCAACCAACAACCGCTATGTGGAGGTCTTACGCCTTGGGAGAAACACTTGATAACGCATGATTTTTTTGTGAGTTTTTGCTTTCTTTGCTTGTGCTTGCTTGCTTGCTCATCTTCAAAACAAGACGAGAGCAATACACTGTCCTTCAGTGTGATTATTTCCCGCTTTAGAGAGGATCTAAGTTGTAGTTGCGGCTCCGATAAGAAATTACCCACGGCAGCGGGGAACAATCGTATGAGTGATTATGTCCAGCTTGCCTAGTTTCGACACCATCCATTCATTGCGAATACACTGGAACACCTTAGGGAATCAATCCATTGCTGGAGATCCTACGGAAGCTAGAGCTGCTTGCCATTGTTGAACTAGTTCAGTATGGGACTAAGTGGAAGCTTCTTCTTTGCTAGTTGTGAGGTGGCAGCATTCTATGTAACTTCTGCGCACGCTCTGCTGCAGTGCCCCACCCTGGTGGACATTTACGATTAAGGTTAGTGCGTACGTTGCACGGTCTGCGAAACCAAAATTTCGTGAACTATGAGGTATCTATGAGGTAACTCTTTATCATGCGTGTCCTTGAACAATATTCTCAATGTGTTGAGGATTCTTGTGCCAAATGTCTCGATACATTCACCTTACCAAAGCGTAAGCACCATTAAAACACTTAGCAGCGGAAGTGTTCGTTGTTTGCGCTATCTGCATTCGCGCCTTCAAAAGTTCCGTCCCAAACAGCTCCCATTTTTTTGCGATCAAAACTTTAGCGCCAGGCGAGAATTGAACCCGCACTTCCTGTTGGGTTCGAGCGCAGCATTCACACCTCGTGGGATCCATCAGCACTCACCCGTATATCAAGATGAGCCCAAAACCTGTCTACCAGCCTATTACAACGCTCCTCACAAACTTGGTCGTGGTGTACCACAGAGTGCACAGTGCAAGCACTTCTAACAAATTCGAGTTTCTTACCTTTAGGTCAAGCATAAGAACGGCTTCTTTTGTTTTTATTGTACATATTTTAGGAGATTCATGAGAACACAATCGCAACCAGAGAAAAGTCAAAACAGCTCATCTGTCTAACATGAACGAGAGGATTGAGTCAAAAGGGCAGTCAATGAAGCAGGGCGGCAATGGTTTATCTGAACGATAATATCCAAAATTTATTATCACTTCATATGTCTGCTTCTCGCTGTATAAAAGCCACAACTAGAAAAGTGCGTTTTTCTTTTTCTATCGTTCTCTGCACCAATTGGAGCAATAAATCTTTGCAGTGGGAGAGAACTGGAACAGGGAACCACGAGCCACATGTCCCTTACAAGCTGATATGCTCTGAATATCACCAACGTATACCCAAGTTCAGCCCATACTGTACTGCATCACAGGAAAACAGTGGGTAACGAGTGCTAAGCAGTGACAACGAAGGTGCCTATCCTAGGTCAGCTCAACATGATTAGTAGAAAATTTGTTGCCGATATGGGGCAGCGATAAGGTGTTAAACCAGCCAGGACTTTCTCCATTCAACGCACTTGAAGAGACGAGCAATAAGTGAGATCAAGTGCAACTACTGCAGAGCTTAGCCTGAAGGCCTCGGCAACGTATTCGACATATAATGGAGCCGGAGCATGAGTTCTCTCTCATATCAGCAACGCAGCCACCTACACCCTCTTAACCATTAGAAGCGGTGTCCGATACAACCTACCTCCGTTTCGGACGAGAACGGTGTTAGTAGGAGCTTCTTATAGGGCGCACGGAAGCATTTGTTGTCAACTGGTAGCTCGGAAGAATACGCAGATCATAATTTTTTTCTGATGCGTTCTATCTAGTTTACCACTGTGCAATGAAAGGCGATTTATGAATAGATAGATTAATAAATAAATAAATATACGCGCGAAAAAATATACACTCAAGAGAAGGCATGAGAACATGATGCTTTAGGTGCATGGGACTTTCTTCTAATGCGGAGGTATTAGTTAGAAGTAAGAAAGGGCTGTTAGTCATGAGGTTATTGTCTACGCTGATGCAGCGCCAATTATGTATCGCTATGTTGTGTTCGTTATCATTTGCTAACTAGGCCATTCAGTGGAATTGTTTTGTAAGCAGCGCATTCTATTCGGATTGTGGAAGGATCTGCTGCACCTGCACGTGCATGTTTGGAGACGACGACTGCGCTCAGCAACCTATGCTATTCAGGGCGTGGGTCTGCCGAGAAGAGCGGCCCTCCAGGCGGTGCTCAACCGATCAATCAGCTTCCATCCTTATTCAGTGAAGAGGGCGAGTTCGACGAAGATGACGAGGAGGTATGAGCCTTGCAATTGAAGATATTGATCAATCTCTCTGCGCTTTTCGCACATCATGGGTTTCTCACGGTTTCTTCAGCACTCCTTCAGATTATGGGCTCGTTATTCACCAGATTCCTGGCCGACTCCGAAACGCAGTTGATCCTCGACATGGATTTCTTTAAGCATTTCTTCAGCTACGCCGAGGCATACAGGTGCTCTCTCGCGTTTGAGCCATTTCATTTCCTTGATGAGTGTCCGCTGGTTTAGGCACGGGGTTGAAGAGGGGAATTTGGAGTTGGCGAAGTACGCAGTGAAGTTCGTCGAGAAGCTCAAGAAGTTCGACGTTTCAACAGGTAGCCGTTTACGTATACGCGAAGGTTTCTGTCGGAAAGTGATATCAACTGGACTGTCACAAAGGTCAGAAAGGTCAGAAGGATTCAGGGTCCAAGTGCAAAGCGCTGGTATGTCCTTATGCTCACACCTTATCGCTAATGTGCACCGATAACAAGGTCGTCGATAGCTGGCTGACTACCCATCGTAGCGGCTGTGCACCTTCAAAGGCTGAGATCTGAATAACTACATAAGCACGTAGGACGGTATGAGGCGCGTGTCCGAACGGCTAAGGTGTGAAAAGAGAGAACTGTTACGCCGAGATTCTTCACCCTTCATGTACAGGGCTGAATGGGGTCTCAATAAATCTGGGCGTTGCCCAAAATCCTCAACTTTTCAATTACATAGTTTTAGTTCGTTTCGTGAGAGCAGAAAGAAGAAAATCTTCCTGGGTTTTTGAAGATGGGTTGCTAGACCAAAAGGATTGCGGTAGTTTCGGGTTAGAAGAGTGTATTTTTTCTACGGCTTCCTGACTCTCCAATCTGGGAGGTAGTTTTGTTTCTCCAGCATCACCGAAAAACTAGATCACCGTGACCAATATAATAGCAGGACCACAATAAAACCATGTAGCTATTTTTCGTTCAGTGAGTGAGTTTTTCGACCGATAAACACTTTAAAGTTTTCGTGGCATAGGTGCATACTATTTGCAGTTAATTTTCATTCTAAGTTCAAGATCGTGTCTTTGATCCCAAGATAGCGAGTGGACAACTTTTGCTACTTGATGTCCGACTGATGTCCTGTTGTACTGTCGCATTCATGACTGCCTACTCTCAGAACCATATGAGGTTTCTTTCGGTTAAAAGCATTCGTTATTCATTGACGAGATTGGCCAGCATAGCAGACTCCCTCATGGAAGCACTAGTTCCAAGTGAAAGTGCTCGGTAGCTAGTCGGAACACAGCAGCGGTGAAGACGCCTCAGCAATGCCCGCCAAAAATGGCACAATCCTATTCCGTCCGATTAACTCGACGCAACTGCAATTGACATCGTCAAACATCGTCAGTCGCCTCCATAAAGGGTGGATACGTGATCAAGTAGTTGACAAATAATTTGAAAAAAATTAAAAGGCACAAGTAAAGGACAAAAACTTGTTAAGTGGGTGCTGTATTTTGTTTGAGACTATGCTTTTATAACGAAATTTTCTTGGCAGCATATCAACTGAATGAGCTGAATGAGCACATATCTTTATACTATTTATGTTGGTTCCTTTAAAAATATTTATTATATTATATTATGAAAGTGGGCGCGTGTAGCGCAGTCGGAGGAGGCGCGACTGTCGTGTGCACCCGATACCAGGTTCCTGGTTCGGATTTCCCGCCCAGGCCAACCAAGCCTTCCATCCCTCCGGGGTCGGTGAATTGGTACCAGACTTCTCTGGGAAGGATAGAGCGCTGACTTGTTCATCGGCTGGCCACCGCAAGTCATTGTATGGCCAAATACGCATTCATGTCGCCTCCACGACATCCCGTAGAAGTAGAATGCGCTGGCGCATCCCAGAAGGGATTGAGTAACGCCGTCCTTTATCCTTATCCTTTATTATGAAAGTATTTATTATATTATAGATTAGTATAATATTATTTATTTATTTTATTTATTTAATCAAAGCACATAAAAGTGCGCCATTACCAATCGTTAAAAACAATCGTTAGAAGGCAACAACAAATGACAAACCACTAATGAAACTGAAAGCTCATGAACAGACTCCAGAAAAACAGCAAAGTGAAAAAAGAGGAAAAAGCAAGCAATATTATTATATTTCTATTGCATTATGTTTACTTTAAAGGAGCGTGTAGTGCAATCGGAAGAGATGGCTGCTGTCGCGTGCACTCGGTACCAGGTTCTTGGTTTGAATTTCCAGCCCAGGCCTGCCAAGCCTTCCATCCCGGGGTCGGTGATTTGGTACCAGACATGTCTAGGAAGGTTGGGTGGCGATGTCCGTTTCTCCACGTGGTGCCACTGGCAACTGCTCCCTATAGGAGCTAAGCTAATCGCGGATATTCGATTGCTGGTGACAGGCCCTTGTGACAGGCCGGCCTACGAAGACCCATGTCATATCATATGGCTGATGATGCTTAGGAGATTTCGAGATAGTGCTACGGCGTCCGCCGGAGCCGGCGCGCACTCGCAAAGCCCAGCGAGTGGGAAGTCTGCGAGGGTTCCTGATACGAGGACGGCATGGGAGGCAACTGAGCTAGTCCGAAAGTCCCGCAACGTAGACAAGGCCCGCGTTGCTACGCTGAATGTGGGTACGTTGACGGGCCGCTCGTGCGAGTTGGTAGAAGCAATGGAGCGAAGTAAAATAGATTTCTGTGCGGAGGAGGAGGCGAGGTGGCCCTGCTGCAAGTCAAGGGACATAGGAAGAGGCTTTATGGCAGTTCTATGTAGAAGCCCAACGTGGTGTCGGTATGATCGTCTCCGAACTTTTCCCTGACGCGACAGTAGGCGTAGAACGCTTCGATGACCGCTTGATGAAGATTGTTGTCGCCGCTATGAAGCGAATCTATCACTTTTTTTCTGCGTATGGCTGCTCCGACCAAGCCAAGGATGATTTTAGAGTCTGCTTAATGAGAAGACAGCAGAGGTACCGTCAAAAGATGCCATCATAGTCGCTGGTGACCTTAACGGGCACGTCAGCGCGACGAAAGACGAGTACTGCTCTCATGGTGGATTCGGCTATGGATCGCGTAACATAGATGGTGAGCGTATCCTTGAATATGCGTAATCGCATTACCTTACCATAGTGAACACCGTATTTCGTCAACGCGATTCCTACCTCATCTCGTTCTATAGCGGAAGCACCAGGACTCATATAGACTTTGTCCTTGTGAAGGATCGTGACCGAAGTCTTGTTCTTGTCACAGGCGCGAAGACCGTGCCGTATGGGATGGTTGCCACAAAACACCGTCCACTGATCTGCTCGCTGAAGATCACATCTCCGAGGTGTAAGCATGTCCAGCGATGCGGGTCGGCTAGAGTCAAATGATGGCGACTGAAAGAGAAGGAAGCGGCAGTTATTCTTCGCATTCGGTTGCCGACGGTGACAACTGTCGACGAAACCTGGAAGCATGTTACCGATGCGATAACTCGGGCTGCACGCTTCGAACTTGGCAGAGAAAAAGTCCGAGACAAGAAACGGCTCTATCACGTATCTATCAGTGATAAAACAGTTCACAATTAGCGGAATTATCGAGAAGCGAGAAACCGGCAAAGAAGGCAGTTGTCGCTGCTAAAGCCGCATACTACGCTGATGTCAGCGAAAAACTGTAAACACATGCGTTACCTTTACCGACTCGACAAAGCTCGTTGTCGCCAAGCCGAAGACACCGAGAAGTTCTTTAGCATTGACGACGAGAACGGTCCTCTTCTGATGGATCGTAAGAGGGCTGTGAAGCGATGGCACGACCACTTTGAGGCAATCTCGAATGTTGAATTCGCCCATTCTGCTATTCCTTTTGCATCTCTGTATACAGTTCTGTTCAAAAGACCACAGTGAGCGAAACCGAAGCAGCCCTGAGGAAGATGAAGTCAAGCAAAGCCATTGGTCCCGATGACCCGCCGCTCGACCTGTGGAAGTCGACGATTTGGTGCCTTGCTGACTGGCTAACAGAGTTTTTCAATCAGATTGTTGCTGCGGGAATGGGAATTTGCCTGAGAGCTGGTAGCAATGTGCTACCATCCCGATTTGGAAGAAGAAGGGCAGTCCTGCGCTAGTTACCGTCCAATTCGCCTTCTTTCGTACACCATGAAAGAATTGTCGATCGACGTATCCGGGATGTCGTCCAGCTCTCCACGAAATCAGTGTGGTTTCGTCTCTGGCTGTGGTACCGTTGATGCCATTCACGCCGTACGTCTTCTACTAGAGAAGCACTGCGAGAAACAGAAACCGGTGCATTTTGATTTCCTTGACTTGGAGAAGGCCTTCGACCGCGTTCAGCGAGATGTCATATGGTACGCGTTGCGGCAATATGGTATCTATGAAGAGCTTATTGAGTGGGTGCGCATTCTGTACTCTTGCCCAGGGAGTCGAGTGCGAGCGCCAGCGGGCACCTCGATGGAATTCCCCATCTCTGTAGGGGTGCACCAGGGATCTGCGCTATCCCCACTGATCTTCGTGGTCGTGATGGATGCGATCTCACGAGATCTTCAAATGGAGGCACCATGGAGCTGCTCTATGCTGAAGACGTCATGCTTGCATGTGAAGATAAAACCGAACTCGAGCAACAGGCACAGGCGTGGTGCGATCGCTTGGCATTGTTCGGTCTTAAGCTAAACGTCAAAAAGACGGAGTACTTGACGACGGATGTGGTTGGGCACGGATCTATTAAGATCACTGAGCTCTCAGTAGTAGAGTACTGAGCTCTCACGAGTTACATCTTTCAAGTATCTCGGATCAGCGATCACGTCCGATGGCAGCATAAAGTTGGAGGTGAACGCGCGTGTGAGTGCAGCCTGGTCCAAATGGCGCTCATTCACTGGGGTGCTTTACGACAGGATAATGCCTGAGCACCTCAAATCGAAGGTTTATAGAACAGTCGTTCGCCCAGTAGCGACATACGGTACTGAGTGCTGGCCCGTGACGAAGGAAATTGAAAGCCGCCTCAGTGTAATGGAGACGAAAATGCTACGATGGACGGCTGGAGTTACGCGTTTGGACCGCATTCGCAACGACGCCATACGACAGAGGTTCGGTGTCGCCCCGATAGTCGAGAAGCTGCGCGAAGCTCGTCTTCGATGGTACGGCCACGTCCTTCGCGCTAATGGCGACACGTCCGGAAGATAGGCCTGTACTTTGAGGTCCCCGGAAAGCGGCCCAGGGGAGGCCCGAAGCAACGTTGGCTAGATACGTTGCATTTTAAAGTTGGCTGCTGTGCACCCTGATCAAGCATTTAATCGGGAGAATTGGCGTCACCGCACCAAAAGATCGGACCTCGCCACCAAGTGGGACAGACGCTAATGAAGATGATGATGATGATGATGTCTGGGAAGGTTAAACTGCTGACTTCTTCATCGACTGACCACCACAAGTCTTTGTATAGGTCAAATAAATCGCCTTCACTACATCCCTTTGAAGTAGAGTGAGTGACGCATCCTAAAAGGGATTGAACAACGCCGTCCTTAACCTTGTATACTTTAAAATTTTTGTAATAAATGTTTAAAACTCTATTGCTTTGAAAGTGAAATATGGAGAAGAAAAATAGAGATTCAGATGAAAGAAACAAACGTTGTTTGAATAACTGCTAGAAGCAAGGCTTTCAGAGTAAAAGGAAAAACAATAGTTACTTAAAACTACCTGTTTATATGCATTTGGGCTACGTCGCCGTTTCATATGAAATGCTCATACTAGATTACTGCGTTATATTTCATCTTGATGTGCTTGACCACAATGACGTCCATTTCTGCACTTAGTGCGATTGCTGTATCATACTCTATAATATCGCGCTAAGCGATGAGCCATCCTATCGATCGGCGGCGCCACAGAAATTAGCGGGGGAAAATCGGGGGGGGGGGGGAATAGGGGGAAAATGGGGGAAAATACGACACGAAAATAGCGAAAAATACCCAGACGTCTTCTCTCTGCCTGGAAACTTCAGCCCTGGGGCAGTCGAGGCCGCTGAACACGAATCTGATGTTCGATTTTGAAGTATCGATCGCAATCAATCGATATTGGCCAAATTAGGGGTCACGAAAATAGCGAAAAATACTCAGACGTCTTCTCCCTGCCTGGAAACTTCAGCCCTGGGGCAGTCGAGGTCGCTGAACACGAATCTAAAGTTTGCTTTTGAAGTGTCGATCGCCATCAATAGATATTGATCAAACTGTCGATTTTTTGTGGATGTCCTCTGGGCGGTCAAAACTTTAGCCCTGGAGGTAGTCGAGGTCGCTCAACACGAATCTGAAATTCGTTTTTGAAGTATCGATTACTGTTGCAAGTCGGCGGTCCCAGTGCAGCGGCTGTGCCGTATACGCGTGGGACACCAACCTGCCCATGGGGCACCCGAAGCTGCCAAGGCCTAGTACCCCGGGGGAGGTGAACTGGTCCATGCCCCGAAGTGCCACTTCTGAATTGAGGACTCCCCGGGTCCGTCCCTTGACCTCCAACCGACCTGCGTCCTTCCATCCCGGGACTGCAGCCAGCGTGAACCGAAGGGGAGCCACTACCCGGAGACAAGTTGGTTGCCTGGTATTGACACCACTGCCCACGCGGTGTCCATGTGGAGGGCCACGCGCAGGCTACTGCCCTGAGCGCTCAGCCCCTCCACACGGACCCCGCGTGGGGCTTGAAAAGGCAGAGCCAACGAACCCAAACCAACACCCACAACAATGCGGGCAATACCAGACAACACTATATGAACGGACTCACCGCATTCCCACAGTTGCACAATGGAGGCCAACACAGATTTATCGCACACCATAATGCCGACGTAGTAGAACCACGTAAGAGTCGATGACGCAATAGTGGAATAAGAGCATAGCCAGCAGAGTGGAGTGAGATAGAATGGAGGCGCAGATGAGCCGGGCGCTTCACTGTATCGATTGATACTCCGCGCCCTCAGCCCTGGCGACCCTTCTAGGAAGGGTCGCCCTCCATCCGGTCAACAGTCGATGCACGGGTGAACTGAGACGACAAGTGTGGCCAGGCCCCGCGGCTGGCCCCGGCTTGAACCGAATAGAAGCTGACAGCTGAGCGCCGCCGCTCACGGTCGGCGCAGGCGTCGAATGAACATGTCGGCTTTGCGCGGGGAGCGGGTTATGCCCGCTCCGGTGCGCGCGCAACGCCCGCGGATCAATGCCGGCGGAAGCGGGGGCAGGCCGCGCGATGGGCGCCCTTAAGGCCCCTGTTATACTCCCGCGGGAGCTTCCGCTGATGGGCGGAAATCGCGTCGGGACCCCGCGCCGGGTCACTCGTCGCGCCTCGCCACGCCCGCCTCCGCCGTGCACCATTGGTCCGCGGACGTTCCGCGGATGCTCCCGCAGGAGTATAACAGATGCTTAAGGCCCCGTTTATACTTCGTCGCGGCGCGACGCGACGCCACGTATAGAGGCCATATTGATTGTGCGACGCGATCGATCAATTTGGCCTCATTGCGTGGCCATCGCGTCGCGCCGCGATGAAGTATAAACGGGGCCTAACGCGGGGCGCCGCGAGCCTGAACGCGCCGCAGGAGGACCGAAGGGCTGCGAAGGTCGCGAGTCACAATTACCATCAATTGATACTGATCAAGTTACGGGACACGAAAATAGCGGAAAATATCCAGACGTCTTCTGCGTGGCAGGGGATTCAGAAGACATGCGGAATACGTCGCATGACGTGCCTGGGACTCAAAGGACATACCAAAGACTTTGCTCAACGTGTTTGGGGATTCAGGTAGACGTGCCGAAGACATCGCCCAAAGTGCCTGTGGACTCAGAAGGCGTGCAAAAATGTCGTCCGCTAAGGGTGGATCATTGAGGGGTATCAGTACCAGTAATGGGGGACCGTTTCACTAGGGGAGGACCAGTAGTGAGGAACCAATTGATCGCCCTATCATACTACTACGTACTACGTACTGCGAGCCTTCTGTACTCCAAGGTAGGGAAAAGTACTACGTACTGCGAGCCTTCTGTACTCCAAGGTAGGGAAAAAGCTGTACAGGTAGAGCAGTTAGCTCGATGTGATTGTCCTTACGATTAGTTTAGTGATACTGCAACATCGCGCGAAGCGCGCAAGTGCGAGGCACACCGATAGAGGTGACGGAGCACTTGTTTTGTATAATACGACTAGAGTGTTTTTATTTATTTTTGTCTGGCAGTATTGATCTCACTGTGCACGCGTAAGCTTCACCCACTAAACGATTTTAATCTATCGAAGAGGTCGAAGCGGTGGAAATCCTACGTCAACTCCTCTGATACGACATAGTAAGCTCAAGGTGTTGTACTGCGAGCGGTGCCTATGTACAAGCAGAAAGAACTCAGTCAGTACCCCAGAACCTCGCTTCAGCCTGCTTCATCGATGTGCTTCACTACGTATGGACAGCGGTCGAATACGCGACACACGTGGAGGAGCATCGCAACTGCACGGACTGCAAGTGCACGCCTTTTTTCCAGCAGAGGAAGAACGAGCGTCAGTGGATATTCAACGGTAAGGCGATCTAGGCCGGATTTCCGGTGCTTCACTTCATTGCTTATCGCGCTATTTTTTCTGGAACAAGTGTAATATTGGCATTTGTTGAAGCTTCACCCCAACCTGCGTCCTACTGGGCAGGCCTGCTCACATTTCAGCGGGCAGAGTGACTGTTAAACGTTTGCAAGCTTCGCTCACTTCAACCAACATTGACTGGTGTATACCCACAATAGTATTTGTTCTTGGAATCGGAACTCCTTCTTGAAATAATTGTCGCGTTTCTATGTAGGAAGGTTCTGCGTAGCTGGTCTTTCTTTGTGCTGACGTTCCCATAAAATCATTGCTTCAAGAGACTTGCAAGAAGCTCGAATCTTTGCGATGGGTCTTCATCAACGTTATGGTCTTCACTTCCTTTTTGAACAGGGTTGATCCCTTGGGGGGGGGGGGGTAAAAGCAGCATAGTCTGAGGAATGTTCACAACTCAACATCAGAGCGCGACGTCCTAACCAACGAAACCGCTTCTGATGAATTCGATCTGAGGTTTAGCGAACTCCTTAAAACATCTGAAAACAGCAATCTTAAGGCCATGTTTTTGAATCCACACCTGGTCCGACGCCGGGTTTTTAAGAGGATTACTTGATACATAATTGAAAGAGAGTAGTAAGACCGTACATTAGGCCAACTTTGGACCCTAGTGTGACCAAATGCCTGCAGTGTTTCACTGCTAGCAGCCGTGTGTCATATGATCACATTAGTCGGAGTCCGAAGACATGCTTTGGCTAAGCTGTCGAGCTTAGGGACCAACACAGCTTGGCGTGCTTGCTACCACGTCGACTGGTGGTTGCCCGGCGCAGAAACGGTTTCACTTTTCATTCCAGTGCTAGACGCCATGGGAAAAGTGCCGTCTGGCATCACTGCTGGAAATAATCTGTGGGTCGGGTCGTGGCACACCTGCAGAAAGATCCATGCAGTGAAGAACACGCAAGGGTATGTGGAATGCGTCCTTTCGACAGACAGTTAGCCCTGGAGGATGCCGCTCTTTGATTACTGCATTTTCAGGCAGAAATGGAACGGACAGTATTGCATGGCTCATCTGGAGGCGTATGAGAGGAACAACCCGTTGAGGGCATTAGAGAAGCGCGAAACTGTCGATGCACATTGCCTGTGAGTTGCCTTTTTTGGGTGTTCCTGCTCTCGAAGACTCTAGGTTTCTAAAGGTTTTGTTGTTACAGGACGTTTTGTTGCGATCAAAACTCTTACGCCAGGCGGGACTCCAACGCACATCTTCTGCTTTCCGGGCACCACCGGCGGTGTCTGATTGCACGTAACATCCGCGATATCCTCGAGGTCTGTCAGCACTCGTGATACGGGATGGGCCGGCCGCTGATATCAGCATGGAACCGGTTAAGCTGAAGACCTTACTAGTAACAATGCTTTAACACATTTGCTTAAGCCAGGAGCGACTGCTAGAGAGGCTATATGTTCTACAATCCGTCCTGTAACAACATATAGCCTCTCTACCAGCCGCTCCTGGCTTAAGCAAATGTGCTAAAACATTGTTACTAGTAAGGTCTTCAGCTCAACCGGTTCCATGCTGATATCAGCGACCGGCCCATCCCGAGTCACAGGTGAGTGCTGACAGACCTTGAGGACATCGCGGATGTTATGTGCGATAAAACAGCGCCGGTGGTGTAAGGCCTCGTGCATACTTCCCGTCGCCGCGATTCAATCGCGGCGATGAGTTTTTGCAGAGCGACGCGAAAGAATTTGAATTTCTCTGTGCTCGTCGCATCGCCCATCGCTCTGCAAGGGAGCGCGACGGCGATCCGTCCAGGATCAACGCGAAACACCGCGCGCGGCGCGAAAAAGTATGCCATGCCCGCGATGGGCGCGGGAAGCCATCGCGCATGCCGACCGTCACTGTTGCGGCGGCCGCGGCGAGGTTTTCTTTGACTATTCGGCCGCGTGCGGCGGAATGGCCATGAACTGAGCGCCGCGATGGCATCGCGGCGATGGAAGTATGCCCCCGGCCTAAGGCGAACATCGCTGCCTGGAAAGCTGAAGGGGTTCGAGTCCCGCCTGGCGCAAGAGTCTTGATCGCAACAAAATGTCCTGTAACAGTATATAGCCTCTCTACCGGCCGCTCCTGGCTTAAGCAAATGTGTTAAAACATTGTTACTCTAAAGGTTTTCTTTATTATGATATGCATTTATTACATTCCTCTCACACTAACATATCACTCAAAATTTTAAAATTTCTGATTTTTTTATTTATTTGTTTATCAATTTTAAAGACTTTTTTTGGAAATTTTTTCATACTTAACACTTAAGATAAAAGATATAAAGTTACAAATGAAAGTTAAAAGATAGTAGAAAAATGATTATACGAACACGACAAATTAGCTGCCAGCAGTGGCACGCATTACTAATTGGTATGAAAATCTGCAATAAAACAAAATGGTTAGATGTTGCATTGGTTGATGAAGAAGCCTTTTATGGTGCTCTATGTGTTCCGCATGCACGTTAAATACTTGCTCTTTGTTCTCTTCGTAAGGGCCTGATTGAACTTCGCGATGACCTGCGGGAATCGACGAATAAGTGTTTAGCGAATACGAATAACTGTTCAGTGTTTTAGCCTTCCTAGACAAGTGTCCTACCTATTATTCTACCCCACAATGGTGGAAGGTTTAGTAGGTTATGACATGATTTGAGTTGGAAAGTTGGAGTGTGCCGTGCACAATGCATGTAGGATCGAATCTATCAATCGAGTGGGCGTGACAGCTTGTAGAGTGAGCGTCTGGGGAGACTTATCAGAAATTTCCAGCCACGATACTCAGGAATTGCTGTACTCTGTCCCAGCGAGACTTTGGAGTGCGACGTGCATAACGTATTTTTATAGGATCGAATCCACAATCGGTTGGACGCGACCGCTCGCAAATTGCACGCGGGGGGGGGGGGGGCGTATTCGAAGTGCGATAATTCTGTCAAGTGCGAATCTTTTCGACTGCAACTCGAGCGTTTTGTAGACAGCACGAGGTTCTTGAAGCAAACTCAAGTAGAGCGGTGTAGCTCATGAAGAGACTAAGTTACAGCGGTGCGAAAATGCAGGTGAGGCTTGTGCGACCAATTTTTTTTTCGATTTCGGTCGGCCACTGCGGGAAGACGAGGCCAGCCAACAGCATGCAAATGCAAATGCAGCAAATGTGCGGGGGACACACAACACTAAAAGGGACTTTACGACGTCATGCTCACAACTCCCCAGCTGCCCAAACTGCCTTAGCCCAATCTGCCACTTTAGAGCGACGGACGGCAGCGGTGAAGTTTACAGCGCTTTGGGAAAGTGGCGTCATGACACCACGAGAGCGGACCCAGCGACGAAGCGGGGCAAACGCTGAAGAAGAAAAGGAAGAAAGCTCAAGGCCGCGGCAGAATGGCGACGACGTCATCGAAAATCGATGGTTTCGAATTTGGCCAAGCTTGATACTACTTGATAGAGCTTTTCGTGTTGACAGAACGGCGTCATTTAGAGTGTAAAAAACTCAAACATGGGCGAGTAATAGCGCAGAAAACGTCAACCGCTAAAAGTCCACCGCCCTCGGATGGCAGCCACCGCTGTCACTTTGTCCAATCATGAGCTACGTCGCTGTCTTTCAGCGCTCCTCTTGAGCTTTTTACTGCCTACAAAACCCGCAAGTTGCAGCCGGAAAGATTCACACTTGACAGAGTCATCCCGCTCAGAATACGCCCGCGCGTCGAATTTAGCACAAAACGGTAGATGTTCTCCGCGATCTTACTCGCCGAGATCACAGTTCTCGCTGCAAGTAATACCATTCAATTCAGCACGAAAAGCTCTCTAAAATTTGCCAAATTCGAAAACATCGATTCCCGATGACGTCACCGTCCATCTGCCGCGGCCTAAAGCGCCCTCACCTTCGATGCGAAATTGTCAAAAAATCGATATTCCCGGAATTGGCTGAGATTGATACAGTTTGATAGAGCGTTTCGAGCTGAACAGAGCGATGCCATTGCAAGTGTCAAAAACGCAGACTTGGGCGAGTAAGGGCGGAAGAAACTTCACAGCTGCCCTCCGCCGCTTTATAATGGCAGATTGGGCTAAGGCAGTTTAGGCAGCTGGGGAGTTGTGTGCATGTCATCGGAAAGTGCCTCCAGTGTTCTGCTCGCCCACACATTTGCATGCCGTTGGCTCGCCCATCTCCCTGCAGCGGTCGACTGAAATCGAAAAAAAATTGGTCGCACAAGCCTCACCTGCATTTTCGCTCCTCTGTAACTATGTCTATTCATGACTCACACTGCTGTGTTTTAGAATGCTTCAAGAACATTGCTGCCTAAAGCCCTCCGCACACTTTTGCGGCAGCCGCGTACGCGGCAGATGCCAGAACAGCCGTGTATGCGGCTTCCACTGCCGCGTGCTAGAGTTCACGCGGCACTCCTCCCGCTCACTCAATCACCAACGCGGCAATGCGGCAACAGTGCCTCGAAGGGTTACTGCCGCTGCCACCGCGTCTGGCGCGTAGGCGGCACATCAGCGGCAGGCCGCGCGAGGCTAGTTTTGCCACGCGCGGCGACTCTGCGTCTCTGCCCCATGCTTAAAGATAAGGCTGCCGCGTTGCCGCAAAAGTGTGCGGAGGGCTTAAGGTTCGGAAAGATTCGCACTTGCACGGCGCACTCCGAAGTCTCGCCGGGACAGAGCAATTCCTGATTAAGGTGGCTGGAAATTTCTCATAAAACTCCCCAAATGCTCACCCTACAAGCTGTCGCGCCCACTCAATTGGTAGGTTCGATCCTATATGCATTGTGCACGACGCACCCTCGGAGGATTTCTGTCATGACAGAACACTGGCGACGAACTCCATGCTTGAGATACTCCGAATCATGCAAGCCCTGCGAAATAAGCTGCCCCAATCCAAAGAGCCTGCTCCAGTCATTTTTTGGCCAGCTATTTGCGAAATGCGATGGTGTCTCAGAGTTGCATACAAGTTTGTGTAGATCTCGAGGCGACGAATCGAACAGTTCCAACCATTTCTCATAAAACATAAAACTGGAGAAATTCTGAGCATGCAACGGTTTCGGGGTGTTTGACAATCGTGCTTCATTGCGAAGGGCGGTCGCGGACAACCGACAACTCGTCCGCGACCGCCCTTCGCAATGGAGCACGATCTTGGACGCAAAATTGAAATTTAGGGCAATTTGGTTGAATTTTGAAATTTTTTACACTTTTTAAGCCACCTGATAGAGCTTGAGCTGCTGAACACAAAAACCTGTGATTTTTTCTCAGATAGTTAACTTTGAAGGGAGTTATTTCGAAAGGTAGAGAAAGCCACGAAAATGCGTCTTTTACGGCATTAATGAAAAGACCAAGACAGTAACTGTAATATCTTAAGGGTTTGAAATCTAATATCCCCGATGTCGACTTAAGGGCATTTAGAACCTATGTAAGTTGCATCGTAGAAGGCGATGCAACTGTCTCCAATCCAACTAAGACTAAGAAAACGGATATTGACCTTTCAGAAAAAGCGTAAAATAGCTTCATCAGATAACGTATGATACGGCTTTTGAGGGATCACAGTTCAGTTCCACGCGGATATCAGCGGGCTCTTTATTTTCGTCTTCCGTCACTGTACACTAGGAGAAAAACTGCGGATCTTATTATGCCGCACAAAATTCTAAAAAGTTGGCTCTCGATTCCGTAGATTTTGTCGATGGTGCAAGAATACGTTCAGTAATAGGAAAGAGTTCTACGGCTCCCGATTGCTAGATCACGAAGCTAGATCAGGTCAGACTTTCGAACTTATTTGGGATTCTCGACGACTTCAGTTTGCTACTTAGCAAGCACGAAGACTTGACCGCGTGGTTGTCTGCACAAGCTTGTAGAAATTACTCCAAACGTTAAACTTCGGAAACACTTTGCTGACCATTCTCCACTTACCTATTACCAATGTGGTGTAGTTAACACGCATTTGTGCTGTCCTTTTAGTGTCGCTTTTTGCTTACATTTTTACGCTAGACATCCGCCTGCGCCTTAAATAAATTAATATATAAATGTTTTTCTAACAGTAAGAAGGCGAACGCCAGTCTGGATGAGGACGACGATGGCCGCTGTTTTACGTTGGTTCCGATGCTCAACTTTGGAGTTTGTATGCCCGACTCCTGTACCGACTACGATGTCACAAGGATGATCACGTTCGGTTGAGTATTTTCTTCTTTGACGTTGTTTTTGTTTGCGTAGACCTCTGCAGTATCACAGGAGGATGTAGAAGTAAGAGTTCTTGCTCATTCTTCTGTAGCACGCGGCTGCAAAAGATCTGCTTTGATTCCCCATGTTCGGATGTCATGTAACCTCAGCATGTCTGAATTGTTTCAATACTTCTCTGCCACACAGGTTTGATACGATGGAGCTATACTATCTCGGTCTGACGTTCCGAGAATTTCGTCGTTTCCAAAGGCTTGAAAGAAGTTCGAAGCCCAAGAACAAGCACTCATCTCGGCAAAGGTCTTTTGCTCTTATTTTTACTCCAACGATTCGAGATATCAAATACCTAAATGAGCTTCCTCTGTAAGATCTACGATTTAAGGTCTAGAGAACCAACGATGTTAAGGGAAATAGGTACTTGATTACAACTGGATCAGACACCTCGCCAAAGACACAGCATTCAAATGATGTGTTCAATGACAACGCCAGTGGCGATGATACGTTAATATACGGAATGTCTAGGTAGTTTATATGGAAAAAGAGAGAACTGAAAGGTTTTGGAGCTGGGATTTAAATGAAAATGCTTGCGTGATGCAGTGGTTAATTTCTCAAAATTCGCATCGATTAGTGGATTTGGATAACCGGCGACGATTATTTGGGTCCAGAAGTGCTCTGTGTCCCGTCTCCACTTGTCGTGTTGCCACAGCCTCGCTTTACTTAGTCTCGCTCTCCGAGCGTTGTTATTGAACTAGTCATTTGAATGCTGTGACCTCGGCGATATTTGCGACTCAGCTGTAATCAAACGCCCATTTTCCTTAAGGTCGCTGCTCCCCTGACGTAAAATTTCGATGTCGTCGTACGGTTAAATAAAGCATACTTTCGCCTGCTCAGCGGTAAAACTCGAATTGGTCAATAATTGTTGACAACGGTTTGGGTCTAAAGACCTTCTTCAGGTCTAAAATAGCTATGCGGAGTATTTTAGACGTATATGATCAACAGAACCATTGATGTATGATAGACCTGGACTCCACGAGAAGGAAGAGGGGATGGGGCCACGGACTTCCCACCGTAGGTAGTTCAGAACCCCTGCATTTCTTTTACGGCTGAACCCCCTATGGCTGAACCACCCTATAGAAAGTCTTTTGCACTTCCCTCGTTTTTCGTGTGGAGTCCTGGTATGTAACACAACAGCAGCTCTGATCAATCGTATATCTATAAAATATGCAAATATGGTTATTTTAGACCTGAAGAAGAAGCTATGAGTGAGCTATGAATGAACTGCTGCTAAGAGATAAAACTAAATGCTCAAAGGCAATAAACTGAATCGAAAAGCCGTTTAGGCTTTTTTGACTGCACAAGAAAACGCTGCACACAACAAAGAGATAGCTCAAAATAACCCCACCTACACTACTGTAAACAGTATAGTACTCAATCTGAGAATAAGGAACGAACCGAAATGAAGTGGCGTCAAAGCTATACAGCCTTCAACTATGCAAACAATGAATTGCACCAACCACTGAGTTGATTAATTTTTAATATCCTACACGAAGTTGTCTCGTAAACTAGTTTGCTTCTGGTTATGCCGCTGCCAGTGAGTCAGAGTGGAGTGCCCCCGTGAGGATATAGGATAGCATATCCGTTCTATTTCTATAGCTCTGGCTAACAAGTAAAACACAATCATTAACTGTTTTGAAACGATTTTCACCCATCATTCCTTTCGGGAAGTCTAGAAAGACGGGTCCGCAGATTCATCTCTGAAAAATGCGGTGATTTCACTCAACAACAAAGAAAACGGTAAGTAAATATACATAGACTTCTTTATATATAGTGGGACATAGATAAAAACTCCAGCTGGATATAATACAAACCTACTTTAGCCGCATAAAACTGCCAAAGTGAAACAAAAACGAGGTGGACTTCTTCCCTAGATTTGGATCCCTTCTTTTTGGAAAAAGATTGTGAGATACTTTCTACCAATTAGGAAATGGATTTACAAATGCAAACAGCCAAAATAGATAAGGGAGGAAACAAGGAAGATGACAGAAAGAATGGCAGGACTGTCCGGTGGAACAGATCCGATTTCGAAACATATACCGCACGACCGCGTGCGCGTGTGAGGACGCTACCGAATGACCGCGTGGGCGCGTGATGACGCAACTTACTGCAGTGCAAGCTTGCACGAAAGCTTCTTGCAAGCTTGCAATACAGTTAGTTGCGTGCAAGTTTAAAATTCCTGGGTGCAAGCTTGCAAGTTAGTTAACCTCGAGCGATAAGTCGCAAGTAACTTGTTTTCGAGGTCTAAATGCGCAAGTAACTTGTTTTGGAGCTCATAAGGCGCAAGTGACTTGTTCAAAATTTTCTGAGTCGTTGTCTGTCGGCGGCGATCCACGGACGGCAAGTGTGGTGGGCCGCGACGAGTGGCCCGGAGCGGGGTCCCGGCGCGATTTCCGCCCATCCGCTGATGCTCCCGCGGGAGTATAACATAGGCCTTAGGGCCTCTACAGAGTCTCGCGGCAGCACCCCGAGAACTCGTCCATATCGCTTCTGCCGCAGTGGGACCCGCGCTGCCACTGTGGTGGAAGACGAGTTGTCGCGGAGCCGCCACACGTAAGGGTCCTCGAGGGCTGCCGCAGTTTACGGCGGCTCTCGCCCCCGCAGTGCCTGGAGCCGCGGGTGAGACCAGCCGGAGGGCGTGACCGAATAGGAAGCTTGGATGAACGGGGTTTTCTTTTGTTTCCGATCGATGTGCATGTATAAGCTGCAGAAGAACCGATATTTAAGACAATTTAAAGCGGGAAATATAAACCTTTCTTGTTCCAAAGTGCTTCGCTTCACCGCCTATGTATCTTCAGACGAACCTTTTTGTTATCACTCCTTCCCGGTGTTATAACAAAAAAGGTTATACATTCTACACACTCAATAGACAAAAAAGGGAATAAGAATAAGAAAAATAGTCAATAGAAAGCAGCATAACACTAAACTGTCAAGCCATCCTGATAGTAGCGTAATCCACATTTGGTAGCACAAAATCCTCCGACATTGGAGTGTCAAGAGTGCATAACCTTTTTGTTATTGCACCATTTCGGTGATATTACCTAAAAGGTTATACACTCTTAAAACAATAAGAAAATTGGTTGCAGCCAAGAGGTACTCAACAGAAAACAGCATCACAGCAGCAGCAACAACACAACACTAATACTAGAAGATACAGTGGAAAGAATTCTTAAGAAACTTTCAAATGAGCAGGAAAATAATACAATGCCGACGAAATCCATTCTGTATTTCTCCGTTCCTCCCGGCGAAAGTGCGCAGTATTGCGTGCTGTAACTCTCGGCTCGCGGGCCCGTACCACCCGCCGTTGTCATGGCGGGTGCGCGGCACCCGCAAGACTCTGCTGCTGGCCTTATGCCTCGTGCATACTTCCCGTCGCCGCGATGGAATCGCAGCGATGTGTTTTGCAGAGCGACGCGAAAGAATTTGAACTTCTCCGCGCTCGTCGCATCTCTCATCGCTCTGCAAGGGGTCGTGACGGCGATCCGTTCAGGACCAGCGCTAAACACTGCGCGCAGCGCGAAAAAAGTATGCCATGCCCGCGATGGGCGCGGGAAGCCATCGCGCATGCCGACCGCCACTATTGCGGCGGCCGCGGCAAAGTTTCCTTTGACAATTCGACCGTGTGCGGCGGAATGGGCATGAATTGAGCGGACGCACCGGCGGGCGTGGCGGGGCGCGGCGATTTGCCAGGTGAGGGATCTCGGCGCGCCGTCCTCGGATGCTCACTCGGGAGTGTAACTCAGGCCTTACTCGTCCATCTAGAGGACGTGGGCACCCCAGGCCGAGCCTGGACGGACGACGACATCATCAAAAATCGATGTTTTCGAATTTGGCCAAATTTCCTCGTCCAAATCATCTAGGGGGTTATTTGGTTATTACGAATCCGACGTCCGTTTTTGAAAATTTCGTCGATCTCGGTAGGTTTTGGATTTTTTGGATAACTGAGGGTGGTCGAGCCAACATCACCGATTTTGTTCAAACTGCGTCTAACAAGGGAGGCCCATGAACTTCCCCCAAGGATTCTCAACGTGAAATATAGGGTCTTGTAGAGCATCGGTCGGGAATTACAGATCTGTGCTTCGTTTTTGCTACGGGCCACAAGGTGGTCCGAAAATGGCAAAAAATGGAACCGCTTCAAGGCGGGCTGATAAGGCAAAAATGATACCTGGAGTGGCCCTGTCGTATTCTCAATTTAACTTACAAAATGTTTGGAGTTCAAATTGAAGTTAGATTATAGTAATGCGACAATTTACGATGTTTCCTAGACGAAGCTGCAGTGTACATTTAAGTGATTTATTCGTAACGGTAATGGTAATGCGAGGAGGACTTACGGAGAGGGGTCGAGGGTTCGATTCCAGGGGTGTCCATGCGATTTGCTGTGTGAGTGCTCCCATTTTTGCGAATAAAAAGTAGATTTCAGCCTCGGTAGTTTACCTTCCTTGCTTCCTAACTCCGCTTTTCACCTGTTGTCAGATGTGGAAGAAGCTAGTTTTGTCGTGTGGGGTGCTGTCGAATCTCCATTAAACCATGTCTTGCTTCGCTCAGGAAGCTCGCGTCAGATGCTGTCCCCATATGACCGCTTTTGAATGTTCTCAGTTAGTTTTGGAAGTGTTTCTCGCTGTCAGCTCATTTGCAAACACGATCGACAAGTATTGATTTGTCCCATCATCAAAACAGGCTCATCGTTCTTCGGATTTCTTTACAGATTTTTTTTATTCGTCTCGCAGCTTTCACTATTTCAGTTCACTGTTACCAAGTACAGCATATTTTATCCACCTCGTGCGATTTGACCTCTTGCTGTGTATTTCTTCCTCATCACTCTCGTATACACTTACGGGAAACGGGTCGGAGCGTTGCAGATATGAGCATTTGCATTCACTCCCTCGACTCTAGAGGTCGAAAAAAATTCGTCCGATGTTCATCTCTAGGGTTATTTGGGATGCAGATCACCAATCTTGCATTCGTTGAAACGATGGATGCCAGAAGGTTACGATGGGTATGTGTAAGTAATGGGATGTACGCAGAATCACCGGCACTGCTGCCTTCCATGACTCCTGAGATCGACGAGAGGTCGAAAGAAAAAATTTCGCGCAAACACCGCCCACGATGTTTATTTGGGGTGCTGATCACGGATATGATACCAATTTTTCAATTTTCGGTCGATTACGGCAGTTTACGGTAGATATGGATGAGTAAAGCTGTCTACGTTAGTAGGATCGCTTTCTTCTCCAAACTTATTCAGACTTATTTCCCACCTTCGACTTCGGCCTTCGATGGAATGCAGTGCAAGGAAAGTCATAATTTAGAAAAAGAGTGACAGGTTCGTGGTCGGCAGCTTAAATAATTCCTATAGGCGAAGTCTGGGCGAAATCGGTAGTCATGACTTCGCCACCCTTACGCCAGTAGTCAATAATTCGAGAACCTACCGTAGCCAAAACGTAGTTTTTATCTGCAAAAATGGGAGCACTCTGCAGAGCAAATCGCATGGACACCCCCGGAATCGAACCCTCGACCCCTCTACCATAAGTCCGCCTCGCTATCCGCTTGGCCATCCAGCCGCTGCCGACACCATTCAGCCGCTGCCGACAACATCATCCCGCCCTGAAGCGATACCACTTTCTGCCATTTTCGGACCACCCTTTGGCACATAGCAAAAACGAAGCACAGTTCTGTGAACCTCGTCCGATGCTATACAAGACCATATAGGTCACGTTGACAATCTTTGGGGAAAGTTCATGGGCCTCCCTTGTAAGGGCATGGGTTATTCGTGGTGCCGAACACGATGCCGAAGTCCGTTTGGCCGATTACGTCAAGAGACCACCCACACTGATAACTGAGGGTGATCGGTGATCCTGACCCGACCACCCTCAAACGGGAGGTGGTAACCTACCGAAATCGGCGGAATTGTCAAAAACGGACTCGTAATCAGCGCGCCAATTAAGCCCCTAGATGATTTTGAACGAGGAAATTTGGCCAATTTCGAAAATATCGATTCTCGATAACGTCATCGTCCGCTCAGACTCTGTCTAGGGTGCCCTCGTCTTTGATGCGAAATTGTCAAAAAATCGATACTTCCAGAATTCGTCTAGATTGGTACCATTTGATAGAGCTTTTCGTGCTGAGCAGAATGATATTATTGCGAGTGTCGAAAACTCAGATGGGGTGAGTAAGGGCGGAAGAAACTTCACCGCTGCTCTCCGCCGCTCTAAAATGGCGGCCGAGACTGAGGCAGGTTAAGCAGCTGGGAGTTTTGTGCACTTCATCGTAAAGTACCTTATTTGGTTTGCTTGCCTACGCATTCGTAGGTCGTTAGCTCGCCGCGTCTTCCCGGAGTGGTCGACCGAAATCGGAAAAATTGTTTCACGTAAGCTTCACCTGCATATTCGCACCGCTGTAACTTATGGTTAGTGCAGGCAGGGTGCGGCAGAATTACCCCTGCACTGAAAACTCAACGAAATTTTGAAATCAAACTTCGCAGATCAATTCTCACTATCAAAATTATCGAACATGACAATTCAAAGCATGCTAACAGTTTTCGAAATGATCGCCTTCAGCCTCCATACAGTCCTTCAGACGTTCGACAAACGCTTCGTGGCACGCAGGTACGGTTCATCAATTTCGTACCAGGATTTCAAAAGCGCTTATTTGAGCGAGTCTAAATTTGGGTGCCTGGTAGAGCAGGCTTTTTCTCTAAGACGGCCCACACAGAATAATCCATCGGGTTAAGGTCCGGACAACTGGAGGGCCATTCGTCGTGTGTGATGCAGTCAGGCAGCTGCTCGGCGCACCATTCCTGGACCACCTTCGCTTTGTGTGCCGGAGCAGAATCTTGTTGAAAGCACCAGTAGGCTTCTCCAAATTGGGAATCGGCCCACAGCTTGAGAATTTTTTCCAGGATATCCTTGTAAACCGCTGCGTTGATTTTCACTCCAGCTTCGACGAAAACAAGTGGAGTTTTTCCTGAAGATGTTACTCCTTTCCAAACCATAAAAGATTGAGACTTTTTCACACATTCCTGAAGTCGTCCTTTGGCGGTAGCATCAGCAGGCGAGTCCCCAATAATCCTCTCATTTTGGAAGTTAAAGGCCGGATTCAACGTGGAAATCATTTTCATCACTAAAGACGATGTTTCGAGCGCGTGCCACCGTGAATCGTTACAGCAACCCTTTGCATCTTTTCATTATCCTCTTCTTCATATTCTCCGTAAGAAACTGGCATTTCAGCAGACTATAAGAAAACTTCTTAAGCTTTCCCATGACTATCTTCCTCATTGACCATTCGCTTATTCCTACTTCTTCTGCCATCTGGCGCATCGATCTCCTGGCGTTTCTCCAGATTTTTCTCTCACGACTTCTACATTTTTCTGGTTGGTAGCTGTCGTGGGACGCCCTCTTCCTTTTCTATCCTATTCGGTCTTCAATTTCTTGTAGCGTTTTACTGTATTCTGTACCGGTGTTCGGGGCACGGAAAGGATCTTCACAATATCTCTCGTTTCCTTGCCGGTCTTATGAAGTTCGATTATAGTGTTTCGTAGCTTGGAACGCCTAACCATTTTGTACTCAAGTACGTTTAAGTTGTACAATGTTCAATCAACATATATTAGGCGAATGAAGCGGGAAAATTTCTAAGAAATTTTAAAAAATTTAAAATGTTTAGGTGCACGGGTAATTTTGCCGCACCCTATTATTGTCTTGCATCGTTGAGCTTTAGTGCGCTTCAGGAACCTTTTGCTGCCTACAAAACACTCGATTTGCAGCCGGAAAGATTAGCGCTTGACAGAGTTACCGCGCTCCGAACACGGCCGCGCGTGCAATTTGCGAGCTGTCCCACTCGATTCATAGGTTTGATTCTGTTTGCATTCCTCACGGCGCACTCCAAAGGCTGCTGGACAGCCTTAGGGCAATTCCTAGGTAGGGGGCCAAGAATTTCTGATAAAACTCTCCAAGCGCTCATTCTACAAGCTGTCGCTCGCTCAACAGCTTGTCTCGTCCACTCGATTGATTCTGTCGGGCCTGTATGCATTGTTTAACTCTACTGAGATTTATGTGTAAAAAGATAGAGCTTGAGCTGCTGAGCGTGAATATATGTTTATTTTTACATGTACTTGATCTTAAAAAAGTTATTGAAAAAACGCTTGGAACGCTTTTTCGGCAATTGACCAAAGGGCATGCACGGTACTGTAGCATCACACGAAGTTTCCCTGGTGAACTTCATGTACTGAGATTGCGTACTGAAGATGTTAAATCCATCCATTTCGTACCGGGTTATCGTCATGGCACAACACCCATCAATATATCGATAATACATTAAGGGATGGCGCTCCAGCACTGGAAACTTAAGTCTTTGACGAGATGAATGCCTGAGGAAACCAATCAATCCAGGGGATTTCGTTGACGGAAAGCTGACGAAACCTATAAGGGGAAAACCCGGACTTCGGGTCTCTGTCGCTAAATCACGAGTTAGATCAGATTTCCTAACCTATAGGATTCTTAAGGAATTCAATTTGTTGCTTGGCAAGTACAATTCCGGCCTTAACTTTTGGTCTTTGGGCGGAAAAAGCAAAAAAAAGCCTTTTTCGCCGCTTTTCCGTAGCGCTCTTCAAATTGAGCGCACTGTAAGTTAAAACACATATTCGTGATCAGCATCGAGCCCTCTTCCCGATAAGCTGCAAAGCGCTTAGCGGTTGCCTGAAAAATAGTTTAGTGACCTAATTTCTGCCTGGCGCGGCTGACCCCTTCCCTCGCGAGAGATAATTACACTCACAGCCCCTAACCAGCTAACGAAGGAAGAGATTCGGCTTTTCAAGCCTATATTCTACATCATGTACAGTAACACGTAGTTCTCTGGATTCCACTAACACTTCACGATCAAAATGACGTACTTTTTTAAAGGATCCGAATTTAAGTGATATTATTGTCAGAAATGTCTTCACTTTGTAGGTCTCTAATTTGGGCATATCAAGCTTGTGTGTGCTTATAATCGCTTGTCCCGTTGAAGGTGGCAGTGGAAATCAAGCTGCGAAGTTAAAACCTTTAGGGCTGAAATCGCTAGCAATCATACGCTGGCAAAGTTGCCCACATGACACTTCTTTGCAGTTAGCGGCACACTTTTCACATGAGTAAAGTGGACACGAAATCGCTCCCTTGAAGAAAGAAACATCGATATTTGCAGGGCTATGGAAACACCTTATAGTCCTCCATAGACGAGATTTCGACTAGTCTGGAAGACATTTTGGCCACGCAGTTACGAAGCAAACTCACCCAAATGCTAACCGGGTGTCATTTAAAAAATTGTTCATAAACGGAAAAAAAGTCTATGAGAGCATTCCCCAGTTAATTCTGACCTGAAGGGTGGTTCGATTTCAAATTTTCGTTCGTTTGTACCGGTTCATTAGGAGTGAAATGTCCAATAGCCCTTGTCGGGACCTTGATTTGTTCCGGAGCCAGCCCGCTCTCCTGCTCCTTTAAAAAGCTTTCCTGCTCCTTTAAAGGATCCAGGAGGAAAATTTAATATTTTTTATGTCGCTTATGCAATAACTTGCAGTGGCCAGCTGATCCATGAGTGTTTGGTTCTTACCAGACAAGTCTGATACCAACTTATCGTTTTTGGTGAGATGGAAAGCTTGGTTGGCCTCGGCCTCTAAATCCGAACCAGGAACATCGATTCAAGGTGCACGCGAAAGCCAGTGCCGCCTCCGGCTACGCCAGGAATCGCTAGATTTTTATCACTCATTATTAAACTAATGAGCTGTGATATAGTGACTCCAATCTTAGAAAAATAGGTATTATTTGGCTAATAGTCTATCAAAAATTAAAATATCTAATGCTTCATGATTTTGAGCAGCTGTGCTTTCCCTCCCTGGGAGCATGGCAGCCAAAGAAGCACCTGCTGTCGATCACCCTTGATTCCATTTTCCTGGTTAGGATTTCGCGCCCAGGCCAATCAAGCCTCCCATCCTCTGGTAACGCCAGCTGTGCTTTCCCTCCCTTGAAGCATGGCAGCCAAGTCGAACGAGGCACCTGCTGTCGGTTGAGTCGGTACCAGGTTGTGTGAGAAGGATAAAACACTGAGTTGTCTGTTGGCTGGCCAGCGGAATTCATTGCATAGGCCAAACACGCATTCAAAATTTCTGCCGACAATAAAACGATTATCGACGAAATCAAGCGTGCGTACACCGATTTGACGTGCGAATGTCACCCAGACCGGGATCTCTTACAAGGAAATAGGCTGTGGGAAAACCCGGTGGATAAGTAATACATCGCAGAATGTTTCTCAAGCAACGGACTTTCTTTCTAATGCCCTAATGTCGGCGGGGGGTGGGTGGGTGAACGAGCTAAACACGCTGAAACGAGCGGCACCTTTCTAATGAGCGCTGCCATGCTCACGACACCCGCTCTCCATCTAATCTCGTAAACCTCTGCGACTTCTTTTCAGCCAGACAAGTCTTTTTCAGACAAGTGAGGTTTCGTTGGCCTGGGAGGGAAATCCAACCGAAAACCTATAACACACCTATCAGGTGCACGCGACAGCCTCCGACTGCGCCACGGCACGCCCAAAAAAGTATTCAAATTCCTTCCACGACGTTAATCAGGGATGGTATGCATGGCGCATCCCGCAGGCACTTGTTAAACACTGACATTTATCCTTGTGAATCTATTGACATGCCATTTCTTATGGTTTATATGAGTTGATTATGCTTGGCCTCCTTCAACAGACTTTAGCACGTCCCCACTAAATCTGTGGAAAACTATACCAATGAGGAGTTTGTAACGGTTAGCTGCAACAGGATATCGTGAAGGCAATTTGACTGCGCATTCGCCTACACAATGACTTGCGATGACCATTCGATAGACAATTCAACCTTATGTCTTTCCCAAACAAGTTTAGAAAGGACACGAATTCACATTTCTCCAAGTTGTTAAAGCATTATTAGTTTCTCAGAGAATTCAAAAACTCGTCGAGTTATGACAGCTTAAGTGCGGGCAACTTCATGCTCTGACTTACCTAGTCCATCGTACCCCTAAGATCCCTCCCTTCAGATGGGAGAAAATCATTTCTTGCGGAAATAATTTCTTCCCATTTAAGAAACAATACCAGCCAACAAGATTATAAGAATAAAGGATAAAGGACGGCGTTACTCAATTCCTTCTGGGATGCGCCAGCGCATTCTACTTCTACGAGATGTCGTGGAGGCGACATGGATGCGTATTTGGCCATACAATGACTTGCGGTGGCCAGCCGATGAACAAGTCAGCGCTTTATCCTTCCCAGACAAGCCTGGTACCAATTCACCGACCCCGGAGGGATGGAAGGCTTGGTTGGAAATCCGAACCAGGAACCTGGTATCGGGTTCACGCGGCAGTCGCGCCTCCTCCGACTGCGCTACACGCGCCCACCAACAAGATTATACCCCACAAAAATTCAAATACTGAGTATTATACAGCTAAAACCAAGCTTCCCTAGCGTGACCTTTGGTATGAATAAGCAGGTTCGATTTCTGGTCGATCTTCGCCAAAAATCGAACCCACTAATCATCTTGACGATTCCACTGTTAGAAGCTGCTTGTCCGTAAGCGAAGCCACCTTTTCATCTAGTTTAATGCGCTACAACATTTCCAGAAACTCCGAAAACTTTCCGAATTTCGGCTGCTTAGGTGCAGCCAAGCGCGATCTCTGACGTATACGATCGAATGCGAAGGATAAACTTATCACGGAAATAATTTTCTGCTATTCGAATGAAGCAGTTTACGAGAACGAAATTTTACCTAACAAAGTTTCATTTACTTGATCTCTACAGGAAAGATCAAGCCTTCCATCAGCGATCTTCTCTGTGAATAGGGCAGCTTCGATTTTTGGGACACTTTTTTTCGGCAAATTAGGCAAATTCTAGCTCCCTGATCTTATAACATAGAATATCGCCCCATAAATTCATGACTTTTCACTGTATTCTGCGCAAAGCTTGGGACATTTTGCGAAAACATTTACTCTGCGCAGGCCGCCATCTGCTTCAGGTAAAAAACAATTTATTTTCCCGAAAATCGACTATTTTGAGTACGACTCCCTCACCCCACCCCCACCCCCCGCTAATCATATCGAAGATCGTTAGGTAGAAGTCTGGTTTTCATACTGTGTAATAATCATGGCCTGAAATTTAATAGGGTGCAATTTCATTTTCCGATGTTGTTTCCTTCACATGGGGAAATAGCTAATCCCATCCCAAGTCCATCATTCACATGCGATCCACGAAATCAGAGAAAACCAAAGAATGCAGTTGCCGGCACTTAAGCCGTCATAAATGGGCGGGTTTTGGATTCTCTGAAAAACTAATGACGCTTTGAAAACGGGGAAAAATGTGGATTCTACGAGATAAGCAGATTCGATTAGCTTCATGTTCGATATGATTAGAGGGTTCGATTTTTAGGACTCCTTTTTTTTGGCGAGTGAGGCAAATTTGAGCCCATTATGTAGAATGTGGACTTATCTATATGGAATCAGGATATACAACCTCTTCTTTTCTAGCTGCACATAAAACTACAGCATTCCAGAAAACTACCCTCTGAGAGAATCCTCTGTCAAAATCATGAGTACGACCCTTCCCCTTCAAAGGACTTCTAAGTACGACCTCCTCTTCGATTCTCGAACCATAAGCTTGACTCTAGTTCTTACTGAATTATTTGGGATTTAGATCGTCGATCAAATATAAAGAAAAGAAATCTAGTGATTAGCATGCGACCTTTGGCAAACATAAACACTTACTTGAAGTACTAAATATGGGGAGTGGTAGAGCAGTAGGAGGACGAGCAGGCTATTCGATGCACTCCAATTCAGGATTCTTGACTAGGCTCCCCCAAGCCATCCAATTATTTAGCTCCTCAATCACCAGCATGCGCCCAAATATACATTTTATACGTTAAAAGTGGAAATTTCAATATATGTAAAAAATTAACTTTAAAATAGAAATAAAACAAATAAGGAGGGATAAAGTACTGGTAAAAAAGTGCAACGAAAGGAATAAGAGGGAAAAGATTGTTAAGATACGGACAAAACTCGATGCTGAATCACACCACCTCTGCGGTGTTTGAGATGATCAATAATACGAAACAGCGGCACCGGAAGTGTGAAGACTCTAGTTAGGCGATTTACGGCGTTCTCAGATGGCGCAAGGGGTCACAGAGGCAGGAGAGCGGGCTGGCTCCGGAACAAATCTGGGTCCCGACAAGGGCTATTGGACATTTCAGTCCTAATAGACCGGTACAAACGAACGGAAATTTGAAATTGAACCACCCTTCAGGTCAGAATTAACTGGGGAATGCTCTCATAGACTTTTTTTCCGTTTATGAACAATTTTTTAAATGACACCCGGTTAGCATTTGGGTGAGTTTGCTTCGTAACTGCGTGGCCAAAATGTCTTCCAGACTAGTCGAAATCTCGTCTATGGAGGACTATAAGGTGTTTCCATAGCCCTGCAAATATCGATGTTTCTTTCTTCAAGGGAGCGATTTCGTGTCCACTTTACTCATGTGAAAAGTGTGCCGCTAACTGCAAAGAAGTGTCATGTGGGCAACTTTGCCAGCGTATAATTGCTAGCGGTTTCAGCCCTAAAGGTTTCAACTTCGCGGCTTGATTTCCACTGCCACCTTCAACGGGACAAGCGATTATAAGCACACACAAGCTTGATATGCCCAATTAGAGACCTACAAAGTGAAGACATTTCTGACAATAATATCACTTAAATTCGGATCCTTTAAAAAGTACATCATTTTGATCGTGAAGTGTTAGTGGAATCCAGAGAACTACGTGTTACTGTACATGATGTAGAATATAGGCTTGAATAGGCCGAATCTCTTCCTTCGTTAGCTGGTTAGGGGCTGTGAGTGTAATCATCTCTCGCGAGGGAAGGGGTCAGCCGCGCCAGGCAGAAATTAGGTCACTAAACTATTTTTCAGGCGACCGCTAAGGGCTTTGCAGCTCATCGGGAAGAGGGCTCGATGCTGATCACGAATATGTGTTTCAACTTACAGTGCGCTCAATTTGAAGAGCGCTACGGAAAAGCGGCGGAAAAGGCGGTTTTTTCGCTTTTTCCGCCCAAAGACCAAAAGTTAAGGCCGGTATTGTACGACGATTTGGCGATGCTGGCGAAGCGTGTAGAAAGGTTCTCACAGCTAATCCGGGAATTTCTTGATGACTGGACATCATCGCACTACTTCATTTACAGGATGATGGTGCATTCGTCTCACACATTGTTTGTGGTTGTTTTTAATACTGTTTACGCTTGACTTTGGTCCTTGCCTTAACAAATAAAATGAAATAAAATAAAATCTTAGGTTTCGAATTTCTTTTAGGCGAGTTGAAACCCAAGGTTTATTTTATTTTTGAGAACGACGAAATTGTCCAAGCACCAGGTCGAATTCAGTACACTCCATCAAATCAAACCTGCGTGGCACAGAGGTAATGAAACTGTCCGCTTTGATTTTGTTTATAACTGGCTAGGTGATTTTGCAACGTCCTTCAAGGCAACCTTGAAAGAGCGATAGGTGACCTCTACTTCAGCCGTTCGTCTAGCAGAAAGCGCAGCTGGTCGAGAAGCAGTGTGCAATGTAAATGTCGAATGCCGTCACGAGAACAAGGAGAATGCGATGAGTAGTAACTGGATGGCAATGGCAGCACTGTACGTTCCACTGCAGCTCGGTCCGGTGACACTCGAAAAACGCCATTTCTATTATCTCGCTCTGTCTTTTTTAGGTATTTCCTAACTTACACCGTGATCATGATGGTGTTCGGCACTCTTTACGACCTCTTCATCCACCAGAAGGAAGTTAACGCTCTGCCGCATTCGGAAACGAACAGCCGTCAGTTCTTATCATAAACTCTGCATTTTGGACTCGTGCCAGAACACCTCGTTGTCTCCTTTGCTTTAAACCGAATGAGGAACAGTGTTCACAGGTCCGAGTTCATAAACATTCCCGCCTCTTGCACGTAGAGAGAAAGTATTGGTTCAGCAATGATTATATTGCTATTGTGATTCTATTGTGATTCTGTGATACCAATCCAGTAGTCGTGAAAGCTTCCACTAGAAACCAAACCGAAGGCTGCCAACTTTTCCTTGAACAATTTTGTGCCTTGTGTTGTTCGGCCACTTGTGGAGGCTCTTCCTTCGTCAAAGGGGGGAAATACCTTCGACCTACCGGCCTCTCCAACGCTACCACGCGCCCAATTGGAGGAGGACTGGCTGTTGCGTGCATCGCGAATCGAGTTACCTGATTCGGGTTCCCGCCCAAGCAAATCAAGCTTGCCGTCCTTCCTGCATCGGGGAATTGTTGTAGTACCAAAGTCTCGTTGAACCAATGTGCGCTCTCTGTGCCACTTCAGCGGGCAGTTGTACTTCCTCCAATTTTTGTTTCCCTTTCCACTTATCTCTTACCTCTCATTTTCCATGGTTTCTCTGCCTAATTCTGGTGGCTTTTATAATACTTATTCTATAATATATCTAATGTTCACTCCTTTATAACTAATTGCTACTTGTTATGTCCAACTGTCTGTTAGGTTTTCGCCTAAGTTTTCCAAACGAATTTTTCCCCTTCCGTTCCTTTACGATTAAAGTTACTAGTACATTTGTAGACTTTACTCTTTTATAATTCAAACTGTGACGGATTAATCTCTGATTTGTCTATCGGCGCGCCGCCGCAAGCCATCATGTAGGCCGAACTCGCATTCAAATTGCTATACTTGTGCTTTTTAAATTTTTTTCGAATGAACGAATAATCGAATGACCCCATGTTTTCGGTTATTCGAATTTCTGAATAATCGAATAACCCCATTTTTCGAAAATTCGAATGAGCGAATAATCGAATAACCCCATTTTTAGTTATTCGAATTCCCGAATAATCGAATAACCCCATTTTTTCGCTTATTCGAATTTCCGAATAATCGAATAACCCCATTTTTTAGTTATTCGAATTTCCGAATAATCGAATATTCGAAAAATCGAATAATCGAGTAAACTTTATTATAACCTAATACACCCGGTGCAAAATAGGTTCACCCCTGGTTTGTCCATTGGTACTCGAAGGACCCGCTGCCGAGGTTCAGTAATGTTACCATCGTATTCCTCACTATGGAAAACTTCTATAGGAGAATTCTAAGCAGTTTATCTTATCAGTGTAGGATACCACAAACTTTAACTGAAAATTTAAGAAATGGAGACCGGTGCAAAATATAAGTTCGCTTCATAGGAAATCTGATTAATCACAAAAGTACCTATAAACAAGGTAAGATTAGTACTTCGTCACATCACCTTTGTTGCAACCATATCGAAAATTCTATTTCGCATGCTACTGATTAGGTTATCAACAACAGTTCGCTCAAAATTGGCCCATGCATGACGTATGGCGTTCTTCAGATCTGAAACCGATGTCTCAGCGGTTCCATTTTTGTACACTGTGTACAAGAATGTCCCACTAGCTTTCTAGTTTTCGGGTTGAGATCTGAAGAACAGCTAGGCCACTTCAAATGTTGAGTTCTGTTGGAGTCAACCTGTAGTTGACTGCGATGCGTGTATGAATGCATTATCTTGTGGGAAAATAAGGTTGCCTGTTGGAAAAAAATAAAAATAAAATAAAATAAAATAAAATAAGGTTGCCTGTCTTGTTGGAAAATAAGGTGCCTAAATCTGTCTTCAAATCTTCTGAAATATGGCAGAAGGTAATCTCCGAGCAATTTCTGGTAATCTTCACTGTTCATCCTACACGAGACAAACTCCAAGGCAACAAGTTCGTCTCCAGAAAACGCATCCGAAACCATGAGACTTCCACCGACAAAGTAGCACCTGTAGTATACTCGCTTCTCTCTCTCCTCAAATCTCTCGAATAGTGTCTGCATCCGTCGGGCCCATCAAGATTCCACTTCTTTTACACTACTGGAAAGATCTGAGAAAAGAGGTCGAGTATCCTCTAGGCGCAACTTTGCCGGTGAAAGTCTCATGGTTGGGCTGCGTTTTCTGGATGCGGACTTGTCTCGTTCGTTTCGGAAGTTCGTCTCGTGTAGGATGAACAGTGAAGACTACCAGGAATTGCTCCGAGATCAGCTTTTGCCATATTTAAGGAGACTTCGTAGGCACAACCTCATTTTCCAACAAGATAATGCATCCACACACGTATCGCAGTCAGCTGCAGGTTTATTTTATTTATTTATTTATTTATTCATACGTTCGCGATAAGCGCAAGCGGCAGAAAAAAGTATTACAACAACACAGCAACATGAAGACACACCTAGAGCGAGTCAAACCAATGTCCTGTGAGGAGAAAGGGCCACTTTCAGCTTACTCCTAGGTCGACTGATAGGAAGCTTCTCAGGCTCCCCTTTTGTTTGAGACGCACGCAGATCAAAGAATTTGGAGCCTACAAAGCGCGAAAAGTGGATCAACTTATAAACCCGACAAATATCAAAGAATTTCCTGCGAGAAGCCAATGTGTGAAGACCCAGGTATTTGTTCCTTATCGATGCTTTAGGTACCATAGAGTAAAGGAACCCGCCAATGCGAATAAGAACTTTGTAGTTAGTTATTCTGTACCTTTTCCACAAGGTTTATAAGAGGTTGGATCAACTCCAATACAATTCAACTTTTGCAGTGGTCTAGTTTTCCTCCAGATCTCAACCTTATTTTATTTTATTTTTATTTTATTTTATTTTTTTTTCCAACAGGCAACCTTATTTTCCAACAAGATAATGCATCCATACACGCATCGCAGTCAACTACAGATTGACTCAACTCCAACAGAACTCAACATTTGAAGTGGCCTAGCTGTTCTTCAGATCTCAACCCAAAAACTAGAAAGCTAGTGGGACATTCTTGTACACAGTGTACAAAAATGGAACCGCTGAGACATCGGTTTCTGATCTGAAGAACGCCATACGTCATGCATGGGCCAATTTTGAGCGAACTGTTGTTGATAACCTAATCAGTAGCATGCAAAATAGAATTTTCGATATGGTTGCAACAAAGGTGATGTGACGAAGTACTTATCTTACTTTGTCTGTAGGAACTTTTGTGATTAATCAGGTTTTTTATGAAGGGAACTTATATTTTGCACCGGTCTCCATTCGTTAAATTTTCAATAAAAGTTCGTGGTATCCTGCACTGGTGAGATAACCTGCTTAAAATTCTTCTATAGAGCCTTTCGATAGTGAGGAATTCGATGGTAGCCGCTGAGCATAGGCAGCGGATCCTTCGGGTACTAATGGACAGATCGGGGGCATCTATAATTTTGCACCGGGGTGTATTAATAAGGACGATGCGATTTTTGTGTTAGCCAATTTCGTTTGATACCATTCACTCACTCCAAAAGCGCATTGTGTAGGCTCAAGTAAATGTAGTAAAGTAAGTTCAACGACAACATTCGCCAGAGACAAAATAAAAGATGAATTCTTTAAAAAAAAGCAAATAATGAAGATATTCAATATCTTCTCAGAACCGTTGAAATACTCGTTAAGATGGCAAGACATGAGAACTTTTTTCCTGCAAACAAAATCCTACAAAAAATTCCTATAGAAATACGTGTGCAAAACATCTACGCACAAATGCAAACCTTTGCGAAAAAAACCGTTCATTCCATTTGTTCATTTCATTATCTCACAGGAATCGTCAGCCAATCAAATTGTAGAGTTATACGGCATTTTCAGTCGAAATTCAACGTTTTTGAAATAAATTTCAACCTTCTTCTGGAATCTTCCCCGTGTAACAACGTTGAATTTGATTTGAAAAACTTCGAATTTCAACTGAAAATGGTATATAGTCGTGTCATATATGCAAACTGTGAGCTTCAGTCCCGAAGTAATCGAGGTCGCTGAACACGAATCTTAAGTTAGTTTTTGCAGTAAAGTTGCCATCAAGAGATATTAATCAAATTATCGATTTTTCGTAAATATCACTCAACAAAATCGAAACTTCAGGCCTGAGGTAATCGAGGTCACTGAACACGAATCTGAATTCATTTTTTAATTTTCCTTCATTTGCTTCGTGTTTATTGTGCAAATTCCGTAGAGTATTCAAGTGTATGACATTGATGACAGTCGTGGTCGCAGAGAACGGAAATGTGAAGTTAGATTTTGAAAATATCGACGAAGACCGGCCATACAATTGATTCGCCTCAACGAATTCCCCATAGAAAATCAACAGCTCGATCAACTTCAACCGATAATTTCAAAAACGAACTTCAAATTTGTGTTCAGCGAGATCGACTACCCCAACGGCTGAAGCTTCGGATCGCAGTCGATCGCCATCAACTGCGGTCAGTATCGCCAATACGCCATTTCCCCACGCCAGTTGTGATGGGCTGATGGAAACACGCACGCACATATGTACACACTACCCTTCTATGTATAGTAGCATATTGAATGCGTTTTCGTTACGGTGAGCTCCTCGACAGTGTGCTATCGAAAACAATCGTCACCGAAATGAACGCCGCTCACAAAAATCATCATTATGCCACATTCGAAACAACCACGTATTCGAAATTCGAATATTATTCGAATTTTCGCACCTCGAATAATCGAATTCGAATAATTATTCGAATTTTCAAACCTCGAATAATCGAATTCGAATAATTACTGGAATCTTCAAACCTCGAATAATCGAATTCGAATAATTATTCGAATTTGCTAAACTCGAATAATCGAATTCGAATAATTATTCGAATTTACGAAACTCGAATAATCAAATAATCGAAAATCGAATTCGAATAAATTATTCGAATAATTATTCGAATTCGATTATTCGAGCACAAGTATACAAATTGCTTACACCATAGCCCGAAGAAGTAAAGTGCATAGAATCCTACAAAGGGATTGATTGCCGTAGTCCTTCATCCACTTATCATTAAGTCTACACCTATAAGTTTGAGAAAGAAAATGGGAAGCAGGGCCGTGATAATTGTTTTTAAATCCCTTTATCGGAGGCATTCTTGTTCAGTGCCGAGGAATGAAACCATCAGCCAGGAGTTGTAAAGAAGATGGCAATTACATCCATTGAGACCACACAATATGTGTCAGAGATCTTTCTGGAAGCCATCATGAAGCTTAAACCGTCGGAACAGCCTAAGTACATATGCACGCTCTCCTGAAGCTGTAGCACCAACATCAAGAAGATCATGATTCCACAGCTTAATGAGGACTCACGAATACTCCCTAGTGGTATGCTATCATTGAATGACAGTTGAACATAGAAGTCTAAATGCGCTTCTAGATTTGTTCATTCGAATCATTCTGGCGTACTCCGTCTACACGAATGGATTGGAAATCCTTCGCACATCGAAGAAGGAGGTTTCGCTTACCTAACTCATGCTTTCTATATTTATTATTTACAAATCGTATTAATGTCTTCAAGGGCGAAGTCAACTGCCTTCATGGCGTGCGCTTTCTCAGTATGTGCTGGATTATTCTCGGACACACATACTATTACATGGGGACAAGCCTTACGACAGGTACGTCCAGATATTCAATGGTTAAATGATTGTAATTGAAAACATGCAGCGGGTGGTCGGGGGTTGAAACCCTATCTGACGATCGTAGTCGATTGATCTAACATGATACCTTGGTTCATCATGCAGTGGGGAGTGTGATATGAAATAAATGAAGTTACTGAATATTACCGATCAAGCGAGTATCGACCGGTGCTGTGGATATATAGGCAATCCATATTTATTTATTTATTTATTTGATATGGTCAAAAGCGGACGTGGCTTATAAAAATGGAAGAATAATGGGACAAGGCCAGAGGTGACTAACATTGAAATGTAATTGGTAAATTACTCAACACAATTCAACTCCTAGATGGTTTGTTTAACCTAATGATTTATCCACAAGCTTTGTTACCAACGAAATAAAGAGAAACAGTTTTAAGGGGACAAATGCTGTTTTGAAAAACTGTTGAATTTGAATATTGATCGGTAGACAAAGAAGGCTCTGCGGATTTTGGATTTAAACCTTGGCGGAACCAATTTTGTAGATCCACATCGGGTGACTGAGTCTTGGAAAGGCAGCGTCCTTCGGTCATTAGGTTAAAAATAATTTTGTAAGAAAATCACCAGGTGGTTACGTACACGTCTGAGCTCTAGGTCTGCAAGCTAACAGTCCTTTTTCTAGCTGCGCCCCTGGGTATATTGCTAATTGCATCGATGCAAGCGAATCAGTAGTTATCGAGTAAGGTTGTCTTGTACATGGAACTACAGTTTTCGGTTCCTTGCGTTCTAAGATAAGAACTAGCATTGTGTAGGTCTTCTAAGACCTTTCAAACATGTCTGCTGGTCATGTTTTCTGAAAACTCTGTGAGTGGGATTGCGCTATGTAGCCATCAAACGCTGACAGTCATTGCCAATGTTCATTTTTTGCAGATAACCTCATCCCAACGCTCATCAATTTTCCTAAACATTTTTACACACAAATAATAGTGCAAGCACCTCTCGCTGTGGATTCGTTCTTCCTCCTGAGGTGGGCTTTTACATTTAGACACAAACTGCTTTTAGTGAGGCAGAAAATTAACTCGTTCTCTATGGCAGTTTGGGGCATGGGCGTTAGCCCTATCGTTCAATAATTCAATCTGCAGTGGCCTGCTGGCGTCATATATTTTCTTCAAGAAGTTCATCAAGGATAAGGTCATTCGGAACGCTCGAAATCCACTCATGTGGCTGATGATCTACGTGAAACGCTACACGAGGTTTGCTCCTTGTGGGGGTAGTTCCTTCGGAACAACACTGCTGCTCTCAGAATCACTCCCGTGTATGCGGTGATCATGCTGTTCGATGTGACGCTATTCACCTACGTCTCATCTGGACCATTCTGGAGGCCGATAGAGCGGCAGGGATGTCGCATGAGTTGGTGGACGAATTTCATCTACATGAACAACTTTCTCCTCCAGGACAAAGAATGTGTAAGTCATCAGCTCTCTGCTCGCTAATCTTCATGGAAAAGTAAACTCTTGATAGCAGAAATCTATGATGCAGAAGATAGACATTCTATGTGTGTTATCAGAGCTTCCTCCGATATGGGAAAAACAGATGTGTATCGCCTGAAAGAAAAGTAGCGTTCGCTTTCTGACTCTGAACTTTAGCCCCAGGACGCAGTATGTAAGAAGAGATTTGTGGTTGGAATGGACACTTCCAAAATTAGCCTACTCGTCCACCACGTGGCAGCAGAGCCCTACTGTTGACGTCCTCGTACACACGATGCAAAATTGTAAGTTCACCCCTGATCCATCAACCAAAGAACGAAGGTTCAGTAGCGTCACCGTTGTGCTCTTCATCAGCGAAAACCTCTATATGAGAATTGTGCATGATCCAGAGGGTGCAGGGTACATGGTCAGTGCAGGATAGCATAAGCTTTTGTTGAAAAATGGAAGAGTAGGCCTGTGCAAAATTATGGCTCACTTCCATGGAAGCCCCCACTCATTGCAAAATAGTAGCAAACAAGCTGCGAGTATTACTTTGTTACATCGCCTTTGTTATTAACAACGTCGAAAACTTTAATTGCCGTGCTACTTTCAAGGTTATCAGCAACAATAATAAAAAACCTAATGCCTTATACACCAACGTTGATAATACTGCAGCTCTGCAAGCACTCTCAGAAATGCTTGAGAAGAACGAGAGTAATATTACTACCTTCGGTTTCAGAAAGTCACATATAATTGTACCTGTTGAGGAATGCCTGAGCTGCAATATCTTCAAATGGTACTGTAAATACTTGCCTTATCTTCAAGGAAATGCTACTGGACAAGGCTAAACCCCGCCTCTATCAACAGGGATGTTCGGTATTTCCGTTTCCGCATTCCGAGTTCCGGTTTTCAGCCGTTTTCAGTCCTTCCGTTCCGTTCCGTGTAACGCTCTTTTTGCTCCGGAAGACGGAACGTAAATGGTGACTCATCACTCATTGGTTGTTTTGCACTGCCTTCGTTCATCTCTTGTACACAAACGAAAGGCTAAAGAATTAACCACGCGCCGCCTTTTTTGCGATTGTCCGACTGTGTTGCTTTTAAACCGGTGGTGCATCCTGATGTCGACACAGTGTAAAAACCAGATTGGATAATTTTTCTTTGATTGAAGCGATGTACTACCGAATAGTATACGGCCACAGGTTTCATGAGTACTTGGATCAAGATTCAAATCCCTTATCCGGAGCATGCTTATCTTTTTCCCTAAAAGTCATAGGTCTGGCCTGGAGCACGAATTCTAGATCAGAGTTCTAAAAACTTCTAGGTTGCCAACATTGTTTTCTATCGAGGACATTGAATCTATCCTAGTCGGAGGTGGGCATGCTGTGTCTTGCCTCTTCACCTACTCCTTTGAGTTTGCTCAAGAGCCTCGGCTACTGCTAATTGACACCACAAATGATACTGTATCCATGCGAACACATATGTCGTGTTGGAGCTGCTAAACGCAACTGTGACCTTAGCGCTGCCCCTCGCAATTAGGATAGATTCGGGCATTCATTAAGACCGGTTAAGTGTCATGAGTAAAGAAATTTCTGGCATTTTTCCCTTCACCTGTATTCATTTCGTTTAAAATACTTTCTACCCAAGTACAGAAAGCTTTGTATAAACTTCAATTTGTAACGCTAGTACGCTAGTAAACTTCAATTTGTAACGCTGTTTGAAAATTCATCGTAGTAATGATACGAAAACAAGGATTGATTTCCTTATTGTTATATATTGCTGGGAAAGAGTCGCATGCTGCCTTGCCCGTTTCCTAAATTTGTTAAGGGCACTTTAGTTAACAGTTACTACCATTATGGATATATACATATATACATATATACATTTATGGAAAATTAGATGAAATAATGCGTTTTGAGCCATTTCCGTTCCGTGTTTCTCACATTTCGTTTTTCGCCCATTTTTGAACTCTTCCGTTCCGTATTCCGTGTTTCGCGTTTTTCAAAAAATTGAACGACCGGTAATAGAACGACTACCCATAATGTACTGTTGATACATCAGCGAGTCCTATGTTGTAACAACAACTTAGTCCGAAATGAATGAGTTGTTCAACACTCTCAATACACAATCACAGTACACAAAATTCACGCGAGAAGTTCCATGTGAAGGTTGGTTACCCCTTCTAAACACACTGATTAGGGTGACTAACGGTTAGTATTTTCTGAAATTGTACCGCAAAGACAGCTCCAAGAATACTATCATCCATGCAAGGTCGGCCCATCCTTCAGCTGTGAAGCGAGTTCCGCAAAATGTTCAGAACAACAGTAAGGATGTATACGGGTGATGAGGAAGGAGCTTCGTATCTAAGCCTGCAGAATAGCTAACCTCTATGGGTATGATGTGTGCCGAAGCTGTGTGCAACAGGGCGCAGCGCTAATGCGTTTAGCAACAAAATTTGTCTTTCACTGTCTTTTATTTGGGATAAAGTCACTGCGGCTGTACGTCAATGCCTGCTGCGAGCGAGCTTGGATGCGGATGTTGTGCTGATAAATATTCCAAGAGACACATTAAACCTCAGCTTCATCGAAATCGGTTATATTTATGACCGCGCATGTATAACGCAAGACTGCGTGATTTGTACTCATAGAAGCACGGCAGACTGCTCGCAAAATGGTGTCATTTACCAGCTAGAGTGTTCAAGCTGCGATGATTTGCATATCTATGAAACTGGGAGGCTGCTGCATATCCGGGTTAAGGAGCATCTTGCTGGAGAGAGAAAGAAAGGCTAAGAAAGAAGGGCCGCTTGGGAAGCACCGAAGGGAAAGTCCCTCCGGTGACGATTTTTATGTGAAATGCACAGCGTTGTATCATGAAGGTGAAATAGAGACGAAAAAGGCTCTTGAGGCCTTCTGGATTCACAGGCGTAATCCATCGATGAACAACATGAACACGTGCATCTCCATTACTAGTGTATTCTTGCCTTTTATTCCTTTATATGGTGGGATGAGAGCTGTGAGCTGTCGTGATCTGCCTCCGTATATTATTCTATCGTACCCGGAGCAGTATATTTCACCAAATCGGTATGTCTCACATGCTCCAAGGCGCCCAGTTGAGCCGGTTCTTGGCGCTGGTGGGATGTCAGTGAGTTAGTTGGCGCAGATGTGGTCTCTATTCTTATCATTCTTACAGTTAGAAGCACGATGTTCCTCTAAGGGTAGACGCGACGTTTCTGACCCAATGAACTCTGCAGAACCAAAATTTCGAACTTCTTTCAGACCTTGAGAAAAATGAGTTCGTCGGAACATCGGTTGCGATAAAGAAATTTATACCAAACCAACAGGAAAGGAAGATTAAAAGATCCTTCTAATATAATAAGCCGCTAACGTCTGTACGGGGCGGAGCGTCTGTACGGGGGAGAGCGTCTGTACGGGGCGGAGTGTCTGTCCAGGGGGGATCAGTGACGGTCTGCCTGGCCATCCGGTGCTGAACTGTGAGGGGGAATCGTGGGGGGAGGGGGGTTGTAGTTGTGCAACGTGCCTGGCGACTCAGTAGACGTGCCGAACACGTTGCCCAACGTGCCTGGCGAGTCAGTAGACGTGCCGAACACGCTGCCAAACGTGCCTGGAGATGCGGTGCTGGAGTAGAGAGAGGGGGGGGGTGTATTTCGTCCAAGCGGTCCGAAACTTTAGCCTTGGGGGTAATCGAGGTCGCTGAACACGAATCTGAAGTTGATCAATCGATATCGATCGATAATATCGATTTTTCGTGTATTTCGTTCAAGCGGTCCCAAACTTTAGCCTTGGGGGTAATCGAGGTCGCTGAACACGAATCTGAAGTTGATCAATCGATATCGATCGATAATATCGATTTTTCGTGTATTTCGTTCAAGCGGTCCGAAACTTTAGCCTTGGGGGTAATCGAGGTCGCTGAACACGAATCTGAAGTTGATCAATCGATATCGATCGATAATATCGATTTTTCGTGTATTTCGTTCAAGCGGTCCGAAACTTTAGCCTTGGGGGTAATCGAGGTCGCTGTACACGAATCTGAAGTTGATCAATCGATATCGATCGATAATATCGATTTTTCGTGTATTTCGTCCAAGCGGTCCGAAACTTTAGCCTTGGGGGTAATCGAGGTCGCTGAACACGAATCTGAAATTGATCAATCGATATCGATCGATATTTTTCGTGTAGTTCGTCCAAGCGGTCCGAAACTTTAGCCTTGGGGGTAATCGAGGTCGCTGAACACGAATCTGAAGTTGATCAATCGATACCGGTCGATATTATCGATCTTTTGTGGATGCCATTCAAGCGGTGTGAAATTTAAGGCGTGTAGGTGGTGGAGGTCATCATCATCCTTCTTCCTTCTATATAATAAGCCGCTAAGGGGAGTGTAACTTCTGTCATTCTGTACGGGATGCCGTGTCAGTCCAGGGCGACGTGTTTGTCCTGTCTGTCCAAGAGGGGTCCAGTAACGATATGCCTCTATCCGGTGTTGGAGGAGTGCGAGGGAAGTGTGAGGGGAAAATCGGTGACGATGACATCGACAGCCTTAGTCACCGTTACCTACCGTACCCTACCATAATCGGCTGAAATTTCAAAGAAGGATGTTAGATTCGTGATCAGCACGCTAATTAACCACCCCCCCCCCTAGGCGAAGTGTGGGCGAAGTTTTTTTCGTAGCTCTACTCTACCTCTGGAGTGAGCGATCTCTAAGCAGGAGGGTGCAGACACTGCACTCTACTTCCCTTCAGTGCTTTTTCTCAAGAATTATTGACTTGACGTTTTGAATTTAAAATTGCGCGGGTGTTTTGAATCTAGGCGGGACCTAATCGAAGCGCAGTGGCGCTCTCTGACTTTGCCGACGGATTCATTTTCTCCTAATCAAAGCGCGGTGGCGCTCTCTGACGTCTTCGACGGATTCATTTTCTATTTCGAGGGGTTTGACTTGCTTTTTGGGTGTTTCGCTTTTGATTAGCCTCATTGATTACGTTGCGATCCGTTGAACAGCTGAAGGAGGCATGGTGATATCGCTGATGAAGGGGGGGGGGGGGTGAGACAACGGCTCGATGATTCGTTTCAGTTAGAGGCTGAGTCATTTTATCAGCGAAATCGCTCCGAAGAAATCAAACTGTTGAAAAAGTACGGGTGAAATGGTTAGAAGTTCGAGCGTGAGTGTCTTCTGTTGTTTTTGATCGTTTCTGATGTTCGGCTCGCGTCTTCTGACGTCTTCGACGATTTCGTTTTCTATTTCGAGCAGTTTGACTTGCTTTTTGGGTGTTTCGCTTTTGATTAGCCTCACTGATTACGCTGCGATCCGGTGAACAGCGGAAGGAGGCATCGTGATATCGCTGATGAAGGGGGGGGGGTGAGACAACGGCTCGATGATTCGTTTCAGTCAGAGGCTGAGTCATTTTATCAGCGAAATCGCTCCTAAGAAATCAAACTGTTGAAAAAGTACGGGTGAAATGGTTAGAAGTTCGAGCGTGAGTGTCTTCTGTTGTTTTTGATCGTTTCTGATGTTCGGCTCGCGTCTTCTGACGTCTTCGACGATTTCGTTTTCTATTTCGAGCAGTTTGACTTGCTTTTTGGGTGTTTCGCTTTTGATTAGCCTCACTGATTACGCTGCGATCCGGTGAACAGCGGAAGGAGGCATCGTGATATCGCTGATGAAGGGGGGGGGGTGAGACAACGGCTCGATGATTCGTTTCAGTCAGAGGCTGAGTCATTTTATCAGCGAAATCGCTCCTAAGAAATCAAACTGTTGAGAAAATCCGAGTGAAATGGTTAGAAGTTCGAGCGTGAGTGTCTTCTTTTGTTTTTGATCGTTTCTGATGTTAGGCTCGCGTCTCCTGGCGTCTTCGACGGATTCTGTTTCTATCTCGAGGAGTTTGTCGTCCAATATGCTATGGCGATCCTGATCAGTAGCTACCGTGCTGCAGCGTAATACGAGAAATTGCTGCAGGATTCGTGTTTATCACCCCAAATAGCCCCCTTAGCACTGGGGAGAATCGGTGATGATGACATCGACAGCCTTTGTCACCGTTACCTACCGTACCCTACCATAATCGTCTGAAATTTCAAAGAAGGATGTTAGATTCGTGATCAGCACGCTAATTAATCCACCCCCCTAGGGGAAGTGTGGGCGAAGTTTTTGGGAGTGTTGGCGAGGTCGAAGTTCGTTTTCAGAACTTCGATCGCCGTCAATTGATACTGATCAAATTATGGGGAGCAAAAAAAGCAGAAAATACCCGAGCGTCTTCTTCGTGCCAGGGGATTCAGAAGACGTGCGCAGTACGTCGCATGACGTTTCAAAGACGTCGCTCAACGTGTTTGGGGATTCAGGTGGACGTGCCGAAGGCATCGTCCAATATGCCTGGGGATTCAGAAGACGTGCCGAAGACGTCGTCAGCTAAGGGGGATCATTGAGGGGAACCAGTACCAGTAATGGGGGAACGTTTCACTAAGGAGAACCAGTAGCGTGGAACCAATAGATCGCCCTATCATACTATATACTGCACGTACTGAGAGCCTTTTCTACTCCTAGGTAGGGAAAAAGCTGTACAAGTAGACCAGCTAGCTTGATGTCATTGTCCTTAGCTTAGAGATACTGCAACATCGCGCGAAGCGCGCAAGTGCGAGGCACGCCGATAGGCGTGACGGAGCACTTGTAGTTAAAATAATAACAGTTAATTCATGCAGCCGCTATGGCATTCTTCAGGTCAGAAGCCGACGAGTATGTGGTTCCATTTTTGAACACCTTCTCTACAAGGATACCGCGCAGGTTCCCTATCGGGTTAAGATTAGGAGAAGAACTGGGCCACTCCAGAAGTTCGACTCCACTAGCATCAAGCCAACTTGCAGGTTTATGAACAATATGTGGGCTGCAGTTTAGGCTGCTTAGTATCATCCATTTCGATACTGCGAGACCCAGATGAGGTCGCAGGTCGTTCAAGGAGTTGGAAGCCAGCCGAACCAGACCACTCTCATCCCTTCTGGATAAATTTCCTGGATGGCCAGCCGTTATGCTTCAGTTTGAGTGTTTTCAGTCCTTTGATCCTAAACGGTTAGGAATCTTTTATAAGATTTGAGATCATAGCAAACTCATAGGTAGTAATTGGAGAGAGGCGAAATGAATATAGCGGCAACAGTGCGAAAAGAAAAGCAGAAAGAAAGCAGAGCAGCAGAAAAGAGCTTCAACGCTAATGCTTCTGTGCCGTTGCCACCACCACTACACCATCACATAAGCTGAAACGATGTGAGAAAGCGAGGAGAATGTACGAAATGTTGAGAATGTGAAGATAAGACAACGAGTAATGCTACGACCTGAGAAATTTAATGACGGTTCAAGAAACGCTCATATAATTGACGGAATGCTACTATTGAATATCTTTAAAAAAGTTTTCTTGATCTGCTGGTGTCTTCTTGGAATTTACGAATGTGAATGATGATGCTGAAGATGGAAGCAGGTTAGAGACTGGAAGCATTATAATTTTACATCAGTCCATTTCTTCTCCGTTTGAATAAAAATTCATGGTACCCTGCGCTGACCAGATTTCCAGTTGTGGATTATCATATAGAGGTTTTCGCTGGTGACGGACACGACGGTAATCTTAATATTATTGCGGCCTTGCAGGTGGTTCTTTGGCTACTCATAACTAAATCAGGGGCTGGACCTATAATTTCGCGTCGAGGTATATTACGCGAGAATTTAAAGGAATAAGTGACAGCCCATCGATCGATCTTGGGATGTCCCACGCTTTAATTTCTGCGGGACGTGGTGGGGGCGATTAGAATGGGTATTTAGCCTATTCAATGACTTGCAGTGGCCAGCCGATGGAATAGACAGTGCTTTGTCTTTTCCAGACGCGTCTAGATTCGGCCCCAGAAGAATGGTAAGCTTGGTTGGCCTGTGCGGGAAATACGAATCAAGAACTCGATATAGGGAGCATGCCACATGCGGCACCTCCTCCGACTACGCTCCACACGCCCGTACAAAAGGTTAAATCAGCAAAAGCATCTTCGAAGAGAAGCACAATCAGTTAACAGAGTAACAAGAAACCCCTTTGCAATCGAGAAATGCGGCCAGCGAGACCCGCGTTTACACAATGTTCATGTGAGTACGAGTGAGATAGTCGGAGATCGACAGGAAAAGAGCCTCACAGTGCAATGTGGTTCACTTCCTGTTAAGCCTCTGAAACAAGCGAAGCGCTGCGTTCCTCCTCTCCGTAAACTACTTGCCAACCACCATGTTAGCAAAAACAATGAAATGGAACGAAAGGGTTAATAAGAAAAATTGGTGCGGCACAATCAAGCGAACTAATACCTAAACGCGCAAACACATCAGGTAAATAATGCCAAGAGTTTGGCTCGACAGTAAAATGGCCATGGATTTGATTTGCATATTGTGTCTATTTTTGCGCGGAACCGCCTCAGGAGGAGCAACTGCGGAAGAGGATTGCAGCCGGTGCACCTTGAGGTCTTCGAGATCCAAAGCGTTGGGCTTAATTGTGAATTTTCAGTGCATGGGTTGGACATGGTACTTGGCGAACGATATCCAGCTACACTACGTCGTTGCGCCGATCCTGTTCATTGCCTTTGCGAAGTGAGCACTCTGCCTTGGTAATGTCACATTTCGAAATTCTAATCAACCCGTTGCCTTTCTTAGGAACATTCGCTGGGGACTGCTGCTGAGTGGTCTGATGATGGCCGCCTCGTCTGCTGTTAAGCTGTGGATCATTCTCGAGAACGACTACCCGCCGGCACCGATTCTCACCGTGAAGCTCCAGATGTGCGTTTATTTTCGTTAAGTATTAGGTCCATCGAAGGCTACCGCCGTTCTTACTTCTAGTTCCAAATGGCCATAGGATCGACCATTGTCAGCCGTTCTAGCTAATGTAAAAACCGACACACTTTTCGTATCGCTGCCAACAGTCTCACTAGTAGCAATCTTTAAATTCTGAACAGTTGGATGGTCAGAATTCATGTAAGAAGGCATTTTCACGCTTCTCTTGTGCACGTTGAGAATTCTCCTCTGAATCATTCCAAGAAATACAAGAAAATAACGCTTTGATGGAAATATGAATCGAGATCACCCAAAACTGAAAACAGCCTTCTTCTTCAGACCCTACTGTTTTGATACTGATGAATTTAACGACGTGTTATTTGGAGTTGCCGCTATGACGGGTAGTAACAGTTTATTTATCAGAGTGGGGCACATCTACATACAGCAGATTTTCAGCAGCGTGTTCTTCCCCGATTTACCAGTCTGCTTACATTCCGTTGTGGATTATGCTAACAGTAAATCATCAAAAGTGATTCTTTTATTGTCATTCAAAAATTTCGCGACGGTTCGCGAAAACTATTAGGTTGATTGAAAAGCCTTGCAACACGCTTCACGCTACTGCCTGTTAAATTTGTTCCGCGCTCTTACACTCCTACAGCGCTCTTACAGTATTGATCCTGTGTGGTGACGTCACAGTACATCCTCGAAGCTTCCTCAAGCATACCATATAAGGCCTCGTCGAGTAGGAATACAGCAACAATGTCAACGATAACAGCAGCATCCTACGACCTATCGTCTACTACGAATTTCTACAAGGCCATTCTGCAAGGGCTGCGCCTCCAACATCTGCGCTGCATTCAAAGAGGAAGTCATTCACTACTCCTCAGTGGCCCGTTGGTACCAGCGCTTCAAGGCTATAGATATCTCTGTCGAGGGTCGACCTCGTTCTGGACACCCCTCTACGCAAAGCGCCGTCGTGAGGCAGCTGGAGATCCTTGGGTACCGCAAAGTTTTGAAGTATTGGGTACCACATAAGCTGCGGGACTCTGACAAGGCATGCCGAGTCAGTGTTGCTGAGTCGCTGCTTCTTCGTCCGCATAGAAAGGACTTTTTGAAGGACATTATTACTGGTGATGAAGGCTGTGTTCTTTATGTTAACCACACCCGCAAGAGCCAATGGCTTCCACATGGAGAACCGGCTCCAAGACAGCCGAAACGTGGACTGGACTGTTCAGCTGTGCCGAAACGTAGACAGTGTCCACGTTTCGGTCCACTGGACATCACAAAAAAAGATTCTTCAGCCCTCGGTATTCCAGCGGAAAAAATTGAAAGGCTGCCTGAAAGATTGGACAGAATCTTAGAGTTGGATGGGCAGTATATCGTGGACTGAGTTTTTGCATATTGTATTAAATATATTGTATTGTATTGTAATATTGTTGTGCTAGTGTTCCAAGAGTTTTCGATCAACCCGGTAGTTCCTCGCCAAACGTTTCGTCAACAATTCTCGTTTCTCCGTACTGACATGCGTGCCCTCCCTTCTTTGACATCGCCTGGGGTGCGTATCAGTTTAAAGAGGCCTTTGAGACACAGGGCCCGCCCTGGGATCGTGCGCGTAGAAGGTCGTAGACCAAGCGCATTCCGCTCATGAGCCATATGTCTTTACGGGAGATTTTTGTTTTCGCGTTCTTTTGAGGCAGCATAGGCATTTATCTTCTTTTGCTGAATATGTATGTGCTGCTAGTCTTTCGACAAAGCTAGGTGCCAGTCCCTCGTTTAATTTGTTTTTAATTTTCAAATTCAGAACTGCAATAGATATGTTTTTATGTAATGTAAATGGTGGATACGTGCAACAGGGATACCAGAATTTTTAAGGGACCAAGTTGTTGGGTGACCAAAGTTTCATGGTGTTCACAAATTCTAAAACCATAGTGAGACCACTCTGAACTCCTCGACTTCTAGTTTCCTCCTTGCGTTTTTCTTCCTTCTAAAATTGATGGATGTGTGTTCTTATTTTTCGACTGCACTTTTATCGACTAATTTTCAATAAGTTTTTTTACGTTAGTTGCTGTTTTGACAATTTGCTAGTGTATGTCTACTATATTTGCTACTGTGTTTGAGCGCGTCCTAAGACGTATATAATAAATAAATAAATAAATAAATAAATAAATAAATAAACAATTGTGTGTTTGTTCATTATCCTCCCTTTATAAGAGATAGCTGCTATTTCGGAGAATTGATCGCTTTGTTTCATTTAAAAAAACCGGAGCTTACCGTTCGTTGGCAACCCCATTTGTCGAGGCGCCAGATGGTAGAGTAAATTGTATGTAAAGTAGTGTAATTAAATTTGTAAGTAAACTCCTTTCTTCTTCTTATGCGAGGAGCTAATCCATTAGCACACGTTTTGATACCCAAACCTTAAACTAAATTATGGAATCTTCGTCTAGGTCTCGCTTCTTTCTGTTCCTCTGGAGGCAGTCTATTTTTAGCAAGCAAGGTTCTCCATCGCTTGAAGCTTCTCTACCGCTAGCTCAAATTGTCTCGTATCAGTGCTTCACTGCTGTTTTTAGGCAACGCTTCGCGTCTAAACCACAATTTAGTTCCGGCTTCGTTTTCCCGAGATTCAACCCATAAATCACCATAACACGAAGATCGGCTTTTCTTTTCTCACGAAGAGTGACCGAAGATTTTGCAGTCTTCTTACAAGTTTCATATTTATTTATTTATTTATTCTTGACGTGGACCGAAGCCGCACGTGAAAATACAGTGTTAGAATAAAATACTGACGAACTCAATCAAAACAAATAAATTCAACAAGGCTCTCATTGTACACGTGATACAGCTTTGTGAAACCATGCAAAGATGGACCTATGACTTCCTCATTTGTAGCCAAAATGTGGTTAAAGTCCATTTCCATATGCATTTAAAACTACATGCCTTTCCCTGCATAACGACAACCAAAGCTCCAAAGTCATGAAGCACAAAACGTAGGCAAATATAGAATATTTAAGACGCTAAAACTGCGGGAATTTGCGGCTCGACTTAATGCACAGTCATCCGATTCTAGCGATGGATAGGAAGGAAATTGTATCGAAGACGTTTGCAAGGGCTGCTGGTCAAAACAGCGAAAAACTGCTTGTTCATCACTTCAAACAATATTTTGATTTACGGCAGGATTTTTTCTTCTGCATGCTGTGTTGGAATTTTTAGTAAAGTTGAATACTAGAACACTTGCAGAACAAGCAGATGCGAGGCCACTGATATCTTTTGGAGGCGCAATATATTACATACAATCAATCGACCTCACTACATAAAAAGGACTTTTCGTTCACGAGTGCAGTGAATGTTAGTGGCGGTTTCTTTCACGCATCGGCTCAGAAGATTTTTTAGTGGCCCTTGTAATAAAAATCTATCTGATCTGATGCGTTTCAAAGGCCCTTTACAACTTTGGGCAGTACTCCTCTGAAATTCAACTGCACATCACAGTGACTCGCGGCCCGACATTCCTCTAACAAGCTAGACGAGGGCTCTCGAAAGAGGGAGTTTGTAGTCATAATATCGAACCTTAGAAAAATGCCGTAAAACTTTGGGAAGTTGATAACTTTCTACCTCAATTGCAACAATGCCTATGCTTCCAACTCATCTTTCTCCATGACTATTTAGCGTGAAGACGTTGGATGCGTATTGGAAGGATGTGTATGTCAGACCATATGTTCGATGCGGTCCATTCATTGTTGGCGTCGTGGTTGGATTCCTACTGAATTATTTGACTCGAGAAAGGAAGGACATCCTGGTAAAGATACCGAAGGTGATTGTTTTCTCTTTGCTATGACGTTTTTTGCGATCAAATCTCTAGCGTCAGGCGGCACTCGAACCCGCACCTCCTGATGGCAGCGCGCGAATGCTCTACGCTATTACGCCACCGTATGTCGGGATATCAGCGGCCGGTTCATCCGGGGAGTATGCGGGTGAGCGCTGATGGGACCCACGAGGTGTGGGTGTTGCGTTCAATCAAATAGCGCCGTTGTTGTAATGGTGTAGAGCCGCGCTATCAGCACGAGGTACGGGTTCGATCCGGCCTGGCACTGGAGTTTTGATCGCGACCAAACATCGTTCTGAGAGCTTACAACCTCGATGCCAGCCACTTGACACTAAAGAAAATGAAATGAATCATCCGTCGTCAATTAGTGTAAAGTGATTGGGGGTTCAAATATGTATATCGTGGTCATGCTGTCCTGCTGATCTCTGCTGACAGTCTGTGGGCCTGCTCCATTCAAATCGAACACGTCTATCCTTTGCTGATGACACAAGTCGACCGCCAACAATTCAGAAGTGGGTTGCGCTCGGCTGGAGCGCGTCAACGCTGCTGGGCCTGTATTCGGTGTTCGGCCTCTACGACTACGCGCGGACCGGAGACATCTCCGAGTGGTGGCGAGCTCTGTACGTCGTCGCCGGTAGGCCCTCCTACGCACTGGCACTGGGATGGATTACATTCGCCTGTGCGACACAGAATGGAGGTTTGTGCTCTTTAGTTCGAACGCTGTTCATGGACTCCTCAAATTTGTCGGTTCTCCGAGCTTCACTACTGATAATGGAATTTCGCTGTAGTGATACGTTTCTAGCCAGATGCTCTTCCTCTGCTCTATTATAGCACAGTTACGGATTCTAAGCAACATAGCTAGCTCAACTGACCCTCCGTTGGACTGCACGGCCAGAAGTGATGCGCTAGAGACGTACTGAACTCTTTATATGACGATGGAGCGAAACCGGTCACTAGTGCCTCAGCGGTCGCTCGGTTTCGGGGTAAGACTCGTTGTCATAATAGCCTATGGGACAAACGACGATGTTTATGAAGTCGAAGGCGCTACGCCAGACTTGTTAGGGTGTTCGGGGAAAGGAAGACGATAAATCAGTTCGCCTATCGCCGGACTGGCGAGCCCATGTGAGCCAAAACTGGGTGCCGCGTGTTTGCTATAGTTGTGCTTTTGCGAAATTTTAGCGAACGAATGGTTGGACGAAAAAATGGATATCGAAATTTTTGAACGAATGATCGAGTGAATTTATTCGATGTCGAAAATTTTCGAATGATCAAATGTCGAATAAACCCCGATTTTTCATTTAATCGATTATTCGAATAGTCGAATAATTCTTTCGAATGAGCGAATAACAAATAACTTATTTTGCTGCACAATAGAACGTGACTGTAATGAACAGACCCGACTAGTACTTCAATCTTCAAAATGTTAAAGGAGTAAAATAGAATATTGATACCTTTTCGGAATACGCGACGCCACGCACTCGAGTTCTGCATGATATCGTAGAAAAATCGAACAAGTCCTGGTCCTTTTCAAAGATCTATGATGATCCTATAATCCGTAAAGGTCTTGAATCTCTTGTTTGTCTTTCCTTTTAAATCCTAGCTAGTTCTGACAAGCAAGACAGTACAGACAATAACGAGCTTGCTTGTTACGGCGCATCGACCAGTATTCGCATTATCAAAGACTCCCTTCTTATATGTAGTGTATCAGCCGTCACATAGCGGCCTCTCGGCCGCACTGACGGCTTCTTAACGGTTTCGCCGTGGTAATAACTTCTCATCATCAATTGTAGCTGAATTCTATGTCATGGTTTCCGCAGGAAGAACACCTTAACTACGTCGACTGAGGCAAGTTTTAAAAAAATGGAAAAAATTAACGACATCCACAAAAAATCGATAGCTTGATCAATATCGATTGGTGGCGATCGATAGTCCAAAAACGAACTTCAGATTCGTCTCTCTTTCTCTCTCTCTCTTTCTCTAGGATGATGTGCGTTTTCTGCTTTGTTTCCAGGTTGGGAAGGCGAGGTAATGTTCAAAATAAAAAGATGAAACTATTGATCTACGGTTGCGTTTTTCAACCATTGAAAACCAATTAGATTAGCATATCCTAAAGATTCATTCCTCTTAAACTACATATCTTCAGAATAATCTTCACGTCTATTTGGGTTTACACACATCAGTTCCTTTCATGGGAAAGCCCTCTAATATCCTCAAATAGTCTTCAGTGTTCCTTCATTATAGGGGGATCACTTTTAAAAAGTTTCAGTCACACAAAAAGGAAGAAACCAGGTGAACTGATGGTAGTGAAAACAAGCAAACAGCGCTATGGTTGGGTTGTATGCTCTCCTCAACGTTAGTGGAAAAGAGCGGTTAGCACAACTACAATACCCACCATAAGGATTGGAAAGGAAAAAGGGCGCGGTAGGCGCGTTTTCCGCGTTCTTTCTGTTCTTTTGCTGTGGCCGTCTTAATCTTTGTCCTTTCCAGAAAACTCACATACTGCCGTGATCTCCTCGATGAGGTCTACCCATCGCCACGAAAACATTTTTCGTTACTCCATTTTTTACCGCTATTTTTTCGAAAGCGCCAGGGGATACTCATTAGCGAGGGACGTCTCCACTAATTGCGCCCAAAGGACATTTAAGAGCGCGAATCCAAGACCGGCATAATTGAGAGCGAGCGCTTCTTGAGGAAAAACTCTGTACACCGAGTAGATCACAAGACCACAGGCATATTATTACTATCTTTCTTATTTATTTAGTTATTTATTTTTAGATTATTCTATAGTAAGCACTATTTGCGTAAACGCATCAAATGGCCCCTTATTGGATTAAATTTCACTTATCGGGTTAGCCAAGGATTAGGTATGATCGTATTTATTGAAGCTGATGTTAATCATCTCCTATTGGGATAGCGCACTGTACAACAGTGAGATACTGAAGAGGCGATTTGAATGAGCTGTTGGCTTACACAGACCCTGACTACTGATGAGCAAGTCAGCAAAGGCCCTTCTTAACCAGGTATAGTATTTAATAGTTAGCCGACTTCGGAATGAAGGGATTGGTTGGCCTAGACGGAGCTAAAACCCAGACCTAGCGTAGCGTATAAAACCTACGTCCGCCCACTCCTGGAATATGGTACGGTGGTATTCTGTCCCTTCAAGAAAAAATCGATTTCGAAGTTAGAAAGCGTTCAAAACAGTTTTACGAGGAAACTGATGATTAGATCTCTAGGGTTTACATATGACCTTATCCCAGATGGTGCGACGAGAAATATCAATTTTGGACTCCAATCCTTAGCCAAGAGAAGAGTGAGGAATGACCTTTTAATGTTATATAAAATCATATACTGCCCGACAAAATGTAAAGTCAACGATTATTTAACTTAAAACCATCACGCACCCGAGGGGGAGCTTTGAAAGTATTTCTACCAAAGGCCAAGAGAAACGTAAGAAATTTTTTTTCGTAAACAGAGCAGGCACAGAATTTGGTAAATTCAGCAGGAAGCAGCAGGTTGCATTATGCTTTCGCACATTCAAGAAGCAGGTGGATAACTATCTGAAAGATTAAATAACAAATAATTGATGTCAGTTCCAGTCTTACGGCCACCTATTTGCCCATTTTTTTGTCGTTTTTTTTGTTGTTGTTATTTTCGATTTTAGTATTACTTCGAATACCTTTTGAGTTGATGTGTTGTGTTATGTGCTCGCTACTCAGGCATTTTTTTTCTACATGGTCACCCATGTAATAAACATACATACCTCGACTCTTGGTGGATGCGACCGCCGGGTATCCCCCCATTGCGCTACTAATCGCACGGGTACTAACTGTACCAAATATGCGTTATTGAAAGAAATGAAAAAATGAAAATGAAAAACAAGTGATCCGCGCTATAGCTGGGCTGGTTTCCACAAAACCGTTTCATTCTGTCCCTTGTGTAATATTCTAACATACTGCTCTAGCTTGCCCTCCAACAATGTTTCGACACAGCATAATTTTTATGAGAGTGATTATGAGTATGAAAGTAATGTTATTCCTCTCGAAGTTTTAGGTAATGAAAATGAAATAACTTCCACGGAATCAAAGTATTGATATTGTACAGGGTGCGTAAAAAGTATTGACGCAGTAAATGGCGGTTGTGGAAATAGTATTGCGCAGTAAGTTTTAAAATATTCATTTCAAAAATATGGAAAATGATGTTGCAAACACGACAGAATAAGTCGTAATTGACATCGGCTCCTTTACTGTGAATACAGGAGCGAAAACGGCGGAAAAATTCATGAGCACGCGCCGCAAGTATTCGCTTGCATTTTGTTCCGTGCTTCGAACAGGGTAGCCTTCTGCGACTGGTCACTTCTGTTGAAAGTAGCACAGACCTCATTCTTCAAAATCACCCAGAAAGAGTAATCCAGCGGATTCACGTTTAAGCTGTGCTCGCCTGAGAAGCTGTTCACACCTGCGCGCGTTATCTGTTTGCCGTTATGGGACAGAGGTTGACAATTTTTGATTTGAACGTTATCGTGCTTGAACATCTTGTAATCATCATCTGTTATGACAGAGCCGTGGCTGACGTTTGGGTTGCCGACCTCTTTCCTCACCTACCGTTTCGAACGGCGCCAAATTCTCTTGTTAAGGAAGTATTCAGCTGTCTGGGTAACAGACAAAAAGGGCCACCGTAACGGTGACGATCATGTTTCTTCAGTTTTTTCGTGAGTGTTTTTTGAGCGCAACACAGACAACAAAAATAACACATAAAAACCTAGAGGGGTAGAAACAGAAAGCTGGAGCTGAAACAAAAAGTAGGTGCGTCAATACTTTTTACGCACCCTGTAAATGTTCCTGCAATGCGCACTAATGTGCGGTGATTAATAATAAATAAATAAATAAATAAAATCTTTTGTAGAATAATTGACCTTGTAAAGTATGGAGGAATAACCAGATTTCACATGCCTAGTCCTTTCTTATTTCTTACTCATCAATGTTTTTTTTAGAGAAGGTACTGTACCTTTTTTGAAAAGCAATTTACAAAGTTAAATCCTATTCTGAACTCTAAGGTAAAGAGATTAAAAGAAGGTGGAGCCATTTCAAAAAATTTTGCCAGTTATAAATCTGCCATGTTTCATTTTCACTGATGAACTTTCCCTGTTTTATGGGAATTATATCTTCTGTGGAAAAGGTTCCGATGCCTCGAGTGTCTTCCTAAGCTGGGCAGACATTCTTAACTTGAAAATGGCAGGGAGAGGAGGCGGGACACTTCGAATTGAAGCTGCGAAGTCACGAATCGACCACAGATCTACGTCGTTCCTCCCTCAGCTATGGATTTTACCAACATTGCACGTCCTGTAACTCCTTAAAAGGAGAGGCTACGGTGGTGAGATTTCTCCTGCACAAAATAGTTTTGAGTGGCTCCGAAACCGGGCAAAAAGAGAGATTCAAGTTCAATCGAGCAGTGTTTTATGAGTGCCCAAATTAGGAGAAAACCAACGACATCTTGATAGCATTTTGTTTTCAAGACCCTGGTCTCCAGGTCATTCAGTCTCTAAAACGCTTAGGGAGGCATTTCTCTCCATTACAAGTGCTTTCTGGCAAAGTAATCTTATAAAATTTTAAGCGATTCGGCATTTTGCGCTTTTTCCGCCGAGGTCGCGTTCTGTACAGCGTTCGGCTCGAGCTGGCTCCTCGTTCATCGCCCGCGCCCGCTTAGGTCTGCCTCGCACTTGGTTGCGAGACCCAGCGGTACTATGCCATTTCTAGGGAGCTGCGTAGTATCGTTGCACGGACGGTATTATTGATTGTCCTTACTAGTCACATTGTTTGTTTGCATTTTTTTCAGATATAAATATAGAGATAGGTAGATATAAATTAACAGAAATGTTCTTTTCTTCAATGTCTTTCTTGGTTTGTCGTAGACTAGAATGTGGAGCTCATTCCAGTAATGACGGCTAGAATTACTAAGGTGGACCTAGAGAAACTATTGTTGTCCACTCATAAAAAAGATAAAATATCATTGGATTACTCTTCCGCTTTGAGGTTAAGATCACGCGGAGTCAACATATTACCGAGCGACCTCTAAGTCAGATTTCTAGGAATGATGCGTTATGGAGGATTTGGACAACTCGCATTCAGTCTTTGATAGTCCACTAACATACATAAATGTTAGTGGACTATCAAAGCCAGGTGAATTCCGATTTCACTAGATTATCTCCGACGCTACCCCATTTTCAAGGAAATTTTGGAGCACATAGGTTTAGAAAAATAAATGGCACATGAATATTTACGCTGTGACATTTTCCTCAACTTTTGCTTACTAATCTCTCAAGAAAATAGGGAAGATAGGTTGATCTTGTCGACTTGAACTGCTTCGAAATTCTCGCTCATGACCTAGATGAGAGTAGAACGGAAACGGTTCTCTGTTGACGAACTGTATTTTCAGGATCAGGTATAAAGGTGCTGAACGCGGTTCCGTATTTGTCTCCCTCGAAGGATCAATAGTTTTAAAGGTTGCCTACACTTTTAGATGAAAAGATGCAGCTTTACAAAGATTCGAAAGTGGCAGGTATTAATTTTCGATTGACACGCCTCAATTTTCCACTGATTTTCCTCATTTGACCACTATTAGGGACGTGCAAAAATAATAACGAATTTGAACCAAAATGTGTGAACTCAAATACATCACTTGGAACCCATTTCTATGGTCCTTGTCGAAAATCCTCAAAATACGTTCATATTTTGCTTGCCGATAAGTCAACTGAACTCACAGTGAGTACTTCGCGATGGCCTCTACCTAACGGATGTAGCGCAGTTGGCCGGAAACACCTAATTTCAGCGCTCAGAGATTCGATTTTGGGCCCGTATCCTGTCTATGTCCTCCAGATCTTGCTGTTCTTCAAGCCACATCTGTTGCTTTTTATGTGAGTGCATAATACCAGACGGAAAGTAGAAATCCACTTACTAGGAAGGTCAATGAACTTGGGTGAACTGTTACAATGTTTGGTGTTCTATTGCTCGAGCTCGAACCAATCTTTGAAACTCTCCAAATTTGCAGTAGAACAGTTTGAGCAGTAGAACAGCAAACTGTATACCAGTTCACCCAAGTGTTGTGTGGAACGAACTCCCACTCAAAATTCGAGTGCATTATATTTGGGTGGTACATTCTTGTAGGTGCTGATAAAATGGTCAAATAAATACATAGCAGTGTACGTCAGGAGTGCGTATTAGTGTGGAAATTCAGGGCCCAAACTATGCTGAAACCTACTTTGCTTTATCCTACATTAATTTTCTCACGTCTTTATTTACGAACACTGCGACACCTAATTTTTCGACAAATGTCGAAGCAAAACCGAACCTGGAAGCTGATTTCTAGTCCAAAGAATCGTTTTTCTCCATTTTGCAATGTATTATTAAGTTCTCGTAAAACAACGAAAATTCTCAGAGTTATGAGCGTTCAAATTCCGGTAGCTGCATTCTCTAACTTTATCGGTCGCTTTCGAATTCACTGGTTTTCACAGAAACAATTTTCTCTACCTCAACGCCGTTTGAAAGGGAAGTAAGAAAAATGAAAAATGTATTACACGAAATTTCACAGAATGCAATAAACGACGTTTCTAAGGTCGTTTAGGATGTTGTTTTGAGCATGTGACGTTATTAAGATTACCCCCTACAAATATGTATTCCTTTTTCGGCAGTTTTGGAGCAATTCTTTATCGTATTTTGTGCATGTAAACTTGAGACAGTCTCCAGTTTGTTCAACCCATATCGAATCTACTTTCCTTGAAAACGTTTATTAAAGGGAAAGCTTGAACTTTAGGCTCTGCACACTTTCAGACTATATGACTTGCTTTCCTCTGCATCGAAATTATGATATAATAATTTACATACTTCTAAGAGGTAATCATCTCTTCTGGCTTCCTACAATTACTAGGTTCAACTATTACTGGAGCCAACGTGTCATCTATTAGATGGCGTCGCTACTAGATATAACATGTAGAGCAAAAGTGGCAATTTCTTTTACAACATTGTGAGTGATCATATCTCTGTACTCTCGCTGCGCAGGCACTATGAATGCATATTTGATAGAGGATCCTTTCCCATGACTGCCTTCTCTTAGTTATCGAGCGTGGCTTCCCGGTTTGGAACTTCGCCATTTCATGAGAAATAGTAGTGTTATACCACGTCAACTCTTTCCATATATTTCTGACGAGAAAGCTCTCAGCAACCACTTCTGATTCGGAAGACCCTGAACTGTATTCTTACAGTGAAGTCAAGTGCTCATTCGTTTAGTTAGTAGTTCTACGTTAAAGCACTCATTTACAAGAAGTTTGGTGATCGATAAATTAATAATTGAACTTGGAATGTTTCAAAAAGAAAAGAATATTTCTATTAATTTATTTCTACGAAAAAAATCAAGACAAACGAATGTGACGAGTAAGGACAATCAATAATACCGTCCGTAACAATAACGATACTACGCAGTGCCCTAGAAATGGAATGATACCGCTGGGTCTCGCACCCAGGTGCGAGGCAGGCCTACAGCGGGCGCGGGCGATAAACGAGGAGCCCAGGTCGAGCCGAACGCTGTCCAAAAGTCGACCTTGGCGGAAAAGGCGCAAAATGACGAATCACCTGAAATTTTATAAAATTACGGCATCAGAAAGCACTTGTAGTGGAGAGAAATGCCTCTCTAAGCATTTTGGGGACTGAATGACCTGGAGACCATGCTCTTGAAAACAAGATGCCATCAAGATGTCGTTGGCTTTTTTTCTGATTTGGGCACCCATAAAACACTACTCGATTGAACTCGACTCTCACTTTTTGCCCGGTTTTGGAGCCACTCAAATCTATTTTGTACAGAAGAAATCCCAGCACCCTAGCCTCTCCTTTTAAGGAGTTACAGAACGCGCAACGTCGGTAAAATCCATTGCTGAGGGAGTAACACAGTGGATTTGTAGTCGATTCGTGACTTCGCAGCACCAATTCGAAGTGTCCCTGCTCCTTTTCCTGGTTGTGCTTCGATGTCTAGAATGTCTGTCAACTACAGCAAAACACCGACCCTCAGAACCCTTTTTCACAGGAAATATAGCGCATGTGATATAAAGGACATCCACCGTTGAAAGTGCAGTGAAGTGGATTTACGGCTAGCAAAATTTTTTTTCAAGTTGGAAACAGCCTATCTGCACTTTCTCTACACGTTTTAGAATTCAGAACAAGTTTTGCCTTTGTAACTTCCTTTTCAAAGAAGTTACAGTAACTGCTACACAGGTAAAACTCACTGCTATGGAAGAATGGTGGACGGATTAGGGTCGTTAAACCTAGTCATTTTGCCAGATCTAGTATCACTCCTAAGTCGACCGAGCTGCCAGGAATTTTCGATAATGCACAATTAGCTATTTCCTGAGCGAGCGGCAGCGCAATGTGAGGATACGCCGGCTGTCGTATACTGCAGAGCACGAAGATGCTGCGCTGGACAGCTGGAGTCTCCCGCCTGGACCGCATCCGAAACGATGTCATTCGGCAGAAGTTCGGTGTCGCGCCGATCGCGGACAAGATGCGCGAAGCTCGCTTGCGATGGTACGGCCATGCTCTGCGTGGGAAAGAGGACAGTGTTCGCAAGATAGGCCTTGAGTTGGAAGTATCTGGAAAGCGACCTCGAGGGCGCACAAAGCAGCGTTGGTCCGATACGTTACACACGGACATGAAAGTAACTGGCGTCCACCCTGATCAAGTGCAGGATCGGGAAAGGTGGCGTCGTGACACCAGAAGAGCGGACCCCGCGACGAAGTGGGACAAACGCTTAAGAAGAAGAAAGGGATGTGTTTCACCCCTACAACTTTAGCACCTTCGCGGTCGAGTGGTCCCAACGCGAAAAGTTTGAAACGCGCAAAATTCAGGAGATCTATCATGTGCATTGTCCTCTAGAGTTTACGTGTTGTTTTCCAAGCGATGGTGACTAGCAATGTGCGGCAATGGTGCTAGCTAAGCAGAACGTGATGGACGTGGTGGGATGGAGTCTTGTAAAATGGAGAGCGCCGGAGTGGGAAACACTGAAACGGAAACAAAAATAAATTTTTGAATTTTTTTCAATGCATTCCAACTAAATAGCTACCCTGGACAAAACTTGGGACACTGATCACTCAAATGTTCGTGATAAAGCTTTATGTATGGAGAACTGAAGACCATTCAGCATTCGAATAAATTTATTCGATCGAATAGAGCTTAGCTATTCGATTTTCGAGCAATATTCGAACATGACTTCCTTCGATGTTCGAATTCCAATGAATATTCGACTTTTGAAAATCATCGATGTTTCAATTTGAACGAATATTCGACTTTTGAAAATTGTCAATGTTCGAATTCGAACGAATATTCGAAAATCAAGAAACGTCGAATATTCGACTATTCAAGTAAGTTATTCGAATAGTTATTCGAATATATTCGTTCGAGTACAGCTATAGTGTTAGCGTCCCATTGTACGATGTATCCACGCAAAAGTTTCCAGAATCGTTCTTAGAACTGATTCTTGCAGGAAAAGTCCTGTTTGGATCATTCCTCGTGTATGGAAGGGAAGCTTGAGGCCTGCTCATATTTCGCGACGAGCGCGACTCGTCGCCCGTGCTAAGCATGCAAATCGATTAAAACCGAGCTATCGCGGCCGATCTGTTCATACTCGAGCGCTCACGCTGTCGCTCTTTTCGCTGTTGTCGCTGCTGTCCCTACTCACACTTTGCGACGGGAGGGACAGGAGTGACGGGAGTGACAGGAGCGACTGGGCGACGGACGGAGTGTGGAGTAGTAATTACACCATAGCGCACTAGTGTTCGAAGGAAATTATTCCTAATCTGCTATTCTTCAGATCATGGTAAGGTATGTTATTGTACTTCTTTTGAGTGTCAGATTGATGATGTAGGCAATATGACTGTTTACTGGTGTCTGTGTTGACCGATTGACTGACTTACAACAAATAGGCGTTATGGTGCGATCACATGCACCACGCTACGTCCGTCGCCACGGTCGCTCCTCACGCTCTTGCTACCTGTTCACACTTTTCGGGCGCCGTTGCTCCCATCATGCGCACATGTCACTCTCGTAGTTCTTCTTGCTGCTGTCGCGACGTCGAACAGGCCATTAGCAGGAGCCGGCTACCGCGTGCACTCTCAGCTTAGGCCTATGGCCTATGTTATACTCCCGCGGGAGCATCCGCGGGACGTCCGCGGATGGAAGGTGCACCGCGGACGGTCGTCGTCGTCCCGGGGCGGCTAGCGTCGCGTTGGAGCGCATTTTTGGTGCCCGATTCCGCGAGTCGGTTGCCCTCCCGCAGGCGGGAAGCATAACAGCCCTCTTGTCGCCGGTCGGCGGAGAATCGCGGACGACCGGCATGGCGGGGCGCGGCGATTGGCCAGCTAAGGGATCCCGGCGCGATTCCCACCCGTCCGCGGATGCTCGAGCGGGAGTATAACATAGGCCCAAGGGCTGGGCACACTCATGCTGCTTGACGTAGCTCCAGTGATGGAAGAATGGAGGGAGAAATGAGCCCTGTCATTCCGTGAAGCGTCGCTGCACCCGTTTTTGACGCGCAAAAATTGATGCTGAGTGTGCCCAGTCCTTTGAGGCTCTTTCGTGGTTCGTATTTCCAGCCAAGGAGCAATGCGTGAGGCATGCTGCAAAAGGATTGACTAACGAGGGTCGGTGAACTGGTACCAGACTTCTCTAGATAAAACAGTCAAATTCTCGCAACCCGCTTGCCTGGGAGATTGCTTTTACAATGTTGCACGTGTGACCTCCCTTGCCACCACGTGCGGAGTTCGCAACGCCGTTTAAGTGCCTCCGGGGCAGGGTCTTGCTTGAGGTTCAGGAATCGAAGGGGGGGGGGGTCGTATTCTCTCGGTTTTGGAAGAGAATTCTCTCCGAATCCAGGATTTTAGATAATGTTTGCATCTATTAATAAGTTGTTTTTTCCAGATGTGGCCACGGCACTGTAGAGATATACAAGCACTTGCGTTTCCTGGAGTTAAAAAATAGGATTGAATGCCAAAAAATTTTTATGCCGATAATTGTAAGTTAAAAATAAAGATTTCCTGTCCGCAGATTTAGAGTCAGTGAGAGGTTTTAATTTTTTTCAGATTTTCCCAGGACGTCATGGTCACGGTAGTTGTCTGCCTGAAGGAGCGACTCTCCTTCCAGAATTGCAGTCTATAAAACTTCAAGTGTTAATTGCTGAGGACGACCTAAGTGCTTTCACTACAAGACTTTTGAAGCGCTCTTCGAATCGATGACGGAATAGCAAGAGAAGGAAGGACTTGGTCTAAAAGAAATTTCTCTCCTCTGCAGGAAACAGCGTCAGAACGTGAAATCGTACCCTGTAAAACTTTAAGCTCGTTTGACATACAGATAAAACTATGTTTCTCTGAAACGATCTTCTATATGATCAGACGTCTCGATTTGGCGTCATTTGCGAGGAGTCCATCCATCCATCCTTCAGTTGCGATCGGTCATGTCAGAGAACGCAGTAGTCGCACGTAAACTGCCGCAACTCGAAGATTTTTTGGGGCTGCTGGAAAATTCATGAAGCTTTAGTAAATGTGTTTTCTATTCTTTGAAAAGTAGGTTCCAAAAGTAATAAAAACGCTCCCACGCCACGCGGGTCTTCTAAGAGAGGCGTCTCGAGCAACAATCGTTTATTAAGGCACACCAGAACCTCAAACTTGGGTAATTAAACCCAAACGAACAATTAAATGTTAACAAAAATACGACACGAAATGGCGAATTACACTCTACGGATGCGTAAAGGGTGAACTGAGATTCATCAAGAACTAAGGGCACAATCAGGCAGCTACCTCACACGGCCCTAGGATAACTAGCAAGAATGACAGCGGTGAAGACTCTAGGTCATGGAGCGCCTGCTGAGGTTTTTGCGCCATCGCACCCGCGATTGTCGCACCCAAGGCCCTATGAACGAAGTCGCAAATTCGTCTTCTCTCGCTGAAGGGGGCTTCCCTTAGGATGAACGGATCCCCGGATACCGATGGAGGACGGCAGCAATCGGTGGAGTGCGGAAGGGGACGGCAGGGGATAGTAATAGACGACGAGTGACTGTTCCCGCGCTCTGAACTGCCCTTTTATGTGCTTGAGGAACGTTCTAGAACTGGGCGTCAATATTCGATGGGTAGTTCAAATCCCGGTTGCGCGCGATCAGCGGGTCAACGGAACGGCGCTCGCAGCCTCTCAGCAGTCGCTCCCTGTGTTGAAATCGCATGTTTTTATTGAGACAATACAAAATCGCGTTCCGCGATACTCCGGCCCACTCAAAAGGTCAGGAAGAATCCTGAGGGATAGGTGGGCAGGGAAGGGATCAGACGTCGTCCTGGAGTCCGAGCTTCCTGTTGATGACGGAAATCTTCTTTTTGGAAGCCACTATTTCACGAGAGGCGTCGTCGATCTCCTCCTGGAGCTCTTGGGCACGGTCCGGCCAGTCGCAGATCGCGGAATGGTGTCCCATACGCTCGCAATGGAAGCACATGATCCAGTAATTCGGGCAGGAATCCGCATCGGAGTTGCACGCAATCTCGAGGCACATCCTGCATCTGGCCCTGTCTCTGAGCCTGATTCTCCTTCTGGTGCTATCGCGCACTCGCGGGCATTGGTCGCTGTAGTGTTTTCCACGAGTCCCGCAGAAAGCGCACCGCATCCGAGCTGCTTCATCTTTGGTGAATCCTGCTTGAAATAAACGAGGTTTGCACGGTTGTTCCCTTTGCAAATTACCGATACGAATTTCCAGCACGTGGATCCTGGCGAGTAGAGACCTCCTAGTGAAGTGCAGAGTTTCCTTTTCCTCGTCTGTGAGTTCGGGTTCAACGACTTCCATGCTGTCACCGTCAGGTTCTACCGGCTCGCGGGAGTCGTCGGCACGTTTTTGCAGTTCAGCAACTGAAGTGGCGATAGACTTTACATCCTGACAGAGCGAACTGACGGAGTCGATCTTTCCGGATAGTTCTGCGATGGTCTGCTGCATCGACGAGATAGATTGCTCCAACTTCTGCTGCATCGTGTCACGCTGGGCTCTTTCTTCGTTGAGCAGTGTCGTCCTCATGTTGCGAAGTGCGGCAAAGAAGTCCTGGACTGCTGAAAGCTGATCGGCGATGATTGTTTCCATGATGTCGTGTGCGACCGGAAGCTTATGTTTTCGTCCTTCGGCGTCATAGTACGATTGCGGCATATCCAGCATACTTCTCCACGCATCCTTCGATATCTTGGACGTGGCGATGAGCAGGGAGACGGCGGCGTAGAGGGTCCTGAGGGTCTGGCGAAGGTTGAGGAACCGGAGTTCGCAATTTTCCGCCCTACATTCTAAAATCTGCGCGTCGCGCTCCAACTCCCCCCAACGCTGCTGCGACTGGGAAACAATGGGTATATCTCCATGAAGTTGATCAAGAATCGCCGAATAAAACATGACATCGCGACAACACTGGACGATCTTTCGCAGAAGTTCTTCTGGCTCTGGAAGTTTTGGAAGAGCCTTGATCAGAGTGTTGTGTTCATGGCGAAGGCGATGCCAGTCGTTGTAAATGGAATTGCCGTAGCTCATGACTGAAACGGATCATATGAGATTTATTTCAATTGAATGAGACTTTCGGTAGCGAATTTCGCATCGTTCGCCTTAGCACAGTGTCGCATTTCAGAGAGTGAGTCATTTTGGCATAAAGCTTAGCTGCATAGCGAAAATGAACGAATTTTTGGTCAAAAAAAATTTTTTTTGCACGCGTCGCAGAATGATGTGACATGCCTAAAGCGTGGCATATAGAGGGTGGGTCATTTTGGCACAGGCTTGCTAAATGGTTGGATTGAGCGGGTTTTGACCAGAGGTGGTCTGAAAATGCATATTATGCCAATCGCATCGCATATGGAGGGTGGGTCATTTTGGCACAGGCTTGCTAAATGGTTGGATTGAGCGGGTTTTGACCAGAGGTGGTCTGAAAATGCATATTATGCCAATCGCATCGCATATGGAGGGTGGGTCATTTTGGCACAAGCTTGCTAAATGGTTAAATTGAGTGCATTTTGACCAGATTTGCTGCACGCTGTTGCAGAATGATCTAAAACTAAGTTTTGGAGCGTGAACTGCAAGCAAAACGGCAGCAGTGCCAATTTGACCCAACCGTCCCAATTTTTTTGTGTAATATGCGTAAAACGACCATGCTGTCGCATTTACCCCATTTTCTCGCTCGCAGTGTGCTTGAAAATTGGCTGACGAAGAAAGCATTTGTGCTTATAAGCTCGCAAATATATCTTGTCGCCTAATTTTTGATTTTTGCAGCTCCAACGTTTCAGCTCGCATATGAAACCTTGCGGATTTTGCTCGCAATTGCTCAAAAGAAGGTTTCGTAGCTTACTTGAGGTCGCACTCTGAAATTGTAGTGGCGCTCTTGTCCTTCGATAGTAGTAGATCGCTTGTCGCACGAGTCCACTTCTTCGTTCGCGTTGTCTTCGTAGTCGCAATCAATCTCTAAAGGAATAAGCATATTAATTGGCCTTTTAAGATGTCTGCCAGTAGCTGTTATTAACTGAGCTTCACGTATCGCATTATCATTACCAATTTCTATATTTACTATGCGTGCTAGTCGCCACTCATTGCGAGGTAATATAGGATCTGTTAAAAGCACAATGGCACCGACATGAGGTGCGCTTTTGCAGGTTTTATAACTTGAAATCCATTTGCGGTGTGATTCTCGCAAGTTCAATAAATAACGCGTTTGCCACTCCTCCCACACCTTTTGCGTGAAGGAGTATGAACTTCGCAAAGCTTTTTCAGCTTGCTTCCGAGTTTGTAGCGCCATCTTTTGTTCAGGTGGGACATAATCCCCATCACTGGAATCTGTCGTCACCTGATCAAAGGGAAAACTTAAGTCCATTCCACTTTGAAGGAAGTCGATTGGACGGATAGTTCTGATCTCGTCCAGATCTGACTCCTGGTATGTTAGCGGACGAGTATTTAAGCTCGCCTCAACTTCTGTTATGACTGTAACTAACGCGTCCCACGATAACTTGGCTTTTCCAAGTGATTTGTACAGTGCATATTTTACGGACTGAATGAGGCGTTCATAAAACCCCCCTTGCCATGGCGCGTAGGGAGTTATGTGATTCCATTGAATCGCATTATTAACGATGAGTGAGTGCTTTGTAGCATTCCCTAGCGCAGAGTCCAGTATTTCTGAACTCAGAAGAAAAGTTGGCGCATTGTCACTTGTAATTGAAGTTGGTATTCCTCGCCGAGAAAAGAATCTTCGCAATGCGTTCAAGAATGCTTCTGTTCCCATGCTTTGCACAACTTCCAAGTGTATCATGCGAGTCACGGCGCAAGTAAATATACATCCGTATGCTTTCAGCAACTTGTCTCCCTCTCTTACCTCTGGCAGGTCGAAAAAGTCCAGTCCGATATGTTCAAACGGACGGCTTTTTTGTACTCTGTAGTGAGGGAGGTCCGGCATGGGCGGATATTTGTACGGCGCCCCATTAAACCGCCTGCAGCGAACACATCTGTTCACTACTTTTCTAGTCTGCTGGCGTAATCGGGGTATCCAGTACTGTTGCCGTACGTTTGTCATAGTATGCGCTATCCCACTATGGTACTGCCCATGCGCTTCTTGTATGATTAAGCTCGCCATAGTTGAATTTTGAGCGATAAGAATTGGGAACTTCGCAGGTTCGCATAGGCTTGATCGCGCAAGGCGTCCTCTCGCACGCAATACGCCATTCTCATCCTTGAATAGTTTCAAGGAATTATCCACTGTTTTACAATAGCTTTCGTCAAAGTTGAGCTGATGTAGTCGCACAAGCGCTAGTTTTGCATCGCAGATATCGGCTCCATTTATGCCTTCTTGACCAAGGCTTGGCTTATTTTTCAGTTCTGGAACGCGCTCAGCAAGAAAACGAATCCTGTCTTCTGGCAAAGTCCTGTTAAGCTTTCTTACGAATTTTAAGACCCATGCCATTATCCTTTGCGCCTTCGCAAAGGTACTATAACGGTTCAAAGGAAATGCCTTGTCGTCTACTACCATCGCAGAATTGATGGATGACGAAATTTCCTCTGGTAGCTCGAACAGGGTTGTGCTCCAGCTAACTAGGGGTTCTGTAAGGAACTTAGGACCTGTCCACCAAATGTGGCCTTCCAGTTGTTCCTTAGACAACCCTCTTGTACCGGCATCAGCAGGATTCATGTCCGTGGGGACATGTCCAAAAACCACTTTGAGACCCATTTTATTGATTGTTTGTACAATCGAACGGATCTCCTTTATCCTGTTGTTGACAAGAACTCCTAAGTCCTTGTTGCTGTCAACATTTTGGATCCAACTCAGAGCAACTTGAGAGTCTGAGAGGAGTATGATATGGTCCATTTCTTCAAGATGTTTCTGTGTCGCGGTCAGAATCGACAGACTAAGTCTCGCACCCATAGTAAGCGCATTAATCTCCATTTTTGGAGTGGTTATTTTTGATTTGATAGATGGCAACTTAGATTTTGCCATCACCAACGACGATGTATTGTTCGCAACCAAGTAAGCGCATGTAGCCATTGCTATATCGCTCGCATCCGTAAAAATTGCTAATTTGCAGCGCGAAGCTCTCGCGTCCATAAAGCGGGCACATGAATAGGTGAATCCATTCGCATTTTGAACAATCTGTTCCCATTGCCTTTGACGTTCTTCCGAGATCGTTTGATCCCAGTCGTAGCTTTCTACCCAAAGCTGTTGCTGCAAATGCTTCGCACGCACTAATAGTGGAACTAGCCATCCCAAAGGGTCATATACGGACGCAATTTGCCTTGTTATCATTCGCTTCGTTGTCGCTTGCGTCGTGGATAGCTTGCAATGCAGATGAATGGAATCTGACATAGAGTTCCACAAGATGCCCAATACTTTTGGTGCATAATTGCTTGAATAGTTCGCTTCTGGAAGGCTGTCTCGCACCACGGGGCTATTTGAGAGGAACTCGCGCAGGTTCATATTCATGTCTTGAAAGATCTTATACGCCTGCTTCGCTTTAATTGCAACTTCCTCAGGTTTCTTTCCCATGAGCATGAGATTGTCTACATATAAGTTGTCGCGTATTTCATCTGCAAGACGTTGATCCTTTACTCCATTCTTGAGATGAAATCGTATTGTACTGGCTAACAAGAATGGAGACACATTGAGGCCAAACGTCACCCTTGTGAAGCGATACACTACCAAGTTTTTGCCCTCGGGGGCCTGCGCTGGGTTGCGAACCCATAAGAATCGCGTTGCATCCCTATCGCATTCGTGGAGGCGTACTTGTAGAAAAGCTTTTTCTACATCTGCTATAGCAACAAACGGCGATAGTCGAAAGCGCAGTAGAATACCGAAGAGATCCGGCAAGAGATTTGCACCTTGGTGTAACACGTCGTTCAATGGTGGACAATTTTTATAATGGGACGACGCGTCAAAGACCACCCTTACTTTCGTTGTCTCCTTCTGTGGTGTGACAACCGCTTGGTGTGGTAGATAATGCAGTACCGTTTTCGTGGTCTCGCATTGTTTCGGTACCTCCTCTATGATACCCTTCGTCAATTGATCGCGAAACACATTTTCATACTGCTCCAAGAGGTCAGGCTTCACACGTAGCATCTGAAGGACGCTATGTAATCTTCGTAGTGCTAGGTTGAAATTGTCAGGTAAAGTATCACAATTCTCCTTGAAAGGTAATCGCACGTAGTAGCCATCGCTCCTCTTTTCAGTAGTGCTATCGAAGAATTGTTGCACCTCATTCGCAACAGAAGCTTTTTCCAGATAAGCCGGTCCTGTATACTCCTTGACGCCAGCCGAATCAAAACTCCAGTATTGATCCCACTGTCTCAGTTCTTCATCTGACTCCTTATTTTGGAATGTGAAGTTGTCTTCACATGTCAGGAGTTTACAGGTGGCTGTGGCGCTACTTCCTTGTGAACTTCCACTTCTTCCGGTAATGAGATATCCTAATTTTGAAGGTATCAGATGAAGTCCAGAAGGGAGAACATGCTTCTTACACGGAAATTCTAGTAACGCCCATAGCTGGTCACATCCCAGCAAAATATCTGGCTTAATAGTTGCTGTGGAGCAATTTCTTGACAGCTTGATTTTTGCCATCTTTATGTAATGTTTGTCCGCTTCACTGAGCGTCATCTGTTTTCCTGTTCCTGAGATGACGTTGGTTTTATAGAGAAGGAGGTCTAGCGGCTCTCCCGTCTGATCTCGAATCTCTAATGTCGCGACTTCATATGAAGACTTTCTTGGTGTTTTCGACCCGAAGGTATACATAGAAAGATCTTGTTTATCCACCGTTGGAAGATCTAACTTTTCAGCTAACCTTTCATGTATGAAAGATCGGTCAGCTCCTGTGTCCAACAGAATTTGGACATCCATTTCTTCACCTGTTTTCGCGTTTTTTGCACGCGCTACTCCTGTAAGGAGAAACACATCCGATCTCGTACGGTGGTTTCCACTTTCATTCGACTTAACTGTTGCTGTACTGAGCACCTCTTCTGCTGCAGTATCTTCGCTGCATTGCATGTTTGCCGTTGTTGGCGCCTTTCTCATCCCGTCAGTTTTAGCCTTGGGTTGTGAACGTGAGCGTACCCAGGGCTTGCTGTCATCATCTCTTTGTTCACCACTTTTGTTGCTTGCGAACAGTCGCTTAGGGCAAATGGAGAAATGGTGTTTGCTGCCTTCATATTTCAGGCAGCCAGGTGAAGTGCATTCCTTCACAAAATGATTTCTTTTGGCGCAGTTCATACACAACTGCTTGCCTTTCAAAAATTGCCTTCGATCGATTGCTGTGGTGATTTTTGGACACCGCAGCGAATTGTGATCGCCAGCATCACAATAGATGCATCCGTGTGAGGAGTCATGAGACTGTCCTTCACTCTTTGAAGATTTGTGCCGATATCTTCCATTTTCTTGAAGCATATCGGCTACACCCTCTTCAGTCTTTATAAGGGCATCCAGCTCTCCTAATAATTCGACGACAGTCCATTCGTCATCTGTGTGTTCCCTTTGGAACCTCTGTTTCAGCACCTTGCGCTGAAGACTGGGTGTAAATTTCGATAACACTTTTTGTGTTATGAAAGACCCTTTAAGTTCTACTCCCTTTTGTTGTAACTGTACAACAATGGAGATTATATAGTCAAGCAACTGCCTTTGGTCACCGACGTGGCTCCCTCTTGCATAGGCTTCTTCAAGCTTGACTTGCAGTATGCGGACTAACTTACTTTTGTTCCCAAACTTGGACTTTAAAAGATTGAGAGCTGGTAAATAATTTTCCTCCGTTATAGGATATCGCTTGATAGCTTCTCTCGCATTGCCCTTTAACGCTGTTAGCAAGTAATTGAACTTCTGCAGGTTGGTGAGGTTCTGGCTGTGGACATTCGCATCGAACAATGACCAGAAGTTTTCAAACTCGCTTATTTTGCCATCGAACGTTGGTATAGGTATCACTGGTAAACTGATATTCGCAATATGAGTGTCGCTGCGCTTTGCTGCGCTGGCGTCGCTTTGTATCCCCGCTTTTCGCGATTCCAGTTTGATCAGAAGCATATCTGCTTCCTCAATGACAGACTGTACGTCATTTATATACTCCAGGGCTTGGGCCTCTTGCGTTTTTTGCGCGCGTAGTCAAACCCTTTCGGTGCCTTAATCGCATTGGACCACTCATTTTCGCAATTAACCAGTACCAAAATCTTAATAAACTAGCAAAAAAGCAGGGAAATTGCTAAAATAGAAGCTAAAATACAAAAGATTACAATTATAAAATTCTTACCTCGGATTTCGGCCGAAGTCGTATCCGCGATGCACCATAAAAACGCTCCCACGCCACGCGGGTCTTCTAAGAGAGGCGTCTCGAGCAACAATCGTTTATTAAGGCACACCAGAACCTCAAACTTGGGTAATTAAACCCAAACGAACAATTAAATGTTAACAAAAATACGACACGAAATGGCGAATTACACTCTACGGATGCGTAAAGGGTGAACTGAGATTCATCAAGAACTAAGGGCACAATCAGGCAGCTACCTCACACGGCCCTAGGATAACTAGCAAGAATGACAGCGGTGAAGACTCTAGGTCATGGAGCGCCTGCTGAGGTTTTTGCGCCATCGCACCCGCGATTGTCGCACCCAAGGCCCTATGAACGAAGTCGCAAATTCGTCTTCTCTCGCTGAAGGGGGCTTCCCTTAGGATGAACGGATCCCCGGATACCGATGGAGGACGGCAGCAATCGGTGGAGTGCGGAAGGGGACGGCAGGGGATAGTAATAGACGACGAGTGACTGTTCCCGCGCTCTGAACTGCCCTTTTATGTGCTTGAGGAACGTTCTAGAACTGGGCGTCAATATTCGATGGGTAGTTCAAATCCCGGTTGCGCGCGATCAGCGGGTCAACGGAACGGCGCTCGCAGCCTCTCAGCAGTCGCTCCCTGTGTTGAAATCGCATGTTTTTATTGAGACAATACAAAATCGCGTTCCGCGATAAGTAACATCATCCATGTGATTAGTGTGTCGATATCTAAAAAATAATAATTTTTCATGAATCGATCCATCCTAATCATATCGTCATCGCAGCTCCGTCATTGCTGAGGAGAAGCTTGTTTTTTTTGTTGTTGGACGATACACAGGGCTTGGATTTTCGCAGGCTTCCTTTTGATTTTTTATGATGTTTCCTTAGGTTGGCAGAACATTATTTCCGTGGGAATTCCTTCGTCCACAATTCGATTGCCGCTCCGTAATCGATTCGATGAGCACTTCAAAAAAATCTAGGAAAAGCGCTTAATTCGTCGTCAGAAAGTAACACTTGAAATTTTATATAATACAATTTCAGAGCACAATTTCAGATGCTGACGTCGCTCCTTCAGGTAGAAAAATGTTTCCTGTCCATGATGTCCTGAAAAAAAAACACCTGCACAAATTGAACAGTGACGATTGGAAGACCGCTACCAGAAAATCTTTATTTTGATGTGTCAAAAAATAGTATTCTAAGCTTTAAAGAATTTTATTGTGCTTTCAAATTATGTATTGTTCAGTGACCTCTTTTCATCTTTTCGTTCTATTGTGTCGAAGCCGCTCGTGAAAAGAAAAACCAATTAAGGGTTCAAAATGCACATAAAACCTTGAAGAAATTAAGATATATAAGGGATAAAACAGTGGAGGAGAGAGGGAGGGGGTCGTACGAATTGAGCTTCGGAGGGGGGTCGTAAACTTTCAGCACGCTAACCTCACGCTTGGCCCAGCTCCGGGGTGTGGTATGGTTCAGACTTCGCTAGGCTTCAGAGGAATCGTCGAACTCCTTTTCAGCTTAGGAGATCCTGCCGTATATTGGCAATTTCCAGTGCACATCGCTGTTGCCTCCCCCACGTCACGATGAGACGCTGAACCATGTCGGTTAACATAGGAATAAAATGCTTTCAATGATCCGCCGTATAGAAAAATAGCTCGCATGTATCTGTATTTTTAACGAAGGTTAACACTTACGAGAAATTTGACGAAAAATTCTGTTAAAAGACTCGCTATACAACTTAGGACCCGAACTTTAGCGCACACTCCTGCTTCTGATGTGCACGCCATGTATTCTCACATCTTGTGGGCGCTGACTGCTGCTCCTTCGCTACAATAATTGGTTGTTCATCTTCAATTTATGACTAACCTTCTCCAACCACTGGGTGAGGCAAAAGCGACGACCAGGTGCATGAATCAGAAAGCTTTCAGCGCACTTCACTTCACGCTTCCATGTTGTCGTACTTATACCGTTGCCCAAGCGGCGCTTTTTTGTCCCTCATTCCGTTGAGCGCACCTATGAAGCCTGTACGATCTGATCGTGAGTTGCGGAAAAGGCTGCCTTTTGAGGAATGAATCGAAGTTCCTATCAGTTGCTGCCCTAAAGTGGAAACTACCTGTAATTACGAATCCGGTGCTTTATCAGCTGTGTATTCCTTGTTTTTAGTTCATTTGGCTTGGTCATGAAACAGATTCACAGTCGCTTTTCGGATCGAAGTGCAAAACTGTTGTCATCTCTGCTCTCAGTACCCGAGTCAGCGGAGTAAAATTTAAGAAATTACTGAGCAAGAAGCTTGGTGCAATAGAAATATGTCACCTTTTGTTAGTTTCCTCCCTCCATAAGTGGACCGACTAACACAAGGTAGCGAAAAACGTTTGGCGACTTCTCTGAAAAGGTACTTGAGTAGTCCTAGAAGTGATCCAACGTTATCTTGAGCAAAAACAAGCTTGCATTTGGTAATGCACGCTTTCGGAAGTCAATCAGCCCGCTGCCGCTTCAGGTCCGGTGGGAGCTTTTCTAAGCTGGAAGTTCTTCATGCCCCTGTCGAAGATCACCTTCTGCGCATACCTCCTTCATCCGATTATGCTACAGATCTACAATCTCAGTCGACCGCAGCCTTTCCACTTCACGACGTTTATCCAAATGGTACGTCGTTATAAACTAAATTTTTGGCCATTTTAAGGGCTTTTTGCACTATTCTGCACTTTTTGCACTACACATATTTACTTTACTTAACTGCACTGTATACGAGTTTTATACCGTTTTTCCGAAGTTGTCCTGAGCTGGATTTCAAAACCTTTTAACCAGTGGTAATTTTCAGTTCCTTATTTGATCTTGTTGCAGGTCAGGTACACTTTTGAGGCGGTTTTCGTCTCCTACCTGATGGCCTTCTTTTTCGCGTTGGCCTTTGAGAAGCCGTTCAACGTTTTCGACGAAATGTTGATTCCAGTGAAGTCACGAACATCGCCAGCGCGGAAGAAATCTATAGAAATGCCTGTGTCAAACGGTGAAGTTGAGCCTCTGAAAAACTGAGTGTATGTGATTCGATACATGTCGCTTTAGCCTCAGGTGGCTGTTGTTGAGGCTACAAGTTGTCGCAACGATGCTTGTGTGCGACTGATACCCGAGAAACTCGCTGTATATGTATTTTCGCGACGCGCTCAGTCTCTTCACGGTTCCTGCCTCAAGCCTCTCAGTTCCGCTTTGAAATTGTTGGTTGTACAATAAGCGCTGATTCGACTTCCGGAACACACACACACGATTCATTCGAAGGCAAATCTGCTTCAAATAAAGATGTAAGACTAGGCACTAGCAGTAGTGCGAGCTTTCCTTTACTACGTTTGCCGAGATCCTTTTCACCCTTCTCTCTCGTTTTGACCTCGAATGTTTTATAGGTCATAAAGAGTGATTAAGGATAACCTTATAACATTGTTAACCCTTATCGTTTTACATAAATAGAATATGCATCTCGGGTCTACAAGCTAGGCTTTTTTTGCTTTTTTCTTGAAAAAATGTACTCCAACACGATGTTTTTCACAACAGTTCCACTATAAATAGCTTGTGATGCATCTATGCAGCTTTCCCTTTAAGTGGTTGTTAATGTACGCGGACAGGATGTACATGGAAAACCTCCTTGTCTCGAATTTCGTCGATGATAAGACACAGGAAAGGCTTTCGCTTTGTCAGATCGACGTGATACAGCTGTTTGCTTTGGCATAGACAGCGCCTACACGGTATGAGAGCAAATCAGATAGTGAACAACAAGCCTTGTTCTGAGAACATGCGCACCTTATCAGTTGTATTGTTGGACAGAAGCGGCAAACACGCGGAAGAGAAAAACGGGAATGGCAATACTACAGTGCCGCCGCTAAACATTCAACCATTTAACGTTTGCGACGCAAAAACGCGTTTGATAATTGATAACTTTTTTGAAACAAGTGTTTTCTACAACAATGTATATCGGATTATAGTAGCACCTGTTCTACCATATAGTATACGATTGCCGTCTAAGGACGGCCGGAAGCCAGAAAAGCAACAGTGAAATTAAGGGACCACTTAACTGCTTTGACCTGATCCGCATCCGTCGCCGTATGGCCTCTGTTATACTCCCGCGGGAGCATCCGCAGAAGGGTGGGAATCGCGCCGAGATCCCTCACCTGGCCAATCGCCGCGCCCCGCCACGCCCGCCGTCCGCGGATGCTCCCGCGGGAGTATGACATAGGCCTATCTCGCTTAATTGGGCCCTGTGGCAAAACTGACCTCAAGTATTCAAAATTTTTATATGTGTTTTAGTGTTGTTTTTTTTTCAACCCAAACAGCATTCCTCTTGCTACGAGAACTCATTTGACATCACATTTGACTGGAAGACATCCATTTTGAGCCTGCTGCTACTTCACGACCGTAGTTTCCTCTCACTTTAACGAAGAAATTCTGAAAGCTTTAGGCGGTGTCGCGGCCTGATGTCTACTCATGTTGAAGGCAGGAGACAAATAACGTAATAAATTGACGTTTTGAGTTCGTTTGAAGCACTTGCTTACTAGTTGCCAGCTGTCAAATCTGAAGGTGATCAAAATGGCGGGGCGATGCTGCTTGACGGCAATTTCAGGCATGTATATCTATGCCTGGAGCTAATGAATCAATACAGGAATGCAACACCGAAATGAGCATAATGTGTGGACTCCTTGAAACGAATCTCAGTAAACTAATTGATCAGGTGGCCGAATTCTAGCTCCTCAATTTTGTGACACCTTTCAAAAATGTGACTGACCATTTCAAGTATTTACTACTCGAATTTCCGAGAATGAAGTCCGGCATGCAGAGCATTGTAATTCTGTATTTGTTCTCTTACCTAGGAAGGATTTCGACCTCCCACTGAATTTCAAGTGGAGACCAGGGTGATTGGAATGATCTCATAATGCTGATTACGAATATGGATGCCAAAATTGTAAAATGAAACTCCTGAGCGAGTTGTTACCTGTCGAATTTGGGTGGGGCGGACTGCAGGCTAGAGCTGACGGATCGGTGAGGGATGGGGGCTCCGTAAGAAAGCACCCCCAGCGGTAGCGGTGGTGCAGGGGGTAGTGATCCGATTCGTCAGGTGTGAGGTCGTTGGTTCGGTTCCCATGGCTGCCGACCAATCCGGTAATACTATCATAATGTTTATAGCCATATTTATGCATGGAGGCAAAAAACTGTTCGTGTAACATTTTTCTTGCTATTCTGCACAAATGGGGTCCAACTCTCATACTGAAAAAGTGCAGGTTTTCTAGTAACTTTATTCATGGAATAAAGCAAAAAATGTGGAAAGCAGAGCTGTTCTTCACACACTGCGCATCTTGTACATGCATCCTCGCTACAACCAGTAACAAAAGATCAATCGTACCAAGATAAAACAAATACTCGCCAGGGATCAGATTCGTCATCCGCTTACCGCCCTCTAACGGTGAAAAGTCTGCGAAACCCCCTGATATGACATTCACCAACATCGGTACATGGCGGTATTTTCACCGTTATAGGGCTGTAAGCGGTTGATGAATCCGGCCCAGGATTGGCAAACACGCCAGAATGATCAACAATGCACCCAGCTTGTATCATGAGTATTCCAAAAACTTTGAGAACCTAGGGGCACAGAACATCCGGTATATCTGAGACTGACCCTTCAATAGATTGTCTGGAACTACATATTGTACCTTCACAATTCCAGAGGTTGAGAGAAGATTGAAAAAAAATTTATTAGCTCAAACCTCGTCCAAGGCGATTATTTGGGGCGCGCATGGCGAATCTGACATCTGTTTTTAAAATTTCGGCCGATTACAGTTTAAGGTAGAGCAGATTTATTCATCCACGATACATCCTGCCGTATTCCACCGCAGAACCAAAAACTGATGTCAGATTCGTGATCAACACCCCAAATAGCTTTCTTGGGCAAAGTTGGAGTAGAAAATGTTTTTGGACATCTTCACCGGTTGTCTCTTTGGGTCGTCCTCTTATCAAGTTCCTCTGTCTAGTATGAGATCTGTGTGTATCGTAAATGGATGATAGAGAAGGGGTATGGTGAGAGGGTAGACGAGCCCTTCCAGGCAACTGGCGGCAGTAGACCTCCCGGCCTGGGCGACGTAGACGTGACCCCCGTAGCAGGGCGTCGCTATCAGTACCAGGGCGTCGCCGTCGTGGGTGCTGATTGGGTACAACCCGACATCTCCATTCCTCCAATAAGCTCGTCCTCGAGCGTGAGAATGTCATGTTCGTCTTGAGAGTCAATAGGTATCCGAGAGGAAGATGTCAGATATACAGCAGAAGAATATAGGAACTACATAGTAGTTAGGCTATAGCTTTATACTATATGGTGAATTATCGACTGTAGGAGGAACCTGTGAGGATCACCACATTGGGTCGATCAATTATTTCGAAAGTAAACGAGCCTTTTTATTTGTTGTACATATAATTTGGGACGCATAATGTCGTCACGGAGAAATACTAGGTGCCCAGTGGAAAGCTCCGTAGGGAATACCTTGTGAGATTGATCGTATTCCAACCAGAGTCAAGCGTGGGGTTCGATTTTTGCCGAAAATTTACGACCCCCCCCCCCCCCCTCCCAGAGTGGGCCTGGTACGACCCCCCCCCCTTGTGTAAACCATCGTTTTATTTCCTATCCGCATCGAATATTTTAAATTTTTTATGCGTTTTTGTACCGTTTAATAGGTCCTTCTTTCCAGGTGCAGCATCGACTGTGTCAGATTAGTTCAAGAAAGAATGTTACTAAGTAACTGTTTAATTTAGTAATTTGTTAGAAAAAACGCTGATAAAGGTTTTGTGTATGTAATCTTTTGATAATATTATTTTGTTTGTTTACAGTTGAAAGTAACGCACTTTTGAGAGCAGTTGTCAAATTAATCACAACGAGTTCAACTTTTCAGGCTTTCCGAGCATCTCGTTGACACGGCCCATTTTTGTACGTGAAGAAACAACATCTGCATTCGAAATTGTACTCTGTACAATGCCTAGTGTTAATTTCTAAAGCTGACTTGAGTGCTTTGTCAACAATTTTTTTTTAGTCACTAGGAAGCGATGACGGAACGGCAACCGGGTAGGATGGATTTTCCAGGAATGCCTACGAAGGCGTGGAGTCTCTCATTCGTCTCGCAAAGTTGTAAAAATTAATACAAAAATGTTTCAAATAAAGATTGTATTAGTTGTTAAAAATAAAGATTTTCTGCACCCAGATTTGGAGAATGAGAAGTTTCCATTTTTTAGTTTTTTTTTCAGGAAGTCATGGACGCGACAGTTTTCTGCCTGAACGAGTCTACGTCCTAAATTGCCGTCTATAAAGTTTGAAGTGTCAATTGCTAAGGAAAATTAAGTGCTTTTCCTACAAGATTTTTGGAAGCACTCTTCGAAGCGATGACCGAATGGCAACCGGAGGATGGACTTGTCACGGAACTAATTTTCTCTCTTCTGCAGGAAACAGCATCAGAAAGCGGAGTTGTACGTAATAAAGTTTTAATCCATAGTTTGACAACGGTAATAAAACCTGTTTTTTTTTGAAAGGATCCACTGTATGAACAGACGCTCCGATTTGTATGATTTGCCGAAATTGCCTGCTTTTTAAAGCGCTTTTTAAAGCGGAGAACCCACACTTCTTATTGTTTTAAAAGCTTTGTGAATTTTTTAGAGATGTCGCACAAACTCCGAAATATGGTAGGTTACGTGGAGCCATTGCGTTATCCGATATCACCGATCGCCACTGAAGGATGGACTTCTCGCGGCAAAAAATTTCTACCTTCTGGAGGAAGAGCATCAGAGAGTGATAACTGTGCCATCTTAGAGTTTAAGATGTGATTAATATACAATCAAAAATAAGCTTCTTCGCTGTGATCTCCGATATGATCAGGGAAGATCGATTTGCAAATTCTCATGTTTCATGAAAAATAATTTTGTTACCTGAACCAGATCGCGCACACAGTTGAAATCTTGCCACAAAAATTATCAGGTCTTGTTCAATGCACAGTGTAAAAATCATGGTTTTCTGAAACGAATAGATTGGATCGACAACTGGTCGATATGGCACCGACGTCATGGGAGCGACGAAATTCGACGTTCACAAAAATGACTATAACTCGGTAAGTTTCCATAATTTGAAAAAGCCAAAGGAGTTTTAGAAACTAGAAGAAAGAGACTTTACATTGTATAAAAATCTGTTTTCAAGAAGTAGATCTTCATACGGGGCTGAGGCCTTCGATTTTTGAGCGAAAAAATTGAAGTGATTTTGTATAAATAATTATATCCCGGTAAGTTTTTCGAATTTTAAAAGATTTAATAGCCTTTTGAAAACAAGACGAAAAGCGCTCTCAAACCATATAGAAATTAGTTTTCATCAGGGAGGTCTTCATAGGGGCGGGTGGGGTTCGAATTCTGGTCCATTGTTGCAAAAATACGTGCCAAAAATCGAATCCCCCTCGCCCCGTATGAAGATCCCTTTTTTGAAAACTGGTTTCTATATGGTTAGAGAGCACCTTTCCCCTATTTTTCAAAAAGCAATTGGGATTTTTGAACTTCAAAGAGCGAACCGAGTTATGATCAAATTTGTGAAGAACTGCTCGTAGACTCTGCACCGTCGACACTGGAATCATTCATAAAAATGATCATAACTCGGTTCTTTTTTCGAAACTCCATAAGGCCAATTGCTTTTTGAAAAATAGAGAAAAGGTGCTTTCTCTCGCTCCCATGACGTCGGTGCCATATCGACCAGTTGTCGATCCAATCTATTCGTTTCAGAAAACCATGATTTTTACACTGTGCATTGAACAAGACTTGTAAATTTTTGTGACAAGATTTCAACTGTGTGCGCGATCTGGTTCAGGTAAAAAATTATTTTTCATGAAACATGAGAATTTGCAAATCGATCTTCCCTGATCATATCGGAGATCACAGCGAAGAAGCTTATTTTTTGATTGTATATTAATCACATCTTAAACTCTAAGATGGCACAGTTACCACTCTCTGATGCTCTTCCTCCAGAAGGTAGAAATTTTTTGCCGCGAGAAGTCCATCCTTCAGTGGCGATCGGTGATGTCGGAGAACGCAAGGGCTCTACGTAACCTACCATATTTCGGAGTTTGTGCGACATCTCTGAAAAATTCACAGAGCTTTTAAAACAATAAGAACTGTGGGTTCTACGCTTTAAAAAGCAGGCTGTAAAAATAGCGGCCTCCATGTAATTAACGGTGTCGAAAAATTTCGGCAAATCATACAAATCGGAGAGTCTGTTCATACAGTGGATCCTTTCAAAAAAACAGGTTTTATTACCGTTGTCAAACTGTGGATTAAAACTTTGTTACGTACAACTCCACTTTCTGATGCTGTTTCCTGCAGAAGAGAGAAAATTAGTTCCGTGACAAGTCCATCCTCCGGTTGCCATTCGGTCATCGCTTCGAAGAGTGCTTCCAAAAATCTTGTAGGAAAAGCACTTAATTTTCCTTAGCAATTGACACTTCAAACTTTATAGACGGCAATTTAGGACGTAGACGTCGCTCGTTCAGGCAGAAAACTGTCGCGTCCATGACTTCCTGAAAAAAACTAAAAAATGGAAACTTCTCATTGACTCCAAGTATGGGTGCAGAAAATTTTTATTTTTAACAAGTAATACAATCATTATTTGAAACATTTTTATATTAATTTTTACAACTTCGCGGGACGAATGAGAGACTCCACGTCGTCGTAGGCATTCCTTGAAAATCCATCCTCCGGTTGCCGTTCCGTCATCGCTTCCGGGAGTGTCTAAAAAAATTTGCTGACAAAGCATTCAAGTCGGCTTTAGAAATTAACACTCGGCATTGTATAGAGTACAATTTCGAATGCAGATGTTGCTCCTTCACGTACAAAAATGTTCCGTGTCCACGAGATGCTCGGAAAGCCTGAAAAGTTGAACTCGTTGTGATTAATTCGACAACTGCTCTCAAAAGTGCTTTATTTTCAACTGTAAACAAACAAAATCTTATTATCAAAAGATTACATACACAAAACCTTTATCAGCGTTTTTTCTAACAAACTACTAAATTAAACAGTTACTCAGTAATACTCTTTCTTGAACTAATCTGACACAGTGGAAGCTGCACCTGGAGAGAACGACCTACTAAAGGGTACAAAAATCGCATGAAAATTTAAAAAAAACTCAATGCGGATAGGAAACAAAACGGTGGTCTGCACAAAGGGGAGGGTCGTACCAGATCCACTCTGGCAGGGGGGTGTAAATTTTCAGCAAAAATCGAACCCCACGCTTGACCCTGCATGGAGGGCATGATAATTGTCAACAGTCCTTGAAACTTTTTAAGGGATTCACTAGCCTTTATCGGAAAGTCTTAATTAACTCCTATATTGAGACTTTTTGCTTGAATTTTTCTATCGTTCTCTAGAATAGGTAGTCAGCAATAGAAAACGGTACAGACTTTGTTAATTGCGTAACGGCTAAGAGAATCATGTAAGATTTTGTGTCTGCCTCAGCGATATTCTGAAGTAATATCGAGGCTTGCCTTGAAATCTGGTATTTCGGCCAATTTGCCTACCAGATCTGACGTGTGCGTGAATGCATGGTAAGAAACCGGTGTGATTCCTACGCCCGCTACCTACGGGTAAAACTGCTTCAGCACAAAAAACTATGGCTAGCACTTTCAGTTCTGTAACTGCGTAATCTTTCCTCGTGAGTACTCACGAGGCTACTGCAGTGCGCTGAGTGTTCTGCATTAGTTGGAAAATTTGTCTGAAACAGGCATGCCCCTAATGCCGTAATAGAAGTATCGACAAAATAAAATGAGAGCGCCCAAAGGTGGGGACACCAAAACTGGTGCCTGGACGAGTGCCTGTTTGGTGTGAAAACGAATTCTTTCGAGGTTTGGTCTACGTAATGGAACATTCCTAGACAGAATAGCGTTTTACGGTTGCGCAATAAGCCCGACCTACCGACTGAAACGGCAAGAAATACGAAGCTGGTCCATGAAAGGATTTTAAAGCTTGCGCATTCATTAATTGGGGTTGAGTCTGAGTGATGCATCTGAGTGATGCTCGCTACATTTTCGGATATGTGCACAATCCAGATTTGGTTATAAAAACCCCTAGATATGTTTTCGGTCTCGAAAGATCCAATATCTTCGGATGCAAGTTCACACCAAAGTTTGGGTGTGTTAAAAACATCTACTGAAATTGCGCGTGAAGTTACCTACTGTAAACTTCTGATTGTTTCGCGTCAATCGCGTGAAAAATATCTGGTGTAAATGTCGTTTGAAATGCATGGTCATTTAATTACTGATGTCTGTTAAACAAATTTATTGGTAGTTTCTCTGGTTAGGACAAGGGGCAGTGGATCCCCGTAGCATGTGAATAAAACTGCTGTGGTCTGTGTTCTGTTATCTCTGCGGTGCCTTTCCTGCATGCGTGTTGATCCGGCTACTTCTGTCGGTCATGTTCGCGCAGTGGGTGGCAAGCGTGGTACTCAGGGAGCGGTTTAACCGTTATCCGGTTTCCGGGGGTTTTGGGCCTATCCGTTTTGTTGTTCGTTATCCGGCAATTTTGGGTCGGATAACGAACAACAAATTAACTGATACCTAGGTTTAGACGTGGTATTGGATAGCTGTGTAGAAGCTTCACAATCATAGGAGTGATCGCAAGCAACAATAGAGGGCATTTAAATCCTGAAGGGTGAGGTGACTTCAGGCAAAGGTGACGTAGTTGGAAAGACATCTAACTTCCATCCTTCCAGGGTCGTTCATTTATACCACGCATCTATGAAACCTATTAAGAATTGAGTTGTTCATCAGCTTGTCACAACAAGCCATGTGCAGACCAAGAATGCATACAAGCGCCTTGATAAAATTACTGACGGTCACAAGTGGAAGTCTGGCACATCCCAAGAAGAATTGTTTAGTGCCGAATTTAGCGTTCTCTTCCGCGATTGCAGTGTGTAGATAGCATGCCTGCAATAGTGTTTTATTTTACTGATAGACTGTTGTAACGCATCAAACACATCCCGGTGAGCAGTAATGAATGCAAGCAAAATGGGCACAGGTTCATTCTAGATGAATCGAGAAAGGGACCCTCCTACAAATTGTTGAGGTGTGTTTATAGAAACGATTTTCTGATAGCATTTTCCATACGCTGGTACTGATGGCACCTCCGTAATCTTAAGGAATTGATCCTCTCCATTAAAATTCTAGATAGTGCAATTGAACTGTACTAAACTGCTACCTCGCTGCGCATGTTGAAGCTTCATTTTAATTTAAGATTGCCTTTTAGGGGCATTCTACTTCCGCTTTTTTAGCTTTCATATTTCTCTGCATGTGTATTTGGACTTCACAATGGCTTGTAGTAGCTAGCCTGTAGAAAAGAAAAAATCCATATTATTCCACGTTCTTCTTAGATCTTGGGATACTGTCGACAAGAGTATCGATCCGCGTGAAGCTGCGAAACCAAGATTTTTATGCCGAATTCATTCGACTGAGTCGGCCTAGCATAGAAAAGCCAAGAGGCGTCGGAAGAGTCATTCATCCAAGGATCATTCTGTTTGGCCACAGCCTTAATTCAAAAAGAAAACCTGACGATTGATCAGTAAAACAACCAAACAATGGAAACTGACAAAATGCCGGCAAGTTGCTGTTCCTGTTCAATGAAGGAAATGTGAGTGAATAAGAGGTGAATGAGTCTCACATTCTCACCCTCCAAGGACGACTTATGAATGTTTCCATACTGCTAGTTGGGCTGTTTTACGCATCCTTTGTCTCGTTCTTCCAATTCGTTTTAAACGGCAAAAATATGAAAAATTGTAGATTGTACTATGGAAATGTGCTTGGATGAACAAATTCTCAAACTCTCATTGTCTTTTCCAGGCTTTGACTAAGGTGATCATGGCGAAACATCAACAAAAAACAAGCAGAGTAGAATTTGCAGAACAATTTTAGTTTCACAGCTTGGTGGTCTTGCTACTTGTGCTCACTTATGAGTTTGACAGCAGTTCGCGGAACCTGGTGATGGAATTGTGATTTGCAAATCGAACTCGGCATTGGTTTGGATGGCAATGAAGAAGCGTTTCCTTTACTGAAGCTTCGTGAGAATCCCATAGGGCTTTGTTAAAGTGACTGCACTGTGAAAAAAAAACTCCACTAAAGTCGTTAGAAAAGACATGTTATTTGACAGCAGTTGCGTTCCATGTCTGGTGTTGAAACTAGAGCAGTTGAAGCCCAGTTTATTTTTGTTGTTTGTTCGTTATCCGTTTTTCCGTTATCCGTTATCCGGGTTTGAAAATTTTATTATCCGCTCATCCCTGGTGGTACTGTGGTGACCCGAGTCGTCAGCGAATCGGGTCCTCTTTTATAAGGTCTTATCCGCACGGGTCAGAGCTACTGTGTGCCAGCCTGGTGCATCAGCTAACCGGGTGGCAGATAAGTGACCACCTGATTGTGTGCAAGCTAGGGCGCCGTTATCTGTTGCAGCATGGTCCACGGGGTGCAATATCGCGGCTACGGCAACAACCGCATTGCTGTAATTAGCGGTGCAACGTCGCCACTGATCACAGTCGCATGTGTGGAAGCCAGCAAATCGCGAACGCAACCAGGTTAACGAGGCGAGTCGGCAGGTAGAGCGGCGGACCCCGACAGCGATCAGTGGCCGTATTCATGAACATTCCCGCGAACGTTCAAGGCTTCCCGTGGAAAGCGACCGGGGCGGGAAGCAAAAGTTCGTATTCACGAACCTGCCGGGAAGCAACGGGAGGCTCCCGGCCGGGGGGCAGTCGCTCGGTGCACCGTGTTGCCCGCCGCCCACTTCCCGTCCTGCCCGCGCCGCCCTATTTGGACAAGTTTGCTGAAACCGAAATCGTTAATTGGCGTGACGTCGTCCAAAGACCTAACATCTGATAGGATACAATTGGGAAGCGCATCTCGGGGAACTCTGAAGTCATTTTCCAGTCGTTTCGGTTATGAAGACAGTTGAGGAAAGGAGAACGCCGCTCTTCTCTCTAGATTCTTTCAATTTTCACCACAATCCTTTAAAATTCAACTAGAAACTATGGGTGACTCCGGTCAAGAGTTCTACATTGACGGCTTATCCATAATAACAAGTGCTGCGACACGCCTAACGGCGTGTCTCGCACTTGCCCGCTTCGCAGTGTGATATAGTTAGTCTTTTTCTCAGGAACTACTCTTGTACAAAGAAAGATGTGCGTTTCAAGAAAAATTTATTCATAGCGCAACGAAAATGGTTTAATTTTTACTCAAACATCTCGGTGAATACTACGTTTGATATAGTCTTCCGTCCTGGTGGTAGCCAAATTTTGATCTCTGTCGAACACGTGAGAACGCCAGGCAGGCGGACAGAATATTATTCTAGGCACGTGCTGTCCTTGTTCGCTCCAGTTGCAATTTTGCAGCCTAGAATGCACCTATCCATATGTTCAACGGTGAGTCGCGTACCACTGCATAGACCCTAGTTGACTCTAAGATTCCGCAGAAGCATTATGACTGCTCCTTTCTTTAGATGGAGTTCATGCGGCGGGCATCCCTGGGGTGTCAAGCTGTTTAGAAACTCCAATGAATACTCTGTGTCGTTGTTAGCTTAAGTTTTGTCATTCATAATCTCATCTATGCTTCTGTAAATCTTCTCCTGCCCAGGTAGTTTCGAAAGCACTTTGTTGTTTATCTCCAAAGAGTCGAAATTCCTAGGCGTCAAAATCGCTCTAATGACTGCAGCGGATATATCTTCTAAGGTCACTATATCACCAAATATCTCATCTGCTATATCTCCAGAGCTCAGCATATTGTCGGGCACTTTCACTTCATTGGAATCGTTTTGGAGCTCTCCGTTTCCAAGTTGAATTAGAAAGTTAGACCAACCGATTCCACCGCTGGACGCCCTCACATTCTCCGTCAATCTGTATTTAAAGAAATGGGCACAGTGGGGAGCTCTTGATAGAAACGTTCAGAATTTCGGACCGTCCTGCTTTTGGCACGACAGGAGGAATTTGTCTGAAATCACCTCCTAGGATAATCCAGGTGCCTCCTGCCTCTTAATCCAGATGCCTCTAGCGCGACGTAGAGGACCTTTTTCTGAATCGAAACGTTTAGAAATACGTGTAGTTGCCGTTGTGTCAAGCAGGAGGAGGCTATACTTCCTCTGTAGATCAGCATCCCATGTTGAATTCTGAAAGCGCCTGCACGCCGCAGCACGCCGGTGACACAATTCCTTAATTCAGATGCTTCTAGGGCGGCATAGAGGACCCGTCCTCTGAAACCAGCACCTCAGAAGACCCACCTTCTGAATGCAGAGGATCAGAAGCGCGCACAGTTGCCGCTGTGTCGAGCATGAAGAGCCTGCGCATATGGCAAATTCCTTGTTTCGCGTATAAATTTTCTTACCGCTCCCTTCTTGCTGGTTCCCCGTCCTGGTTCCGCCTCCAGGTTCCTTGTTCCTGGTCGATCTCTCCCCCCTCTAGGAATCCTCGTTAATACTCTCCCCAATTAGGTAGCTCTCCCACGCTCACACACAACGACGGCGAGCGAACGCCCATTGCGTGTCATCGGTGTCACATCTTCTAAATCCGTACTCTCTTACTGGTAATGGACCCCTTACTGATCCTCTTAACTGCTCCTCCCTGATTGCTAACTCTCTACTGGTCTCTCCTTAATGCTTCATTGATCCCCCTATCGACCCCCCCCCTTCCCGATGCTTCCTCCAAGTCGCTACCTCCTGGTCGCTGTCGATTCTCTACCCTCGAAGTCCCCCCTTATACTCTTCCCCCTTTAGTGGTCTTCTTATGCTAATGGCACGAAGTCGGCGGCACGGCTTCTGAATCTGGACGCTCAGGAACGCGCGTGAGTGCTGTTGTGTTAAGCAGTAAAAGGATGCGCTTTCCATGCTGCAGCAATTCCCACGTTCAATGGAAAATTTCGACCGCGCTGTGGATGATACAGCGTACCTCACTTATTAGATTAGATAGATAGATCATTTCGCTCTCGCTGTGGATGATGCGGCCTTCCTCACTAAGGTTAGGCGCCTTTTATACTTGCGCCGCCTCGCGGCGCGGCGTGATGGTCGGCATGGCTATCGATTTTTCGCGCCGCGAGGCGGCGCCGCATCGCTTCTATACTCCGCCGCCGCAAAACACCACACTTGACGGAATTTTGGGTTACGGTATTCTGCGAATCGCGCCGCCGAGGGGAACGGCGCAGCGCGGCGCGATCAGCCGCGGCAGACTCGGTGTGGGGTGGGAGATTTCACCTTTTCGACCAAACTTCTTCTATTGGGAAGGAGGAGGGGGTATTTAGGGTGCTGATCACGAATCTGACATCGTTTTTTGAAGTTACAGGCGATTACCAGGTTTGGATGATTAGGGAGTTTGGGCGAAATCGGTGACCATGACCTTAGCCCGTACCTTTTGTAACCTAGGAAGAGAATGGAGATCTGTAGACATTCACGATGCTTCATATACCACGCTAAAGATATGTTTAGTGCACAGTGGCCCTAGAATGGTCAAATGAGAAAGAATTTTGAGTGATTCTTGACGATGAGTACCTTCCAGCAGATTTACATTTGGACCCGCACGTATCGCAAAATAAGGAGGGGTTTAATGCCGTTTGTATTGCAGGGGATTCCACTCAATACCACACTCACCAGTTTCAACCGTAGGTTGAGCGGACGACTTCGACTCCAAGCTTAAGAGAGAATTCGTCGCTCACCGAAGAAATCCCACGACAAACATTGACAAGATACAATGCTCTGATCAACCAGACGAATCCTTTCTGTTTTGCTCCCTCAACGACTCATGGACCGCTTCCGGAGCACGGGCCGTAGTGCGCAGAAGCTCGTGGCCGCGCGTCGCTGGCGCCTCCCTTTCTAACTGCAATCGCGCAGCGGCGCGTCAAATTCGGGGCGCGGCGCGACTGGCCGCGCCGCTCCTCAAATTGACGCGCCGCGCCGCGGCGGGAGTATAAAAGGCGCCTTAGATCATTCGACCGCCCCGCTGTGGATGATGCGGCGTACCTCACTTAGGTTAGATCATTCGACCGCTCTCGCTGTGGGTGATGCGGCGTACCTCACTTATGTTAGATCATTCGACCGCTCTCGCTGTGGGTGATGCGGCGAATGCGGCGTATCTCACTTAGATTAGATCACTCGACGGACAAACTCCTTTATATATAGGTGGTGATTGTGCGCAAAACCGGCTCACCGTCCTCTCCTTCCAAGGATCAGACAATTCTCCTCGTGCTGAAGAACTTTCTAGTGGATGGTCGCGTTGTTGTCATATCTCGCTAAGATGTTGCTGTACTTGTCGGAAAAAGCGGACGACGCCTTAGTACTGAGCAATGTGGCGGGACCTGAAGAAAGCTGAAAACTCTTTTCCTCCAAATATGGTGAACAATATTCTAACTCTTGTGTCAAAAACGAAATCAATTCAGGATAGAGCTGCAGGGCGAGGAAAAGTGATTAGAAATGCGATGCCTCCGTGTAAGGGCAGGGACCCGGACATCTTGTCCTCGGCGAGCCCTTCGCTCCGCCACTTTCTGAGTGCAATGTACCCAACGACTCTCCGCCGCTCCCGGCCTACCCGCACTCAACCGGTCGGGAAGGCCGAGAAGCCGTCAATGAAGTGGTGTAAGCAATTGCACACAATGAGATTTCTATGGCTGTGTTGACATCGAAAGTCGTCTTCACAGGGGCTTATCTTCGACATATGTCTCGCAACGTTTTCCTGGACCATCTTCGGAGGGGGGGGGGGAAAGAGAGGGAGGAGGCGCCTTCTGAAATGAAGAGATAAGGTCAGGGTTTGGTTTCTGTCACTTTATTGGAAAAACCTATTGTTTGATCTAAAACATTGACGATGAATAGTTCTTTCGTTGAATGCGCCACGCACTCTATTTCTGCGGGATATCGCGGTACCACTTCTTCTCCATTCCCGTTGCCATTCGGTGGACATTATTAGAGTTTGTTCTGAGTGGAAAAGATGACATCGTCAGAGAGATAGTATTGAACTTCGGAGTAAACAACAAAAGGCGCAAATAAGGTCGATCCCCTACACAACGGTTTGTGCTTTTTGAAACCGGATCTTTAGCAGCACCGTTCTGTTCTAACCCTAAAGTGAACTGAGGTAGACCATTTCTGATGTAGTTTCACACACACGTGCCTTCTTACCAAGGCGGACAACCTCTGAGTATGGGGTGACTCCCCCCCTCCCTTCGACCCTATTTGCGCCCAACAGTATAAAAATAAAAATGAAGATATGTATGAAATTACAGTGTGCGTAAAAATTACCCGCACAAAGATACCACAGTGAAACTTCAACACATATGCGGATTTGACAACGAAATTTAGCACATAGCTTCTTCATTCCATTACTAATAAAAACATATCAAGGTCATTCGAAGCGGATGCCTTTCATACGAACACAAGTCCTCAGAACTTGCTGAAGTGGTTCGCGAATGGCACGCACCGCGCGATCGTTTTTTCTGATGAGAAAGTCTTCACCCTGGAACTCACGGTGAATCGTCAAAACGATCGCATTCTCTCATAGAATGTTGGAGCTGCTATCAGCGACGGGAAACTGGGCAGTAGAACGGCACATCCGGCTTCAGCTGTGGTATGGGGGGTGCAATTACTTCAAACCGCAAGTCCCATTAATTTTTGTCGAATCCGGCATCAAAATTAACAAGGTCGAGTACCAGAAAACGATTTTGGAGGACGTGTTGGAAACCTGGGCCGATGCACACTTCGGTAATGACAGATGCTGCTTCCATCAGGACTTTGCTCCTGCACACAAAGCGAGGACAACGCAGCAGTGGTGCAACGGGGGCAGACATAACTACAACGCCGCGCGAATCCCCCTGGCGTCGCGCACGGTGCGCGGCGAAATTGAACGAGTTGTGGCGGTCCGATGCTTCCCACGGCTAGAAGCGTTTCCTACAGGAACGTACGGCACGCCTTTGCCTTATTTCAACGTTTCTTGGAGAGGTATATTTATGTGGTTTTAACAGGACGATCAGCGACAGTTTATACAGGAATCCTGGTCATGTAGATGGTTTCTAATGTCAGTATTTGCCATCTACAACTTCTTCGGTCAATTTTACCCGTGATTATGGTTATACTATGGAAAAGGTCACTATCACCCATTTTGGGATCAATTGTCCTACTGCAGACTGTTGCCTACCACATTCTGTGGGATCTTAAGTTCCTTGCTAGAAATGTGGTCCGGGAGCTTAAACACTGAGAACATTTCGTGCTCCGCGGCTAACCATGCGTCACCGAGCGCACGTCCACGTTTCAGCGCCGCGACGTCGCCTTGGAGTTAGGTCCTGGAGCCGTGGTACAAACGTGACCTCTCGGATTTTATTGCGTACGAAGACTGGCCTTCGAATTCACCGGATTCGAATGCTCTTGATTACTGTCTGGTCAGTTATTGAGTGCAAAGTGTCCTCTACTCGACACGCAAGCTTGGCTTCTCTGAAAGCTTCCTTGCCTGAAGCATGGAACGAAATAAGCGACGACTACCTCCGTGCCACGTGTGGTGCGTTCGTTACTTGTCTGAGGACTTGTGTTCTTATGAAAGGAGGCCACTTCGATTGACTTTGAAATGTTTTTATTAGTAAGGGAGTAAAGAAGCTATGTTTTAAGTTTCGTTATCAAACCCGCATTTGTGTTGAAGTAACACTGTGATACCTTTGTGTGGGTAATTTTTGCGCACCCTGTAGAAATTAATTCTTCAATACTTAAGTAGTTCCAAATTCGAAAAAGCCTGCAAACTGTTATCACAACTCTTCAGCCACTTCTTCTTGCAGTCGTCTTTGTCTCATCTCTAGAGAATGTGGAGGATAGCTTTTTTTTAATGGTCGCATCCAACGCTGAGCGCTACGTTCTGGGTGCACGCAGAGGTTTCGTAGAAATCGAAGAAACATGTGAAAGGATAGAACGGCACGAAAGGGACCATGCCAACAACGGGGCATTTCCACACGACGATCAATGAAACGTTTACTATGGACACCAAAAAGGATGTCACCTCACTTATTATATGCAACTGTTTCGATCTTTAACGACGTTCGAAAGTCAGACACGCTGACGTATGAGACAAGTCGCAGAAAATTAGGTGGGCCGTCAACTTAAAACCGTACGCTGAAGGAGGGCCGTCACCGACTGAGTTAAACGAGATGTCAAAAGAACACGGAACAAAATGCTCGCTAGCGTGCTGGTCGGACTTCTTCGTGAATTCCATGAACGCAAGATGTGACGCTCTTCGTGGCGCTCGAGCAAGCAAGATCCATTGGAGCACTCTGGCATACGACGGAGACGAATGGAGACGTTGCAGGCGCCTGCTTGTGCTTAACTTCGTGAGACTATAGAAAACATACGTAATATCCACAATACAGAAAAGCGAACTAGAAGAGGCAACTCGACTTTCAATGTTGGCTGGTGACTACCAGACCTTCACAAGAAGATGTAGGCATAGAACTGCCTATCATTTAACCTCCACGATTTCACACAGAAGTAAAATGCCTAGACTTTCTAGAGGAAAATTTGCAAATTGTTGTAATTTGTTGACGAATCTCGGGCAGAAGCAATGAATTCATTCAGTGGAATGAAAATAATTCAGTAGAGTCGTCCAGCTAGAATAAAACACTGACTTCCCCATCGGTTCGCGTCGTAATGCAGCCCATTCCCGTCCAATGTGCTTCTGAGACTGAACGTCGTGTGTTTGGATTTCTGCAAGACTAGCTATACTTGAACATCCAGTTGAAAAACCGGTAATTTGAGAAATTAATTTTTAAAATCTTACAATTCCCTCCTCCGCTACGAATCTTACCCGCGCGTCGCAGTCGCTCCCGCTCCCCGCTGCTTCATGAATACGGCTACCTGGAGGCATCGGAATGGGGGGATGGGGAGGGGTCGAATAATAAAGCAGGTTAGGAGGTGGCACCAAAAAGGGTTAAGGCGATAAGGAGGGACCAGTAGGGAGTTACCAATCAGGGGAGACAGCAAGGAGGATCAGCAAGGGGATTCGTTAACAGTAAGGGAGACCGAATTTAGAAGATGTGACACCGATCTCGCGTAATGGGCGTTCGCTCGCCATCGTCATTGTGGGATGGCTACTTAATTGGGGTAGAGTAGTGAGGAGGATCCCTAGGGGCGGGGAGGAATCTACCTTGAAGAAGGGACCTGGAGGAGGGACCTGGACGGGAGACCAACAAGAAGGGAGCTGTAAGGGATTTCATTCGTAGAGCAAGGAATCTGCCATATGCATAGCCTCCTCATGCTCGACACAGCGGCGACTGCGCGCGCTTCTGAGCTTCTGGATTCGGAAGACGGGTCTTCTGAGCTTCTGGATCCAGAAAAATGGTCTCCTACACCACGTCCTAATTCTGAATACGTATCACCGACGTCTGCCGTGTACATGGGAAGACAACTAAGGAAGTGGTGGAGAAGGATAGTACGAGGACTTGGAGAAGGAGAGCGACCAGGAAAGACAGGAACAAACTGGAAGAGGAGCCGAGACGGAGAAACCAGCAAGAGGAGACCAGCAGGGGTCAATAGTGGAAACAAAGAAGTGGTCCAGGAGTTGGGATCAGGAAGGTGAGGCACTACAGAGGGGGAGGAAGACCAGTAAAGGGGACCAGCAATTGGATCCAGTAAGAAGAATTGAGTGAGGGGAACATGACTTCAGAAGACATGTTAACGATATCTAGAAACGCTAGCTGTTGAGAATGAGAACGGTTGCGGAGGAGCAACCTGAGGGACAAAAGTACTGCGCAGCACAAACCAACTACGCTAATGGCCGGTCCGGAGAGAATATCTGTGATGAAGGTACCGAAGTGGTGAACGGCTTGAGGCCGATAAAGTATGCACCAGTCCTAAATGTTAGCGAATTTTATATTTTACAAAAACTACTTTCAATAGGCCAGTGAGCTGCAAAGTCGTACGATATATATATATATATATATATATATATATATATATATATATATATATATATATATATATATATATAAGAAAACCGCGAAATGTGGGATCTCGTCGCCAAGACTAAAAATATTAATAGTAATCATTTGTTTCTAAATATGGGCTTTCTTTTGTCAAGAGCTTTCTCTTCTTTTCATTTTACTATAAAATATGTATCGATGGTAATAATTCTTTGCCTGCAGTGCATTAGAAAGAGTCGTCCAACTACGTAAAAATACTCGCCTATCCGGTTGTGGGTATTGGTCATCGGGTGGCAGCAGGGAGCGAGGGGTAATCAGGGGTCATTGTTTTTAAATCTGTTATAAATATATATAATGTTTTCGTCACCAAGCTCCTCGAATGAAATATAAGACATTTATTTTAAAATAAGCCTAGAACCTAAGAATCTCCTCGGACTTCCACATCACGTTAAAGGATAGCGACTCCCCACCTGATGAATCCTACGGGTTATAAGTTCCTCTGTCTAGTATGAGTTATGTATGTATCTTTATTATAAGAAGGCATACAGTAAATGGATGATAGAGAAGGGGTAGGGTGAGAGGGTAGACGAGCCCTTCCAGGCATCTGGCGGCAGAGACCTCCCGGCCTGAGCGACGAAGACGTGACTCCCGTAGCAGGGCCTCGCGTCGAGGGGTGCAGATTGGGTCCAACCCGATACCCTAATCACACGGTTTGGAGCTTCAAAGTGAACCCGCTGTGGAAATGCTCCTTGCTTTTCTTGGTAAGCCGGAGCACTACCCCTGCGTCACCGCCACTGCTGACGACCACTTTTTCCACCCCTTACTGCTTCCTCGCTAGCCCCAGCCTGCAGTCCGCCCACCCAGCTTCGACAGGTCAGGGGTTCAGGAGTTTCATTTTGCAATTTCGACATCCATATTCGTAATCAGCATTCTAAGCTCTGGCGAATGACGCTGGTCTCCACTAGAAGTTCCATGGGAGGTTAGATCCCTTTCCTAGTTAGAAATTTAGGTCTGTAATCATTTATGGCACCGGTCATCCTCAAACAACTGTAGTATAGTTTTCCGACAAAAGTGAACAGAAAACTCAGCACACTTAAATGGTGATATATGAAAGGCAAAAACTGTAATCATAATCCACTACGGGAGGGATTTTTAACAAGCGAAGAAGTGAAACCTTGAAAACAAAAAAGAATTGAGCCTTTCGGCCGCACTGACGGCTTCTCAGCTGCTTTGCGGTAGTTGTAATAACTTCTGATCATCAATTTTAGCTGCAACTTACGTCATGGTTTCAGCAGGAAAAACACCTTAACTACGTCTATTGCGGCAAGCCAGAGAG
>OX377202.1:42874359-42936643 GCA_947396885.1 Heligmosomoides polygyrus polygyrus | reverse complement strand
TTAACTGATTGATAGTGTATATGCTGTTTACATGGAACTACAAGGTATGCGTGTTCTTTGCAATTGTACTTGTTGCATTTTTTACAAGTATGTATAAATCAACTATAATTATAAATATAATCAGCATATACATAATATAAATCTACGCAAGCAGTATTCTTCTTTTTGTCTTTTGAGATTTTGTTTTTTTTTTGTCTAGTTGAGACATGAAATGGAAAAGGAGAATACTTCTAGATTTATGTTATGTATATGTTGATTATGTTTATACTTTGATTTATACATACCTGTAGACAATGCAACAATTACAGTTGTGAAGAACACGCATATGCCCACCTTGTTGTTTCATGTAAGCAGCATTTGCACAATCAATCAATCGTCCTGGATGAGTGCATGACGTAATCTTATCTCTTGGCACTAAAAATTTCCGGCTTTCTGTTCTTTGAAACGTGATATCAAGCATTATGTTTTCACAAAGAACTAGAATTTTACAAAATTTCAAATAATGTGTTCACTTCTTGGATAAGTGAATTAAAGGTTTAAAGAAAACATACTAAAATTTTCCTCGAACAAAAAACTGTAGACAATGCAACAAATACAATTGTTAAGAACGCGCTACCTCGCAATTCCATGTAAGCAGCATTTACACTATCAATCAAATAAAAATCGCGGTGAGCTTTTCGAGTGCATGGCGCAATCCGGTCTTTTAGTGCACTTTATGGTTGCTGCTTTGCTGCGCTTTGAAAAAAATTCAAATTGTTATTTACCTCCAAAAGTAAAAATTTTATAAAATTATCACACTCATTCAGGCAGTTAAAGTTAAAAAAAATCAAAAAAGTTATTCTAAATTTTCCTTGAACAAAAATTTTTTCTAACCATTTTATTGAGTCTGTAGTTCAACTTGTATAAAGGTTGTCGCAATTCGGAAAAGTTCTCTTTGATTTAAAAAGTCTTAGGCGAGCTTAGAATTGTCCAATTTGACGTGACAGGTGTCCAATTTGATTTGAAAAACGTCCAGCTTGATTTGAAAACTGTCCAATTTGGTTTGAAAAGTGTCCAATTTCATTCGAAAAGTGTCCCATTCGGTTAGAAAAGTGTCCAATTCGACCTAAAAATGGTATATATGCCTGAAATCGCCGACAAGCAGCACTGCCGACGCGACTTTTGCCCACTGATTTGACAGCTGGCAACTATTGGGCAAGTGCTTCAAACGAACTCAAAACGCAAATTTACTATGTTGTTTGTTTTCTAATCCGCTATAAATTTATGTAGAAAAACATTTGCTTCAATAAGGTTATCATGATGTGACGCAAAAAAAAACGCGCTTTGATGCCGCAAACCCCAAATGGTTGAAGGTTTGGCACTGCACATAGTCCTTGTCCTCTGTTAATCATCGAGTTGTTCGAGCGGGACCAACAATATCCGCATTCATTCGTGTTGCGTGCCAGAGTGCAGTAATGGATTCTACTTGTTCGACGGACACTAAGGGCTTCATGTTGTTTGCGGAGAAAACCGACAATAGCTGGGATAGGCATCCTGATGTTCTTCTGACATCTCGAGAAATTAAGCGTTTACTGCTCATCCAAGAGCTATCATTGAGAAGCATTATGTAGCCGGCACACCAACTTGACTCAAGCGACACAATGGACCAAGTCGTCAAAAAGTATTGGCTATGTTCTATCTATCGAAAACAGTTTCTTGGGAAAAGCCCAGCGAGCAATCAGTTCGGCCGATAGACTAGCTGCCCGAAGGCCCCTCATAAATATCAGGGATAAGCGGATTAACCGTTATGTCTTATCCGGTTTCCGGTGGTTTGGCCTACCCGTTTTCTTGTTCGTTATTCGGTATTTTGGGATGGATAACGAACAACAAATTGAATGACTCCCAGGTTTGAATGTAGTGATAGGTGGACTATGTAGAGGATCCTTCACGATTGTAAGAGTGGTCGTCAGAAGCAACAAAAGTTATTCAAATCTAGTACGGCTAATTGAGGCATTTCCTCACCTGGAAACCGGTTACGCAGTTTTAAAGACACTTGGCATCGCTAGCATTGATTGATGAAATTGGCTGCAGCTGTTAACCGATATTGGTGTCGACCTTCATCCTGGCTAACGTTTCGGCGTTGCGGCCCTCGTCAGGGCCTGGAAAGTCGAAGGAACATTTGGAAACTTTTCGCTTAAACACCATTTCATCTAACGAATTTAATTCTTATAGGAACAAGAAGCGACGTAGTAGGAACCAGCAACGCCAGCGGTGGACGCCGAGTTGGTCCACCAATCAAACTTAGCTGGAGATGAGCTAACTCATGTGGGTGGGCGAGCTTATATTTACGGACCACGTCAACCATTGCGCCACAATTTCTTCGGACCCTGAGCTCCCCTAAAGGGGTCTCCCCGTCACTCCCATTTACCCTTGTCCACACTAACTACAGGCAATGAGATACACCTACCCCCCCCCCCCCCCCACCCGATGTCGTGCAGTCTCCTTCACTTCCGAACGGACAGATAACACAGGATGGCGTAGTGCATGTACTGCCGTACAGCCGGTTCCGGACTAGTCACCCGTTTAGGTTGGTGGGCGAAACCTCTACCGCTCTCACCAACTCTAGACCTGTCATGCGTATGCAACTGCGCACTTGTTTCGTCTGTCAAAAGAGGATGCAGAAGGATATTTTTCCATCGTTCTGACGATGAGCCGCCGCCGCAGCTCGCCTCTTCGCCACCTTTGAAGCCTTTTTGAGGGATACCCGTTTGTTCTGGCAGTGCAACTCTGATCAGATTCCTTAACATGGCCTTCTGCTCCGCATCAGATGAAACTAAGGTCGCTGTTGAAACATATTCCTCTCTTCGTCGGATGAGAGGATCGGAAGTGGACAAGTACTTTGTTACTCGGCTAGCGGTACCACCTCGTCCTGGAAAATCATCCAAGAGGCAGCAAGCCTGTACGTTGAAAAACGAAAGCCAGTTTTCTATAAGCGCTTCTCTCGTGGGCTTTACATGCTCCGACTGTTCGTTAAGCAGATGGAAATAGGTGTCCATCTAAGATTAAGGGGGGGGGAGGCATTCGTATCGGCTGGTCGTAGGTGCCACGACTGCGCGTTCAGGTGGCCATACCTACGGTGTCAATCCCCTGCTCGCCGTCCCCGCTCGTGCTGTGACGAGCGGAGCAATCGACCAGGCTTGCTGCGACTGCAGTCACTGATGTATTTAGCTGATTCATTCTGGTGTGAAGCAAACATGAATTTCTATCTAATGAGCTCTACCACAAGCTTATCGCACTACCGTTGATGCGATATTCTACAAATTTTAAAGCGGAAAAAAATTCTTCGCAAACCTATTACGAAGCTGTGAGGGGTATATTTCCAGGGTAAAATTTCACACACAGGATTCAACCGCTTCATCGAAATGCCTTCTAGAATGAAATCATTTCATGAAAAACATTATTGTGTTTATCACACCGTTGGAGACATTTCTCTAAACCAAAATTCTACGCAGAACTCAATTACGAAGTTAGTATTTACAAATATTGACTGTAGAATGGAGAATTGGTGCTACTTCACTATATGGTCTATTTGAAGAGGTAATCATGGCGGTAAGCAAGGACTGAATAGTAAACATGCCTTCGACCCCCTCAAGGCACTGCCTCCAGGGCTTGGTAGCAGCCAGCAAGGAGCAATTAATAAACATAACCCCGATTCCTGGAGGTACTGTCTCTCGCTGGCAAGAAGCAAGGATCAATTGATAAAGATGACCTCAATCCCCAAGGTGTAAAAGTCTTATGGGAACATCTAATTAAGGATATAATATAATTGATTACACTTGTTTTTAGAAACCTGATGAAATGAGGCACCTTAGAAGGCGTGACGCTAAAAGGCGATATACCATACACAGATAAACATCAAGGTATCATAACATTAGAAAACACACTGATATTGACTTCCTAATGAGAATTTTCTATTAGCAGGTATTCCACAAGTAATACCGGCCGGTACCATACCAAAAGAGTACCAGAGAAATGAAAAAATTCCGCACAAGTAGTCAAGGCATGCCACCTGGCGGTCAAACTGAAATATCCATTACCTTTAGATGACACTTCACATTGGGTCTGAGGGCCAGGTCGTGTTCGGTAACAATAAAAATTCTAATACTTCTGAATATCATCTTCGTAATTGAGTTCTGCGCAGAATTTCGGTTTAGAGAAATGTCTTCAAGGGTGTGATACACACAATAATGTTTTTCATGAAATTGCTTCTCTCTAGAAGGTATTTCGACGATGCGGTTGAATCCTTTATAAAATTTTACCCTGGAAATATACCCTTCACAGCTTCGCAATAGGTATTCTTCGCAGTTGCGAAGAATTATTTTTCAGCTTTAAAATTTGAAGAATATCGCATTATTGGTAGAATTGATAAGCTAGTTGTAGAGCTCATTACACAGAGCTCGAAATTCTGATATACAATTGTATTTGTTTCACATCAACATTGATCTTTACACCGGTTCTGTAAGCCCTGGTCGATCTCTGTACTCTGCTCATCCGTCGAGTCGCCGTCGTGGGGCCGCCGACAACGGGAGCAGTCGCGCCGCTCTCCCACGGCGCGCGCGACGTTTGTCACAGTGCGAGCGGAGACGGCGAGCAGCGGGTTGGCGTCGCACATAAGGGCACGCTGCCGCGGCGCCCACTACCAGCCGATACGAACGCTACGCACCCCAGATTAAGTAGAGCACACCAGTCCTCTCACCTGACTGTAGTACTCTCCTGAAAACGTTGCACTTTAGATACTCATTCAGCAATGTCATGATCCGATCAATGCTGAGGCCGTGCAAGTTCAAACTAGCCTGGTGTTCGGTGACGATTTCGAAGATGACCTGCAAAGCACTTTCCTTAGAAACGCTAGTGTACAACGAGAACACATCAAACGATTCCATCACATACTCTCCTCATCCTGAACTCTGATTCTGTTGAGCACTTGAAGGAATGCCTAAGTGTTTGGCAAGTGTGAGGAAATAAGTTGGAACAGCTGTAGCAGGACAAGATTGAGAAGCCACGAGATGCGGTCTGTTGGACCATCATCGTTACTTACAATGGGCCTTACCTGAGGGGCCCACAGCGGCAGCACCAGCGGAGGCCAGCTTGTGTGTCTCAATGCGTACATATAGCAACGGACACACAGAGTTCACTCAGAGTCATGTGATTACTCCTCTAGGAAGGTTTGCTGAACTGACAATCTCTTTCCATTTCCTGTTTAGGCGGCGGAGCTGATTGACAAATTCATCATGAGAGGAAGGGACATAAACGGTGTCATCTTGGAGATGAAGCCTCGTTATGGCCTTGTCCAACTCTTGAGAGATTTCCCATCTTTTACACTAACTGTGACTCTTATGGCACCAGATTTTGCCAGTTCCCTTATCACCCCCAAGCTGCTCCTTTCTACCACAGTCAGATTGGGAACCCTGAAAGTGCAGGACTGCTCAGCACTCCGACGGAATACCGTGAGCAGGGAGTTCGCAAATATGCGAAATCTGACATTTGCCATAGGATTTGGCTCTTGTGGCCCAATATAGGTAGCTGAGAAAGGAGGAGGCGGTATTGCCGCGTCACTAACAAAACCGGACCCGATCCCACGAACGATCTTGGCCCTTTGCCGCAAGTGATCGTGCAACGACTGCAGGTTGCCCAGTTTCTCTCCTGCATCCCCTTTTAACACATGAAGCAAGTGCGGCCGTCCGCACAGGCCTACGCAAGGGAGGTCTAGAGGGGTTGATAAGAGTAGTAGAGCTCCTACCACCAACCTAAATGGGAAACTAGTCCGAAACTGGCTGTACGATGGAACATGCACCACGTCATCATCTGCCTGTTCGGAAGCGAAGGAGACTGCATGACATCGGGGGTGGTGAATCTCATTACCTGCAGTAAATCTGGATAGGGGTAGGAGTGTGTAACGGACGACTCACTACTTATGCAAGCAGTACTAACGTCCGTTCATACATGCCCCAGAAGATGTACCCGATCTGCAGAAATAGTTCTCCATCATGAATTTTTGGGTCGTTTGAACACTACAAGAAACACCTTGATGGTCGTATTTTTATCAGCACATTTATCAGACAATATATGGGGTGCAATATAAGGTAGATGGATGGGTAAGGAAGGGAGGGGGGGGGAGGAATCGCATAAGGTGGGTCCAGGGACGAACGGCTAAAGCGCCGCCAGCTTCAGAGTGGAGCCGAACGCCAGCAGGTGGAGCTAAACAAGCCGCCTAGGTTTAACTTGATGCTTCTTTTATAACCAGTGCCGAGCACGGCTGTCGCTGTTTTTGACCACGCATTATCGGCAGATCTGTGTGAGAGCGTGGGTAATGGAGCTTCCTAGAGAAATGACCTTCCATCTGTTACTGACTTCTCTACAAGTGAAGGGCAGACCCTTTTTTACGCTGGCGAAAAAGCACTTGGATGGCCTAAGAAGGTCCAAACTGTCGACCCTTTTAGATGACGCAGGGTCCGAAGAAATTGTGGCGCAAGGTTGAGGAGACTCTACGTTCTTGGCGTGTTGCGCGAGCGCGACATCTCGGCACGCAGAAATTTTTGGACCGCTACCCAAGATCCAAGTATCAACCGGAAAGAGGAGTGCATCGCGGTGGCACAAGAGCTAGCGCCCTATGTCGACATCTGCGGGTTTGACCTAGGCGGTCGTGCCTAAGGGGGTCCCCAGGGCAGGTGAGCCGTAAATATAAGCTCACCGCCCACCTGAGTTAGCCTACCTCTAGCAAAGAGCGGGTGGTGGATCAACTCGACTCTCCTTTAAGGTTACATAGTGTTGCTGGTTTCTACCATTTCGCCTCTTAATTCGTTCTTTCCTTAGGAATTAGATTCTGTTAGACAAAATGGTGTTTTGGCGAATAGCTTACAAATGTTCCTTCGACTTTTCCAGGCCCTTACGAAGGCGACAACGCCGAAACATTAGCCAGTACCCACGTCTTCTTAGCGTGGTAAGGTCAAGAGGCATCGAAAAATTGCTTTCCCAAGGACCATTCTACCTTTCAGCAGCTTTAATTGAAAAAAGAACTAGGCGGCTAGTAAATGAAACAAAACAGTGATCCGTCTGGAAACAGGCATATATGTCGCTGTTTGTTTGCATTCCTTTTGGTGGACGGAAACTTCCATAGTGCGTCGTTAACATGGTGACTGCACTACATTTTAAGAAAAACATGATTAAAATGCCTGGAAATGGCTTATAAATTAACAGTGCCTCAACTTTTGATCTGCTGTTGAAATTAGAGCAACTTAAGACGCGTTCTGATTTTTGCTGTTTGTTCGTTATCCGTTGGGGGCCATTTTCGGGTGAGTTATATTTTAGAGCAAATTTCGAATAATTGGACAGTGGGTGTGAAGAGACAAGTGGCCCCAGGACTCTTCGCTCATTGTCAGTGTCTGTTCGAGGATGGGTCACCAAGCGTGTTTCGTTTCAAACGAGCCAATTCCTTAAAAAATTCCATCACAGGAGATGAAACATAACCATAAGGTGTCGAAGAATTGATTGCTGCGCTACAGTGCTGCATCGACACGTGACGCACGTAAAGCGCGGTAATTTTCGGGTTCACTTCAGTTGTCTCCGAGCTCGTCTAAGGCAAGACTGTATACGACTTCACTTTTGTGTTTACTTTGTGACTGCAAACATACGAAGAGGGTAACAGACAGAACGTTTTTTGTGATCATTTACAGATCCATTCGTTTTTTGCAACAGTTGTATCAGAAGTACGTTTCGATTTAAATTGGTGCAACATTAGTAGAGATCAGCCAAAGGATCATCTCCGTCCTCCTGGTCGTCGAGCGTGGCTGCGTCGTTCGTTTCGTAAAGCACGCAGTTCTTCTCATTTATATGAATCTAAAAGATCGAAGGACATCGAGTACCAAAAAGATTCCTCTCCTCGCGCAAGTCTATCCCCTTTTCCAATGTGAATACACAATTAAGAATACTGTACGCCTAAAGTGACCTAAGGCAAGGCGTCATAATCAGCAGCGAGATCGCAACCAACACTAAAGGGCTGGGCACACTCGGCATTGGTTTTTGCGCGTCAAAAACGAGGCGGAGCTGCGCTCGGCAGTTACGCTCCACAGAATGATCGGGCTCATACCGTGAAGCTGCTGAAGCCAGCGCTGACGCCGTGCGCCAAATGCGAAGCGAAGTGTGCCATAAGCAAGCCGCCAGCTTTGATGCAGAGACACGCGCTCTGCGTCTCTACCCTATCCTTCATTATTGCAGCTGTGTCAACGATGCCGGGTGTGCCCAACCTTTGATGCCGGGGGCATACATCCATCGAGCGCTCAGTCCATAATCCTTCCACCGAGCGCAGCTGAATACAGTGCGTTTCAAAAGTATGTAGCCACCTTAAATTCAAAATTTTCTCGTTTCGCGTTCGTTTCTACGAGCTGGCGTTAGAAGCATTGGATTCCCCGTAGACGAAAATAACTAGATTGCTCTTTCCAGAAAAAAAGCTTCGGCAAAAAATGTATTCAAAGTAAACTTCGCCGGCGACAGCTTCCCGCGCTCATCACGGGCATGGCGCGCCGCGTGCGTTGTTTAGCGTTGGTCCTGAGCGGATTGCCGTCACGCTCCCTTGCAGAGCGATGAGCGATGCGACGAGCATTGTGAACTCCACCTCCTTTTGCGTCGCTCTGCAAAACTCATCGCCGCGATTCCATTGCGGCGGAGGGGAGTAGCACGAGGCCTAAAACATTGACGACATCGCGCGTTTCGCCGTGGTGCGCGAGAGGGACAATTAATTTTTATGCTAGCTGCCGCGTGTTCATCATTTATGCTGTGTACTGAAATTGGTGGCATTTTGAAAGAATTTAGCAATGTGCTAAACAATAACATCCCCAATATCAGCTAAGGTTGGAGGGGGCCAAAGCCCACGTGGCAGTTACGTTCCTTCCGTAATGGCTAATGAGCTAACGATGTCGTTGCTCCCGCAGGGAGGTAAATTCAATAAAAGGAAACTGGTGAGATTTCGGTCATGAGGAACTATTGAAGGATTTCGGAGTTCCGAGCTTCGTTGACGTTAAAAGATCAGAAAAGCTGTCGCTTGGGGAAAGCTGTCGAAAATTAAGGGTTGGGCACACTCGGCATCGGTTTTTGCGCGTCAAAAACGGAGCAGAGCGACGCTCCGCCGTTGACGCCGGGCGTCAAATGTGAAGCGAAGTGTGCCATCAGCGCTTCGCCACCCCACGCGCAGAGACACGCACTATACGTATCTGCCCCATCTTTCATTATTGGAGCTCCGTCAAGAGGCATGATTGTGCCCAGCCCTTTAGATAGGAAGGCCGCGTAATGCGTTTCGCAGACACCCGCTGGACGGCAGCCGTCACTGGGTGGATTCCGCGGTATTTCAAGAGTACCCCACAACGCCCACCAACGGTTTGCTTGGACCTCTTCCTGAACAATATGACACTCTTTGTGAGGTGGAACCATTGAAGCACTCTGGAACACGACAGGAACGAATGAAGACGCAGCTGGCATCGTTCGAGCAACTCGATGATCAAAGGGACGACGGGTAATACACGAGGTGATAAATGACATGAACGAATAAGGTCAATTGAGAATCATAATAGAAATCACAAGGAAATGGCAATGGTAAAAAACACATCAATCTCCCAGTGATACTTCCTGTCCTGGACATCACGAAGGCAATTTGAATGTGTTGGAATATATAATAGCTTGGCTTGGTCAGTCGATGAAAGAGACGGAGCTTCAACACCCTATTTCAAATTCATCGTAGAGAGCCTGGACCCCAAACGAGTCACAGATTACACGAGCAAAAATTGTTGCATTCGACATCGCTCCATGGCTAGACAACTCACCTTCAAAGCTCTATCAGAATATTTTACAGCTTACAGCCAGAGAAATACATGGAAATCACCTTAAGATTAGCTGGATTTTGAACTACAGTTGTTTTGTCCCTGTCGGATTTAATCGTTTCAACCTCCTTCTGAATCTGCTCCTTACGCTCCTGAAGCGAAAAAAAGCATAGCGACATAAGACGGGATTTTTTAAGTTATAATAGGTTGCAAGGAAAATTTTTTATTGTTGGCACCATCGCAAAATAAACCCTAATTCAACTCTCCTAATTCAAACGGTTTAATGACGACTCAACTATAACACTAACTATTAGGTTGTCCGGAAAGTTTGGCGCTTTGTGTTACAATTTTCCTTCTAATCAGCCTCGTAGTACTCCCAGTCCTATTCGGCTACATTTTTGAAGAAATGAATGTTCAGCATTATTGTGGTCTGTAGGGCACTTCAGGGCCTTTTAAAAATGCGCATTAAGGAAATAGAACTGAGCTGCAATTAAAGTAATTTGTCATCTAAGCATGTGCGTAACCTACTATTACGCAGAATGTAATATAAAAAACAGCTAGAACAACTCTACAAGATGGCGTGAATAAAAAGGAGTGAAATCCATTCAAAGAAAGCGATATGCTTGAACATCTGTGTGGGGATATATATTACATTTACTGCATTCCCTTAAAAATCCCTCATCTTTCTAGTAATCGCATGAATGAGAGAACCACAAATCCTAAGCATTCTCCACTTTCTAATACTGCTCTTGAACATCCTGAATCGATCGATAATGTAACATTTTGATTACGGTTGCCTGGAAGGAGTTGGAACACTGCAAGCATGCTATTGATTTAAAAAAACGTAGGCTTTTGTCCACGGATCTCCCTCGATAGAGAGCCTTCGGGCTCTCTTGTTAAGAGGGATCTCGGGCCGCTTGTCGCAGGGCCACGTGGCGCGTCCCCGGGTGGTGGATAGGGGAATTAAACGCGAACCAAATGCGACCGTGTGCTGCCCTGAGACGCAGGTGGGATGCAGGGGATGGACTCCTTGCTCCTGCTGTGTCGGGTCGATGCGTTCCTTGTGCGTGGGAGCGGCATGTTCGTGCACAGTGTGCGTGGATGTGTCCGTGACTGTGCGGATTGTAACTGTGTCGGCTCGGCCAAAAGCTTGCACTCGGTAGACTGGGAGTACATGTAAGGCGATTCGAGGCCGCCTTAAGTCTCGCCCCGTCCCTTCGGGCAGTCTGGCTGGCTGTGCGGAGTACCCCGCCCGCACGACAGAGCCTGACTAGCTACCCGTGTTGTATTCCAGTCAAACACAGCAGCACTAAAGGGCCTCATTCCCCTGACCCCGAAAGAGCCCCCATTTCTGCAGCGATGGGAAGGACGAGTACGGAGAGGCTGCTAAAATCTCAGGGCCTAACCAGGCTGCGCAAACTGAGAAGGACTAGGATGACGATCTGTACTTACAACGCCCGCACGCTTGCGTCCGAAGCATCCGTCGAGGACCTGATGATGCAAGCCAGGAAGATCAAGTACGACGTCATCGGACTGACCGAGACGAGAAGACACCACCCCCTACACGCCGCCTACGACTCCGGAGAAGAACTGTTCCTCGGAACATGCGACAGCAGGGGAGTAGGCGGCGTTGGTGTCCTCGTCAACACGCACTTGGCCATGAACATCGATTCGTACGAGTCTCTGACTAGCCGAATCGGACGTCTGCGACTGAAGCGATGTGGCTCCGTGCCAGCCTTGACTGTGTTCATCGCGTATGCCCCAACATCCGACTACGACGACGAAGACGTCGAGGCCTTCTACGTGGAGCTGGAGAAGTTCTATAAAGAAGATCACACCTTCTACAAGGTGATCGTCGGCGACTTCAACGCCAAGATCGGGCCACGAAGGTCGCCGGAAGAACTTCACATCGGAACCCACGGTTTGGAGTGGAACGAGCAAGGTGAAAGGCTGTCTGAGTTTATCATGTCGACCAAGACCATCCATGGAAACTCGCAGTTCCAGAAGCCTCCCCCCCTACGATGGACCTGGGAATCCCCCGGTGGCCAGTTCCACAACGAGATCGACCACATCATCTTCAATCGCAAGTATTGCCTGACCGATGTCTCCGTTGTCCCCAAGTTCTACACGGGATCGGACCACCGCCTCCTTCGCGCGAGGTTCCGCTTTTCGCGTCAAGGAGAGAAGGCCGCGAAGTTCAAGAAGAGGAGTCCCAGAACGACCATCAACTGGGATCTCTACACCTCTCTTGTCGGCCTTTGGGAAGATGCCGTCATGGACAACGTCGACGAGGAATACGATCGCTTCGTGCACCATCTCCACGATAGTGCTAAGGGAGCCGAGAGCTTGAAGACCACCAAGAGACGCCTGTCTCCGGAAACTCTCGAGCTGATACGCCAGCGTGGAGCAGCACGAGCGTCAGGCAACTACCAACTGACGTCCGAGCTTGCAAAGCTATGCAGAGCGGCGATAAAGGAAGATCTCAAGGAGAGAAGGGCGGAAGTGTTGGCTGAAGCAGCAGAGGCAGGGCTGAGCATTCGCAATGCCCGCCGGAACTTCGCCAACTTCAAGACCAAGATGACCGCTCTCCGACGTCCTGACGGAACCATCACCTCTTCCAGAAGGACCATGGAGAAAGTCATCCACGACTTCTACTCCGATCTCTTCTATAGCCACGTCCACCTGCCCCCATGCCATCTTCCGCAGGATGGATACGTCGTTCCCTCTGTTCTCCCTTCCGAGATCCGACACGCCATCTCGTCGGTGAAGAAACGTACAGCACCCGGTTCTGACAGGATCAGAGCTGAACACCTGAAGAACCTCCCGCCAGCGCTCATCAACACCCTGGCGCGGCTCTTCACACGCTACCTGTCCGAATGCAAGGTTCCATCTCAGTGGAAGACCAGCAAGACCGTTCTGCTGTACAAGAAGGGAGACGTGCACGACATTGGCAACTATCGCCCGATCTGCCTGTTGTCCGTAGTCTACAAGCTGTTCACTCGAGTCATCCTGAATAGGATTAGTAGAACGCTGGACGAAGGACAGCCATGCGAACAAGCAGGATTTCGGAGAGGATTCAGCACGATCGACCACATACACACCATTACGAAGCTCATCGAAGTGTCGCGAGAGTACAAGCTGCCGCTGTGCCTTACGTTCATTGACCTGAAGAAGGCATTCGACTCCGTCGAGACTGAAGCGGTCATGGAAGCCCTGCTCACCCAGGGCGTTCCTACTCAGTACATCAGAGTTCTTCGAGAGTTGTACAGTGGATTCACGACCAAGATCTCACCATTCTACAACGACGTCGTCATTGACGTGAAGAGAGGGGTTCGACAAGGGGATACCATATCCCCGAAGCTCTTCAGCGCCACCCTCGAAAACGTCATGCGCGAACTAGAATGGGAAGACATGGGAGTGAAGGTCGACGGCCGGCAACTGCACCATCTTCGCTTCGCTGACGACATCGTGCTCATAACCCCGAGCATCAGTCAGGCGGAACGAATGCTGGCCGACTTCGATCGTGTATGTGGAAGCGTTGGACTGCAGCTGAATCTTACGAAGACGATGTTCATGAAGAACGGATGGGTTTCTGATGCCCCATTCTCGCTCAACGGAACGAACATCTCCGAATGCTCCAGCTATGTGTATCTGGGTCGCGAAGTCAACATGACCAACGACCTAGCACCAGAGCTGAGCAGAAGGAAACGAGCGGCTTGGGGAGCTTTCAAGAGCGTCGAAGAAGTCGTGAAGAAAACGAAGAACGTCCGACTCCGTGCCCACCTATTCGACTCCACTGTTCTTCCTGCCCTAACATACGCCTCAGAGACCTGGGCTATACGAAAGCAGGATGAACACGCGATCAGCGTCGCGCAGCGTGGAATCGAGAGGACGATGCTCGGAGTGACACGACTCACGCATGTGAGAGAAGGCCTCCGGAGTTCCGAGCTTCGCCGACGTTCGAAGATCAGAGACGCTGTCGCATGGGCCAAGTCGTCGAAAATTAGGTGGGCCGGCCACGTAATGCGATTCGCAGACACCCGCTGGACGAGAGCCGTCACAGATTGGATTCCGCGGGATGTCAAAAGAACACCAGGACGCCCACCAACGCGTTGGTCGGACTTCTTCGTGAAAGCCCTGAACGACCGATATGACGCTCTTCGTGTCCCTCGAGCGAGGAGGATCCATTGGACCACTCTGGCACGCGACAGGGACGAATGGAGACGCTGCTGGCGCCCGCTCGAGCAAGTCGATGATCAACGGGACGACAGGTGATACAGGTGATACAGGTGAGGCTTTTGTATAAAACTTGGAACAGTGAGTCAGGCAGTGAGAGGCGCATAAAGAAAGCACGAAATCCCGAGCGAACTGATTTCGTGTTCCCAGTTAACTTCCTCATGGTGGCGATGTCCTTTCCTCCACGTGGTGCCACTAGAACCTGCCCGCTTTGCCGAACCTTTACTGAACACTCAAGTGCAGGCGACTGGCCGGCTTACGAAGACCCAAGTCACATCACATGGTTATTGGTGCTACATGTATCGTAAGATAATGCTACGGCGTCTGCGCGAGACGATGCGCACTCGCAAAGCCCGGCGAGTGTGGAAAGAATGCGAGGGTCCCTAACCGAGGACGGCATCGAGAGGAAACTACGAGTCTAAAACCCCCGCAACGTAGGAAGGACCCAAGCGGCAACGCTAAATGTGCTTACGTTGTCGGGCCACTTCTTTGAGTTGGCGGAGGCACTGGAGCGAAGGAATATTGACTCATGTGCGCTGCAAGAGGCGAAACGGTCCTGTAGCAAGTCAATGGACGTAGGCCGAGGCTTTAAGCCCGTTCTGTGGGACAGTCCCAAGACCACCAGCGATGTTGGTATAATTGCCTCCAAACGTTTCCGAGACGCGATTGCAAGCGTAAGGCCGGGGGCATACTTCCATCGCCGCGATGCCATCGCGGCGCTCAGTGCATGGCCATTCCGCCGCACGCGACCGAATAGTCAAAGAAAACCTCGCCGCGGCCGCCGCAACAGTGGCGGTCGGCATGCGCGATGGCTTCCCGCGCCCATCGCGGGCATGGCATACTTTTTCGCGCCGCGCGCGGTGTTTAGCGTTGATCCTGGACGGATCGCCGTCGCGCTCCCTTGCAGAGCGATGGGCGATGCGACGAGCACAGAGAAATTCAAATTCTTTCGCGTCGCTCTGCAAAACTCATCGCCTCGATTCAATCGCGGCGACGGGAAGTATGCACGAGGCCTAAAGCGTTTTATCGATCACTTGGTGAAATCGTTGTCACTGCTCAACGGCGAATGTGTCGTCTCTTCTCTGCGTATGCTCCATAGACTAGCTTCTCCGAAAGAGACAAGGATGAGTTTTTGAGACTGCATGATGAGAAAACAGCAGAAGTTCCGTCACTGGACGCAATTATTGCTGCAGAGGATCTTAACACGTTTGAGTAGTTGGGCAACGAAAGACTAATACAGCCGCCACGGTGGTTTGGATACGGGTCGACGTCGATGGTGAACGGATATTTGATTATGCAGAATTTCACGACTTCATCAAACTAGATATTTCGAAAATGTAACTCCTACCTCGTCTCTTTTATAGCAGAAGCACTAAAACGCTGCTTGACCTCGTCCTTGTAAGGAATCGAGAACAAAGCTAGTCACCCATGCGAAAATGGAACCGTATGAGACGGTTGGCACGCAACATCGACCTCTGATTTCCACTACGAAAATCGCTCCCTTGAGCACTAGGGATCTACCCAGCAGGAATAAAGTGGTGGCGATTGAACACGCTCCGAATTTGGACTACAAAACCGGGACGGCGTATTGTCGACAGGCAGACATGGCTGTGGGCTAACGAGGTTAAAGAAAAAGTCTGCAAGAAGAATAGATTAAACCATGCACTCCTCAGCGACAAGACAGCCGGGAAATGGCGCTTGCATTAGGGAGCGAAGAAATCGGCCAAGAGGCAGTGACCGTTGCAAGAGCCACTCATTAATATGATGTCAACATGCAACTTGAATCGCGTGATGGTGAGCGATTTCTTTATCGACACGCCAAGGTCCGTCATCGCCAGACCGAGGATGTTGAAAAGTTCTTTGATATCAATGATGAGAGCGGCCATCTCCTAATAGACCGCAAAATGGCCTTGAATCGATGGCGCAGCTACTTCGAAGAAATCTCGACGGTAGAGTTTGCCCAGCGATTCTCTCTGCTCCTCCCGTATACGATCCCATTCAGATGATCACTGCTGAGGAGACAGAAGCGGCTTCAAGGGAGATGAAGCCAGGCAAGGCAACGGGCCCTGATGATTTGGCGGGCGATTTGTGGAAGTCGAAATCCTGGTACCCAGCTGGGTGGTTGTTCTTCAGCCAAGTTGTTGTGGAGAAGAAAGTACTTGAGAGTTGGCAGATAAGCACGACGGTTCCGAATTGGAAGAAGAAGGGCGTTCCAGACTGCACAATTTACCGTCCAATCCGATTGCTTTCGCTTTAGCACAAAGATCTTCGAGCGAATTGTTGATGGACGCATTCGTGACGTCCTCCAGCTTTCTACCAACCAATGTGGCTTCGTACCTGAGTATGGCACTACCAGTTTACAAGCCGTTCGTATATTTATAGAAAGGCACCGCGAGAAACAGAAGGCGCTCGTCTGATATGGTATATGGTATGGCCACGTCCTTCGCGCAAAAGTGGCAGCGTTCGGAAGACTGGTCTTAACCTAGTGGTGCCCGGAAAGCGGCCGTAAGGGCGGCCAAAGCAGCGCTGGCTTGATACGCTGCATATAAATTTGAAGCTAGCTGGGATGCACCCTGAGCAGGCATTCGACCTGGGGAAGTGGCGCCAACACACCAGGAATGCGGACCCCGCCACTAAGCGGAACAAACGCTGAGGAAGAGGAAGAAGAAGTCAGCCTTCTCATAGGACGCCATGTCTGCAGCGGTAGTGCCTCCGAGCACTGATGACGTCACAGGGGACTTACTCTCCTGCGGAAGTTGCGAAGCGCTTCCATGGCGTCGTGCGGACACGTGAGACACGACCACAGCTCTTGCGCAAGAGTGCAGACTCCACACGAAAGTCTAGCGCCATCCGGCGCTTCTCCTCAGCGATTTTTGCCAAAAAGGGCGGTAGTTGGTCCCAGCTCAGCAAAAGCAAAATTAAACGGGGAAGAGTAAAAGGGATGTAAAGTGACCTGAGCTATATCATCGATATTTCCCATATGCTTGACATTCTGCGGAGGAAGAATAAAGCCCTCATCGGCTGCCTTCTTTTCGTATTCGCACAACTCCCTCGGCACTTCCTTTCCTGGAACATCGGGAGAGGGTTTCTTCAACTTCTTGTTCTTATCGTTTGTATGGTCTTGAGTTCTCGCGACCTCCATCGCACTGGAAATATGTTCATTATCGTTTAAATAAACAGATGAGCTCGCGAAACTACATATTAATGTCGCACACCCAACCAAGCCAGAAATGCAGAAAGGCTTTAGTAACTTTGTCATCACTGGTCACCCCTTAAAATACGAGTATAAGGCATTCGAATAGATGAAAGGGAGTAGGTCTATACGAAGCACCATTGTGCATTTTGCTGAATTTATGTACTTTTAAGACCAAGACTCGATACGCTATGAAGAAGACAAGACTACTGCTCAGCTATTAGGTTGTTGGGAAAGCTCCCGCCATTTTAGTGCCTTGAATATACCCCGGTGTTGTGAACGTTTTTCCTCCACAATTTCATAGGAGGTCTTGCTATGCCCTTACGTAGAGGAAAATATGTAGCTTAGACACATGAAGGATCAATAGGTACTGAAGGAGTTAGGAGCTCATATGAAAGCCTATACAAGATGGACATTAAAGACTGAAGAATACAGAACACTTTTCGTGAGGGCAGAGTAGGTCAAAAATTGCGAAAAATCTTGAGTGCGAGCTGATAAGGTAAAAGTAAAATCTTGAATTGTAATGCTCAGAAATTAGTCTCTAAAAAGTATAGAGCTTCAAGTATAGTTAGATGTTAGAGTGGATAGCGATGAAGACTTTCGGAAGAGTGGTCGGTGGTTCGGCTTAGGGGAGTCGGGCTTGTGATTGCTAGGCACCGGTTTTTTGTTTTCGTAATATTCGAGTACATCGTTGCCCTCGGAAAGGCGCCATTTTCGTTTTTTCGCTGTGACCTCATCTGAGAACATGATCGACTTGTGTTCCTTTATTTCACCTCCAGAGTGTACAGATCAGTCCTCGGACTCCTATAGAGAAAGCTCTTCTTTTTACTTACTAGTGTTATCAGCTGCTACAAAATTCATCGTTTAAGATAGATCTTGTGGTACTGTTCGCTTTGCTGCCCTTCTCTCTCACCACTCTACTCCTAGTAGAAGGGAATGGGGACTTGTACTCATGCCTGTCCGAAAATCGATAACTAATTTCGCCCTAACTTCGTCTAGAGGGCTAACTGAGGTGCTGATCTCAAATCTGGCAAGCATTTTCGCTTTTGCGGTCAACTACAGTAGGTGACGGCGAGTATGTATAAGGGGAATGGATTCAGAACAACCTGCGCTATTCTACGTACCACATATCACAACTCCAGATGTCATCGGTTCGGATCCGAGGGTTAGGATCCTGCATTGCTGGGCTTGCTCACAACGCTTTTGCTGATGTAAAATGTATCTTGAGCAAGGTAGTGTACCATGCTGACATTATAACCTTGTTTTAACCCGTATGATACGATTTAACCCTACCACTCTCTGCTACTCGAAGGTGTAGAGACTTGTACTTGTAGACACCTGTGACCTCCTACGACTCTGGAGATCGAAAGCAATTTTCGCCCATACTTCGTCCTGTAGGCTATTTGAGGCGCCGATCACAAATCTGATAAACATTTTCACGTGATCGCGTGATCCCGCATTTTCATGAGTGATCAATGTCAGCGCATAGAATCTCCCTCTTCAGCTATGTAATCAAACTTGTTTTCCATTCTTCTACTTTCAGATGGAAAGTAGTGCACGAAAAATAAATAATGTAGAAAAAAGGAATGCCATATTCGTGGTTAGCAGCTTAAATAGTTCCCGTAGGCAAGGAAAGGGCGAAATCAGTGGTCGTGACCAGGGACAGGCAAAAATTTTGAAATTTTTTCCAAAAATAGGGGACAGAGAATCGCTTTCGTCAGAAAACCAGAAAACAAAAAAGCCAAAAACGCCAGGAAACAGAAAATTTCGAAACTATCATACGAACTAATCATTCCACCTAAAGATCAATTTTTCCATTAGCAAACGCTTTTGTATGACTGGAAATGTGGTCGGTGTGGACAAGCGTTTTGACTAGCAAACATTTATAAAAATTTCTAGTGCGCTCTAAATTGGTGGCGATGTCCGTTCCTCCACGTGGTGCCACTGGAAACTGTTCGCTCTGCGAGCTAAGCCGATCACGGACATTCGATTGCAGGCGCAGGCCCTTGTGACAGGCCGGCCTACAAAAACCCATGTCACATCACATGGTGTACGACTGTTCAGGTTTATCGAGATAGTGCTACCGCGTCCGCGGGAGCCGACGCGCACTCGCAGAGCCCGGCGAGTGTGAGAGGTATGCGAGGGTCCCTGATGCGAGGACGGCATCGGGGGGCAACTGAGCTAGTCCGAAAGTTCCGTAACATAAGCAGGACCCGCGTGGCTACTGAATGTGGGTACGTTGACGGACCGCTCGTGTGAGTTGGTTGAAGCACTGGAGCGTAGAAGAGTTGATTTCTGTGCGGTGCAGGAGACGAGGTGGTCCTGCCGCAAGTCAAGAGACATAGGTCCAGGCTTCAAGGTGGTTCTATGTGGAAGTCCCAGGACCACCAGTGGTGTCGGAATAATCGTCTCCAAACGACTTCGTGACTCGATTGTAAGCGTCGAGCGCTTTGACGATCGATTGATGAAGATCGTTGTCGCCGCGAAGGAGCGACTCTATCACTTCTTCTCTGCGTATGCTCCGCAGAAATGGCTGCTCGGATCAAGCCAAGGAAGAGTTTTGGAGTCTGCTTGATGAGAAGACAGCAGAGGTACCGTCGAAAGATGTCATCATAGTCGCTGGTGACCACAACGGGCACGTCGACGCGACGAAAGACGGGTACGACTGTCATGGTGGGTTCGGTTACGGGTCGCGTAACGCAGATGGTGAGCGTATCCTTGAATATGCGGAATCGCACAACGTCACCATAGCGAACACCGTATTTCGCAAACGCGATTCCCACCTCATCTCGTTCTATAGCGGGAACACCAGGACTCAGATAGACTTTGTCCTTGTGAAGGATCGAGACCAAACTCTTGTCACAGACGCGAAGGTCGTGCCGTATGAGACGGTCGCCCCACAGCATCGACCGCTGATCTGCACCTTAAAGATCGCCCCTCCGAGGCTGAAGCAGGTCGAGCGATGCAGTGCACCAAGAATCAAGTGGTGGCGAATGAAAGAGAAGGAAGCAGCTGTGATTTCTCGCGTGCTGTTACCGAGAGTGACAACTGTCAACGAAACTTGGAAGAAGGCCACCGACGCGATTCGTCACGCTTCACGGTCGGAGCTCGGCATCACGAAGCCTGGACCACGGAAGGTCGACAAACAGACATGGCTGTGGATAGATGACGTGAAAGCCAAAGTTCGAGAAAAGAAGACGCTATATCACGTGTTTCTCGGCGAAAAGACAGACGATAACTGGCGGAAGTACCAGGAAGCGAGGAAAGCTGCAAAAAGGCCGTGGCTGTTGCAAAAGCCACTCATTATGGAGATGTCAACGAGAAGCTCGAGTCGAGCGATGGTGAGCGGTATCTGTACCTCGCAAAGAATCGCCATCGCCAGACCGAGGACATCGAGAAGTTCTTCGGCATCAATGATGAGAACGGCCTCCTTGGTTCTTATGGACCGCAAGAACGCATTGAAGCGATGGCGCGATTACTTTGAGCAAATCTCTACAGTAGAATTTCCTCATCCAGCCACCCCCTCAAAGGCTCCAACCCACGGCTCCGTTCAGAAGATCACCGTGGAGGAGATTGAAGCGGCTTTGAAGAAGATGAGGCCAGGCAAAGCGACTGGGCTCAACGACGTGGCAGCAGAACTGTGGAAGTCAAAGTTTTGGTACCCTGCTGAGTGGTTGGCGAAGTTCTTTAATCAGGTTGTGGCGGAGAAAAAAGTGCCTGAGTGTTGGCGCCAAAGTACGACGATTCCGATTTGGAAGAAGAAGGGTAGTCTTGCAGACTGCTCCAATTACCGTCCGATTCGCTTGCTTTCGCACAGCATGAAGATCTTTGAGCGAATTGTCGACGGACGAATTCGTGACATCGTCCAGCTTTCCAGCGATCAGTGCGGCTTCGTGGCTGGCTGTGGCACGATTGATGCCATACACGCCGCCCGCCTCCTGATAGAGAAGCATCGCGAGAAACAGAAGTAGGTGCATATCGCCTTCCTCGACTTAGAGAAGGCCTTTGACCACGTACCGCGTGAAGTGATATGGTACGCCTTGCGACATCATGGAGTTCCTGAAGAGCTCATAGAGTGGGTACGAATTCTCTACTCTTGTCCAAAGAGTCGAGTTCAAGCTGCAGCTGGAACCTCGATGGAGTTTCCCGTCTCTGTCGGGGTACATCAGGGTTCCGCGCTTTCCCCACTCCTGTTTGTTGTCGTCGTGGATGTCATCACACGAGATCTTTAGAACCCCGTCCCTTGGACGTTGCTTTATGCTGATGACGTAATGCTCGCTAGCGAAGATAAAGGTGAACTCGAGCGAGAGGTGCAAGCTTGGTGTGATCGTTTGGAGCGGTTTGGACTCAAATTGAGCGTTAGTGAGTCCGAGTATCTAACGACGGACGTGAACGAGTCCAGCTCCATCAAGGTTTACGGCATCGAGCTCCCACGCACTTCGGTCTTTAAGTACCTGGGATCAGCAGTCACGTCTGACGGCAAACTGATGATTAAAGTGAATTCACGCGTGAGTGCAGCTTGGTCCAAGTGGCGCTCGTTGACTGGGGTGCTCTGCGATAGGAAGATACCGGAGCGCTTGGAGTCGAAGATATACAAAGCAGTCGTCCGACCAGTAGCGATGTACGGCGCTGAGTGTTGGGCTGCGACCAGGGAAGTTGAAAAGCACCTCAGCGTCATGGAGACGAAGATGCTGCGCTGGACGGCTGGAGTCACGCGTATGGACCGCATTCGAAACGATGCTATTCGGCAGAAGTTCGGTGTCGCGCCGATAGCGGACAAGATGCGCGAAGCTCGCTTACGATGGTACGGCCACGTTCTGCGTGGAAAGGAAGACAGCGTCCGCAAGATAGGCCTTAACTTCGAGGTAATAGGAAAGCGGCCTAGAGGGCGACCGAAGCAGCGCTGGTTAGATACGTTACATGCGGACTTGAAGATTACTTGTGTTTACCCTGATCTAGCGCTGGATCGGGAAAGGTGGCGTCATAACACCAGAATAGCGGACCCAGCTACGATGCGGGACAAACGCTGAAGAAGAAGAAGAAGAAGAAGAAGTGCGCTCTAAATTCAATACAATGAGTAATTTGTAAACGGTGACTCAAAGGTTTTATAGATCTCGAAATTTGAAGCATGCAACATTACTCATCAGCTCCCAATGGTCCCACTAGTAAGAAACTGACCTTTCAGAGCACCGTACACGATGAAGCCTCATTAGGCCTTTGTCATACCATCGCTCACCCTGAGCGACGCCTAATGATATGCTCCTATATCGATCGGGCGGCGCGATAGAATCGATATGGGTCATATCATTAGGCGTCGCTCGGGGTGAGCGATGGTATGACAAAGGCCTTAACCACTGTTTGCATGTTTCAGCCCCATTGCTTGAGTTTATAGCCACACTCTCGCAACATACTCTAAGACTGCGCACAGAATATAATGTACCTCTATGTAGTTCGTTTCGATCTTTGAGAAAAACTTTCCTACCACGCGGCCTAGTTTCCACATAGCTGGAAGTTTTCAGGCCAACTCACCATACAGCACCTAGTTACTCTTTACAAGGAAAGGTTCCAACTCATGGTGAGCTTTTGCTATGCCATTTTGACAGGATGTACGGCCCTGTGAGCGAAGTCCAGAACCACAGCCAGTTTTTGCTGAACGCTTTTTTAAAGACCTGCAGAGGAGGTGTGAAGACATGTGCGCAACACTGGTCAACCTCTATGACACCCCACGAGGTGTGCCTCGGTGGCGCAGTAGGTAGGAATGCCGCCTCTTAGGAGCACACCGGCGGGCTTTTCAGTTCGAGTACGAGCGCTGCCCATATATTTGAACACTTTCGTTTATTTTATTGCGCTTTCTCATGAACACAGTAGTCAATTTTAGACCATCTTGCGACAAACCAAGGCTGTCTGTTTGCGTCTTCATATGTGCTAGTTTTTCAACTATTCATATCTGCAAAATATCATTTCTCTGTGAATAAAAAGTCTTATATCATTTTGGATTAAAAGTTTTATATTTATTAATTCCCTTCTAGCCAGTCAGTTCTAATAAAAATATGGAACAAGCAAAGCACAAGGCGTGTCACACTAGTAGCACCTTATAAAAGCCCGTGAAGATTAACATTTACCCTGGCAAGGAATGACCACTTCTTCGACGAAACGTTCATCAAAAACTGACTGTGGTTCTGGACTCCCCTCACAGAGCCCTACGTCCTGTCAAAATAGCATCGCAAAAGCTCACCATGAATTGGGAACCTTTCCTTGTTAGCAAACTAAAGATGTTGTATATTGGCTTTATATTTCACAAACCAACACGAAATTGTGACTGAAGGGGCTCTCAACACAACAATTTTTGGGTAACGGTGATCGACCGATCTGTTGCTAGTGTAGAGAAGTCAGTAACAAATGGAAGGTCATTTCTCTAGAGAGCCCAATACCCGCGTTCTCACACAGACACGTTCTCACCTGCCGACGCTCCGTAGTCAATAACAGTGACAGCAGTGCACGGCACTGGTTATAAAAGAAGGATCAAGTTGGACCTAGGCGGCTTGTTTACTCCGTCCCGCTGATCCGCCTCTGGCGTTCGGCTCCCCTCTGAAGCTGTCGGCGCTTTAGCCGTTCGTCCCTGGGCCCACCTTATGCGTTTCTTCACCCCCCCCCCCATCCCTTACCCATCCATCTGCCTTATCCTGCACCCCATGTATTGTCTGATAAATAATGCTGATGAAATATTGTCGCCAAAGTATTTCTTGAAGTGTTCAAAGGGACAAAAATCTATTGTATAAGAACGATTTCTGCAAGTTTGATGGAGTGTTTAAACGGAAGCCATTGCAATCGCCTTTTAAAACTAGCTCGTCCGTTACACTAGACTACATGCTGTTTGTTCACTCGAGTCATCCTGAATGGGGTCAGCAGAACGCTGTAGGAAGGACAGTCATGCGAACAAGCAGGATTCCGAGGACTATTCAGCACGACCGACCACGTCCACACCATCACGAAGCTCATCGAGGCATCGCGAGAGTACAAGCGGCCGCTGTGCCTTACGTTCATCGACCTGAAGAAGGTATTCGACTCCGTCGAAACGGAAGCGGCCGTCGAAGCCCTGCTTACTCAGTACATTAGAGTACTTCGAGAGCTGTACGGTGGCTTCGCGATCAAGATTTCACTAACCTATAACGACATCGTCATCAATGTAAAAAGAGGGGTCGACAAGGGGATACCATATCCTCAAAGATCTTCAGCGCCGCCCTCAAAAACGTCATGCGCGAACTAGAATGGGAAGACATGGGAGTGAAGTCGACGGCCGGAAGCTGCACCATCTTCACTTCGCTGACGACATTGTGCTCATAACACCGAGCATCAGCCAGACAGAGCGAATGCTGGCCAACTTCAATCGTTTATGTTGGAACGTTGGGCTGCAGCTGAATCTTACGAAGACGTGTTCTTGAAGAACGTACGAGTTTCTGATGTCCCATTCTCGCCCAACGGAATGAGCATCTCAAAATGCTTTAGCTAAGTGTATCTGGGTCGCGAAGTCAACATAGCCAACGACCTAGCACCAATGCTGAGCAGGAGGAAACGAGCGGCTTGGGGAGCTTTCAAGAGCGTCGAAGAAGTCGCGAAGAAGACGAAGAACGTCCGACTCCGTGCCCATATTCGACTCTACCGTTCTTCCTGCCCTAACATACGCCTCAGAGACCTGAGCTACACGAAAGCAGCATGAGTACGGAGTCAGGGTCATGCGGCAGAAAATGGAGAGGACGATGCTCGAAGTGGGAGACGAAGCTCGGAACTTCCTCAAATTTCGAAGATCAGAGACGCTGTCGTATAGACCCCTCCAAAAATAGGTGGGCTGGCTATGTAATGCGCTTCGCAAACACCCACTGGATGAGACCCGTCACTGACTGGATTCTGGGGGATCTCAAGAGAACACCGGGATGCCCACCTACGCGTTGGTCGGACCTCTTTGTGAAAACCTGAACGAACGATATGACGCTCTTCGTGTCCCTCGAGCGAGGAGGATCCATTGGACCACTCTGGCACGCGACAGGGACGAATGGAGGCCTGCTGATGCCTGCTTGAACAACTCGATGATTAGTGGGGCGACAGATGATACAGGTGATTCATAAAAAATTTAATGTATCACAACTGCATCACTACATCAGCAAAATCAAAACTAACTAAAACTTATCTGTCTCTGCATAATCTTTGACAAGTAAGAGCCGGGCAATGTTCAGAGTTTAAAAAAGCAGCTTCGCCAAAGGCTCTGCAAAAAGCGATCATTGGGGGTGACCGGCCAACAATTTTCAATTTTCAAACTGGAGGTGGAGAATAATCCTACCCACAGTTTCGACTGCACTGTCGTCAGCAGAGGCCCACAGTTACTATATTACAAGCGGTTAATTAATAGATAATTAAATGCCCCTCAGAACACTAGTATACTGTAGCCTTGATATAAAGTTGTAAGTAGTCGCAGATGGTCCAAACTATTGCTTCAAAAGAAAACGAAAGCCAAATTATGAAAGACGAGAAATGTCCTATGAAGGTACTCTATGTAAGCAGCACTTATACAATCAATCAAACAAACAAAGCGGATTAGTTCATGAATGTATGGCGCAAATTCTACATGAGAACATCTAATAACGTCACATGTGTAACGCCCTTAACCCTGGGACCCCTATCAGTGATGTTATTAAAGGGCCCTTCTTAAGATGGGGATCCCTGGAAGGCGTCAACTTGGTGGGGATCCCTGGGAGGCGTCAACTTGGTGATTGAGAGGCAAACGCGCTTTGAGTTTCCTGGCTCAGACGACGTTCCTTAGTTCCTTAGCGCCGATCGGAGAGCTACAGTCGTGGCATCCATGTTTCCTCATGGAGTATAATAAACTGGGGTTAACATAATCTTTATAGAATTATTCAATAACCTTTTCCAATCTATTTATTCCCAACAACATTGACGCCTTAGAGAAACCGGCATTCCAAATTCTAGGTAAACATTGGGTTAACCAAAGGGAAAAAGAGATAAGAAGAGAAGAGGCCGAGCGTTCATGATAAGAAAACAAGGTTGCATGAGGAGAACGATGCGAGGGCAGAGGAGGAAGAAAAGAGAGCATGGCGAATAGAAAGGAGGAAACGGAGTGGCGGAAGAGGTCGGGAGCCTCGCTCCCCGTCGTCGTCATCGCGGCTTCCGAGAGTCCTTTTATGCTGATTTTTCTCTCATAAGTCGACGATCCGCGGTGTTGTCACCTGTCCTCCATTCATCGCGACGGTTCCCAGCGGTTTGGAGTGTTATCCCGTCGTCCCAGCATTTGTGAATGGCAGTTGTGATCCATTGGCAGACTTAGTTGGTTTTCCGTGTTGTGAAGGGTCAGCGTGCGTTTGAATCGCGAGTGCATGAATAGGTGTTTACGTCCATATCAGGATATTACTTCCGTCGTCCCTTTCTCGATATTTCTGTGCACTTCCATCGTCCTCGTTGGATACGTCTACACTGTACTTACACATGCCTCCAATTTAACATTTTCTAGAAACATTTTGGAATGAAACTCATGATTCTATGATGCTTTTTGGATACTTTCTATTGGATCACCGTGATATAATTTTGTTCGCCCTCCCTCATTTTCTGTTTTCTGGCCAATTTTTTGGCCATTTTCCCGGAAAACAGAAAACAGAAAAATTTGCCCAAAATCGCTAGAAAATCAGAAAACAGAAAACAGAAATTCCGTCCATCCCTGATCATGACTCCGCTATCCTTACTCACGACACCTATAGTAACCTAGCCTGGTTGGCCGAATTCTTAAAAATGGGTACCGTATTCGTGATCAGCATCCAAAATAACAGTACTAGGCGATATTTGGGCGAAAAAACTTTTGACCTCTCCTCGGCTTTTGTAGTCGCAATAGTATGTACAACCTTGAATGACCTTGTAGTGCTCAAAAATTAACCTGCAAAAGCTATGGAGCTTTAATTATAGTTATATGCTAGAAATCTGACAATTTGTTAGGTTTCCTCAAAGAGTCTGGAGAGTACATTCAAGTGAATCACTCTTTGAAGGCTGGGCAGCGACTGGTAGGGCGTGTGGATAGCGATGCAGAATTACAGGAGAAGGGTCAGGGGTTCGAATACAAGGGTTTGCGAATCGCCTTCCATTTTTATAAGTGTAGAATGCGTTTTGACTCGTCCAGACACCGTTTTCATTTTCTTTTTTTCTAACTCTTTTTTGACCTCTTTTCGGATATGAAAAGTCAGGTTTTCATTGCAAAGAGCTACGTTGTGTTCCCAAAAAATCATGCTTGACTCGCTGGAGAAGTTTTTGTTAGTTGCTACAACGTTATGATCCTTTGCAATGTTCTCTGCTTGTTTTGAAAATGTTTCTTATTTTAACCGCATTTAGGCCTATGTCATACCATCGCTCACCCCGAGCGAAGCCTAATGATAGGCTCCCATATCGACTCATCGCTTCAAGCGATCGATATGGGAGCTTATCGTTAGGCTTTGCTCTGGGTGAGCGGTGGTATGACATAGGCTTATGCTTTTGGCTCCTAGCGAGATGGGTGGTAGGGTTTTTAATCTCGTTAACGAACATGGTCGAGATGTGTTGCTTCATTCCATCTCCTGTATGTGCTGATCAGTCTCCGGGTTTCTAGAGGGAACGCTTTTCTTGTAAATTTTACTAATTCTACCATCTCTTTTAAAATGTACCACTTTTGATTTCGCAGTTTGGTATTATTGCAGCCTATTTTTTCGCGGCCTCTCTTCCAAACTTATAGGGAAGGAGGGGGGGGGAGAGAAGGAGGGGTGACATTGCAAATGTAGGTACTTGTAGAAATTTGACTGATGACTTAGTAGGTAGAGAATAAAATTCCGTCAAACTTTGTCTTGATGGTTGATTGGCGTGATGTTCACGAATCTGGCAAACGTTTTTGGTGTTGCGGTACAATAGGTGACGTCGAGTATGTGCAAGGGATGGATACAGAATAACTGGCAGTGTTGTACTATCGTCACTCAAAATGTCGAGGAGAGATCGAAAAAAAATTTGCCCAAACGTCGCCCATCACAGTTATTCTGGGTGCTGAGCACGAATACGGTATCCATTTTTGAAAATTCGGCCAACCAGGGTAGGTCACAATGCGTGTCGTGAGTAAGGATGGCGGGGTCATTACCCCTGATTTCGCCCTTTTCTATGGAAACTATTTAAGCTGCTAACCACGAGTCCGCTATTCCTTTTTTCTACATTATTTATTTTTAGTGCACTACTTTCCACCTGAAAGTAGAAGAATGAAAAGCAAGTCTGATCACATAGCTGAAGAGAGAGATTCTATGTGCCCGACATTGATCACTCATAAAAATGCGGGATCACGCGTGAAAACGTTTATCAGGTTTGTGATCGGCGCCTCAATTAGCCTACAAGGCGAAGTTTGGGCAAAAATCGCTCTCGATCTCCAGATTCGTGGGAGTACTAGTCTCTACACCTTCGATTAGCAGAGAGTGGTGGGGAAAAAACGTATCATTCGGGTTAAAATAAGGTTATAACGTCAGTATGGTACACTACGGTGTTCAAGCTCACTTTACCTCAGCAAAAGCGCTGTGAGCAAGCCCAGCAATGCAGGACTACACCCTCGGATCCGAACCAGTGGCCCTATTTCTGCAGGTCTGCTCATCCCACACCCACTCGGCCATCGAGTCGCTGCCACCTGGCTCGTCAGCGGCGCACCTCAATGTTTCGCTTTGGTTACTGTTTCGCTAACAAGCAGACTGTGCGTTCGCTGTAATTCAGCTACTGCTCCAGCCCTAAACCTTTTGCAGGATAGATTCTAATCACAAAATGGCAGTTCCAGACCTCTGTCTGCTTTATCGCCCCCACTGAAGTGATACGGTTTTTTGTAGTTTTTGACCTACCCGGATGTTCGCAGGAAATTTGAAAAACCACTGCGATGCTTCTCATCGTCAGACAATCCTCTACAACCCTCAACAGGCCACTTTGAAAATTGCCGCGGGACGTTCATTGACCACTAACAAGGTTAGTCTGAGTCTGTTCGCTCCTCTACAAATGTGCGCGTCAGTCAACCTCTGCTTTTCTTTTCTACTGCGACAAGAACGAACATTTTTCACAATAGCAGCTGCTTATTATAAAGAACGGATTATGAAGAACAAGTGTTCCGACACGCCTAACGGCGTGTCTCGCACTTGCACGCTTCGCGCGACTTTGCAGCATCACTAACTTATGGGAAGTAGTTTTTGTAAAGTATAAAATTTGCTGACATCTAGGAGGTGGTGCATACTCTATCGGCGTCATTCTCTCCGGACCGGCCAGTAATGTCATTGGTTTGTGCTGCGCAGTACTTCTGTCCCTCAGGTTGCTCTTCCGCGACCGTTCTCATGCTCAACAGCTAGCGTTTCCAGATATCGTTGACATGTGTTCCGAAGCTAGGTTCCCCCTCACTCATTTTTTCTTACTGGATCCAATTGCTGGTCTCGCTTTACAGGTCTTCTCTCCCCCTCTTTAGTCCCCACCTTACTGGTCCCAACTACTGGCCCACTTCTTTGTTTCCACTATTGACCTCCTACTAGTCTCTTCTTGCTGGTTTTCCCGTTCTGGCCTCTCTTCCAGGTTGTTCCTTTCCTTCCTGGTCGCTCTCTTGGTCCACCCTAGAGGTCCTCCTTACTGCCCTTCTCCACCACCTCCTTAGTGGTCCTCTCATGCTCACAGCAGACGTCAGTGACAAGTATTCAGAATCAGGACGCTTGTTGCGCGACATAAGGAGCCCGTCTTCTGGATCCAGAAGCTCATAAGACCCGTCTTCTGAGTCCAGAAGCTCAGAAACGTACGCAGTCGCCGCTGTGTCGAGCATGAATGCATATGGCAGGTTCCTTGTTCTCCGTATGAATTCCCTTACGGTTCCCTTTTGCTGGTTCGCCGTTCTGGTCTCGCCTCCAGCTCCTTTCTTCCAGGTAGATTCTCCTCCCCCCCCTCCTCGGACTCCTCCTTACTACTCTATCCCAATTAGGTAGCCCTCTCACGCTCACGACACGACGACGGCGAGCGAACGCCCATTGCGCGACATCGGTGTCACATCTTCTAAATCCGGTACCCCTACTGGTAATGGATCTCTTTGCTGATCCTCCTTGCCCCCCCCCTACTCTCTACTGGTCCCTCATTATTGCTTAAACCCTTCTTGGTGCCTCCTCCAGACCTGCTTCATTGTTCCCCCTATCGCCCCCCCCCCCCCCATCCCGATCGCACCCACCTGATTGCTGTCGGTTCTCCACCCTCGAAGTCCCCCTTTTACTCTTACCGCAGTAGTGGTCTTATCATGCTAATGGCACGAAGTCGGCTTCGGAATCTGAACGCTCAGAAACGCGCGTAGGTGCTGCTTGTCAAGCAGTAAAGGGCTGCGCTTCCCCTGTCGCAGCAAAATCCCACGTTCAGTAGCAAACCCGCGCTGTAGATGATGCGACGTATCTCACTTAGGCTAGATCACTCAAACGTCATCGACCGCTAACTCAATTATATTGTGGTAGAAGATAGATAGTAGAAAGGTGGATTTGCGAACCATTTGTGAAGGAACAAGTTTTCTACAACCATCGCGAATTTTCAAAGAAACATTCAAGTGATCACCTTTGGTATTTGACGGTCTACTTTTTGGTGCTTATATATATATACATATATATATAAAAGTATATATTATATATAAAAGAGTTTATCCGTCGAGTGATCTAACGAAGTGAGGTACGCCGCATCATCCACAGCGGGGCGATCGAGTGATCTAACCTAAGTGAGGTACGCATCATGCATCATCCACAGCGAGAGCGGTCGAGTGATCTAAGGCCTATGTCATACCTTCGCTCACCCCGAGCGAAAGCGACGAACAGAGTGATGAACGAAGTCTCTTCCTTAGCGTGAAGCCGGCGAATAGGCGCTCAGTTAATAGCGCTGTGTGCAGCTGCGTCGTCTGCGCTGCAGACGCTTCAAATCTCAGCTGATTAGAGCACTATTTCTCGCCTTTTAATGCTCTTAGTTTTTACTGGTATTGAAGTGATTGTCGTTGTTCTCGCTTCCGTATAATTTGGAATAATTATCTATTACTGAATGCATTATTTTCAGAGCTATCGACTCAGCCCGTTGCCGGCCAGCATCCGTCTGGCCCTGAAATCTGAAATTAAGCATCACAACTAAGGCGAATCGAAGAGCAAACGAACGAAACCAATAAGGCTAAATCCGATTGGGCACCAACTTCCAAACTGGAGACTTTTCTGGCGTGTTGGATCGACTTCCAACACGTCTTTACGTGCAAACCCCTTCACGTTAGCGGTGCTGCACTGGTATAACACGTCACGTCGTCCACACGTCTTGTAGACGGCGGCTAGCTGCAAAACTAGCGGTCGTGACTGCTTAGATGTGGACTTCACGATGTTGGCTGAGCTCGAATCTCTACCAGAAGGAACGGGGAACGGGCAGAATCCCCCAATGCAGGGCATGCCGCGAAATCCAGCAATTTATATTGTGCTGCAGAGCACTCTTGAGCTGGATAATACTGAAGCAGTCCTAGTGTAGAGGGGCATTCAGTTTTCTCCTCATGTAGGTGGACATATATCAACCTACAAGTCCGCCGGTGCAATCGACATTGTGTTTTGAAAATTCTTGTCAGGAAGCCGGAAACCGTGGATGTGCTAAATCCCATTTTCTACCCGAGCCAACCCCTCCATCTTCTGGGCTACATACATACTTGATATTCTTAATGTCTTCTTCACCGTGGTGTTAGGCAAGAAGCTCGTTAGAATGGAAGCGCTTTCGATAGATTGTACATACAGTACGTTTGACGTCGAATACAATAGCTATCTCAACCAGGCGACTCACTTCAAGTTTTTTTCGATCCACTCACTCAGCAGTGCGTTTGTGCACTGTTCTGTGATGATTTTGCAGACCTTCGATCGCAGTCCCGTCTTACAGTTCTGTCAGCTCCGACTTCCTGGCATTGCTAAAACTCTGTTAAAAACGCCTCATACTTCTTATCTGCGAGAGCACTCATGTCAAAGGATTTTTTAAAGTGAACGAAATCTCCAGCGTGTATGATTAAGGTTCCGAAGGTGGGAGCAAGTCTTTAGCAGCGGGTTCACCATCATGCTTCTTCACAACATCCAGGGGCCAGATTCATCAACGACTTTAGATTGCTGTAAGTCGCTGACGAATCTGACCCCAGTTTGCCTAAGAAACTGTAGAACGAAACGTTATACACGTTTATCCTTCTAGGTCAGCATAGACCTAGAAGGATATCTAACTTTGCTTGTTTGGAGTAAAGCTGACAGAAATAGAGAGGCACAGGTTGGACCCCCCTCTCTAGGTTTGCAACCGAAAATGAAACTGCACCATCTATCGGACCTGTAAGGGCCTGTTGAGGACATGGGTTTCACCAGTGCAGCGTCAGTGCTATAATGGACCTTGCGCTTGAGAACGTGTGTTGGACGTGGATCCAACACGCCAAGAAAGTCCCCAGTTTGGAAGGTGGTGTCCAAACGGATTAAGCCAACCAATAAGCCAGAAAAACAATCAAGGAAGATGGAAACTGGGTCCGGAGTGGAAGGGCTAGAACACACCATTGCTGCAAATAAATGCCGATTTCAAAAGGCAAAGAGGACTGTGCTACATGGTGATCCCCCGGACCCTATTTGTACCGCGAGGAAATTAAAAAATAATGAAAACGGGGGATTGATGGGGTAGCATCGCTACCGATGCTGGCCGACGCTCTGCTCAGCTCAGCGACGCGGTCGCATCGGTAGCAATGCCGTATCGCTCGAAGGTATGACACACCACTAGAGAGGCGTCGCTAGCGGTGTGTCGGACAACTGCTACACGCGTCTGCCGCTCCACAACGTTTGATACGTTCCCTTCCCCAATTGTGTTAGTTGTCCTCGCCTTCGCTAGCGAAGAGCGATGGTATGACATTGGCCTAAACGAAGTGGGGTACGCCGCATCATCCACAGCGAGGTCGAATGATCTAACCTATGTGAGATATCACCACCTATCACCATCACCTTTGTCCGTGGATTGATATAACCTAAGTAGGATATGCCGCATCATCCACAGCGAGAGCGGTCGATGATCTAACCTGAATGAGGTACGCCCCATCATCTACTGCGCGGGCAAAATTTGCTATTGAACGTGGGGTGTTGCTGCAGCAGAGGAAACGCAGCCCTTTACTGCTTAACACGACAGCACCTACGCGCATTTCTGAGCGTCGAGATTTAGGAGCCGACTTTGTGCCATTAGCTTGAGAAGGCTACTAAAGGGGTAAGGGTAGAAGGGAGACTTTGAGGGTGGAGAACCGACGGCGATAAGGAGGCAGCGGCCAGGAGGAGCATCTGATGGTCGATGGGAGAGCAATGAAGCAGGCCAGGAGGTGACAGCAGGACAAGTTTATGCAATATGTAGGGATCATTAGAAAGTTACAAATCAGGGGAGGGCGGACAGTAAGGCGGATCAGCAAGGGGATCCATTAACATTAAGAGAGACCGAGATTAGAGGATGTGACACCGATGTCACACAATGGGCGTTCGCTCGCCGTCGTCGTGTCGTGAGCGTGGGAGACCTACTTAATTGGGGTAGAGTAGTAGGTAGGATCCAGAGGGGTGAGGAGGAATATACCTTGAAGAAGGGACCTCGAGGCGGGACCAGGACGAGGAACCAACAAGAAGGGAGTCGTAAGGGAATTCATACGGAGAAGGAATCTGCCATATGCGTAGCCTCTTCATGCTCGACACAACGGCGACTGCGCGCGCTTCTGAGCTTCTTGATCCAGAAAACGGGCCTCCTACGTTGCACAGTAGGCATCCTGATTCTCAGTACGTGTCACCGTGCCGTGAGCATGGGAGGACCACTAAGGGGGTAGTGGAGAAGGGCGGTAAGTGGGACCTCTATGGTGGATCAGGAGAGCGACCAGGAAGGAAAGGAAGAACCTGGGAGAGAGACCAGGATGGGGAAACCAGCAAAGAGAGACCAGTAGGTGTCAATAGTGGAAACAAAGAAGTGGGCCAGTAGTTGGGACCAGGAAGGTGGGGACTAAAGAGGGGGAGGGAAGACCTGTAAAGGCGGACCAGCAATTAGATCCAGGAAGAAACTTCTTCTTCTTCTTCTTCTTCTTCTTCTTCTTCTTCTTCTTCTTCTTCTTCTTCTTCTTCTTCTTCTTCAGCGTTTGTCCCGCATCGTCGCGGGGTCCGCTCTTCTGGTGTTACGACGCCACCTTTCCCGATCCTGCGCTTGATCAGGGTGGACTCCAGCTACTTTCATGTCCGTGTGTAACGTATACGACCAACGCTGCTTCGGGCGTCCTCTAGGCCGCTTTCCTATTACCTCGAAGTTAAGGCCTATCTTGCGGACGCTGTCTTCTTTCCCACGCAGAACGTAGCCGTACCATCGCAAGCGAGCTTCGCGCATCTTGTCCGCTATCGGCGCGACACCGAACTTCTGCCGAATAGCATCATTTCGAATGCGGTCCATGCGGGTCACTCCAGCCGTCCAGCGCAGCATCTTCGTCTCCATGGCGCTGAGGTGCTTTTCAACTTCCCTGGTCGCAGCCAAACACTCAGCGCCGTACATCGCTACTGGTCGGACGACTGCTTTGTATATCTTCGACTTCAAGCGCTCCGGTATCTTCCTATCGCAGAGCACCCCAGTCAACGAGCGCCACTTGGACCAAGATGCACTCACGCGTGAGTTCACTTCAACCATCAGGCCGCCGTCAGACGCTATTGCTGATCCCAGGTATTTAAACACCGAAGTGCGTGCAAGTTCAGTACCGTTAATCTTAATGGAGCCGGTCTCGTTCACGTCAGTCGTTAGGTACTCGGTCTTCTTGACGTTCAATTTGAGTCCGAACCTCGCCAGACGGTCGCACCAAGCTTGCACTTGCCGCTCGAGATCGTCTTTCTCTTCGCAAGTGAGCATCACGTCATCAGCATAAAGCAGCGTCCATGGAACAGGCTGCTGAAGATCTCGCGTAATGGCATCCATTACGACAACAAAGAGGAGCGGAGAAAGCGCAGAACCTTGGTGCACCCCAACAGAGATGGGAAACTCCATTGAGGTTCCAGCTGCAGCTTGCACTCTACTCTTTGGGCAAGAGTAGAGCATCCGCACGCACTCTATAAGTTCCTCAGGTACGTTGTGTCGTCGCAAGGCGTACCATATAACCTCACGCGGTACGCGGTCGAAAGCCTTCTACAAGTCGAGAAAGGCGATATGCACCGGCTTCTGTCTCTCGCGATGCTTCTCCACCAGGAGGCGGGCGGCGTGTATAGCATCAACGGTCCCACAACCAGACACAAAGCCGCACTGGTTGTCGGAGAGCTTGACGATTTCACGAATTCGTCTGTCGAGGATTCGCTCGAAGATCTTCATGCTGTGCGAAAGCAAGCGAATCGGACGGTAATTGAAGCAGTCCGCAGGACTGCCCTTCTTCTTGCAGATCGGAATCGTCGTACTGTTGTGCCAACACTCCGGTACTCTCTTCTCCTTTACTACCTGGTTGAAGAACTCCGTCAAACACTCAGCAGGATACCAGAGCTTCGACTTCCAAACTTCGGCTGCCAGATCATCCGGCCCTGTCGCCTTACCGGGCTTCATCTTCTTCAGAGCCGCTTCTGTTTCCTCCACGGTGATCTTGTGAACGGGACCGTGAACAGAAGCCACAGAAGGGATGGCCGGATGAGGAAATCCCATAGTGGAAATTTCCTCAAAGTAATCACGCCATCGCTTCTGCGCCTTTTTGCGGTCTGTCAGAAGATGGCCGCTCTCATCATTGATGCCAACAAACTTTTCAATGTCCTCGGTTTGGCGGTGGCGGGTCTTAGCAAGTCGGTACAAATACCCACGGCTTTCTTTGCAGCCTTCTTCGCCTTCTGATACTCCTGCCAGTTGTCGGCTGTTCTGTCGCCGAGGAACACATGATACAGCGACTTCTTCTCTCGAACCTTCGCTTTCACATCGTCTGTCCACAGTCATGCCTGCTTGTCGACTTTGCGTCGTCCAGGCTTCGTAGTGCCGAGTTCCAACCTTGCAGCTTGGCGTATCGCGTCGGTTGCTTTTTTCCAAGTTTCATCGACAGTCGTAACTGTCGGTAACCGCACGCGAGAAATCACAGCTGCTTCCTTCTCTTTCATTCGCCACCACTTGATTCTTGCAGCACCGCATCGCTCGACCTGCTTCAGCCTCGGAGAGGCGATCTTCAAAGTACAGATCAGCGGTCGGTGCTGTGGGGCGACCGTCTCATACGGCACGACCTTCGCGTCTGTGACAAGGCTCCGGTCGCGATCCTTCACAAGCACAAAGTCTATCTGAGACTTGGAGCTCCCACTATAATATGAGATGAGGTGGGAGTCGTGTTTTCGGAAAACGGTGTTCACAATGGTGAGGCTATGCGATTCCGCATACTCAAGAATACGCTCACCATCGGGGCTACGAGACCCGTATCCGAAACCACCATGACAGCTGTACCCGTCCTTCACAGCACCTATGTGCCCATTAAGGTCACCAGCGACTATGATGACATCTTTCGACGTTACCTCTGCTGTCTTCTCATCAAGCAGGTTCCAAAACTCATCCTTGGCTTGATCGGAGCAGCCAGTCTGCGGAGCATACGCAGAGAAGAAGTGATAGAGTCGCTCCTTAGCGGAAACAACGATCTTCATCAATCGATCGTCAAAGCGCTCGACGCTTACAATCGAGTCACGAAATCGTTCGGAGACGATTATTCCGACACCACTGGTGGTCCTGGGACTTCCACATAGAACGGCCTTGAAGCTACGTCCTATGTTCCTTGACTTGCGGCAGGACCACCTCGTCTCCTGCACCGCACAGAAATCAACTCTTCTTCACTCCAGTGCTTCAACCAATTCGCACGAGCCGCCCGTCAACGTACCCACATTCAGCGTAGCCACGCGGGTCCTGCTTACGTTACGGGACTTTCGGACTAGCTCAGTTGCCCCCTGATGCCGTCCTCGCATCAGGGACCCTCGCATACTTCTCACACTCGCCGGGCTCTGCGAGTGCGCGTCGGCTCCCGCGGACGCCGTAGCACTATCTCGAGAAACTTGACTAATCATACACCATGTGATGGTCTTCGTAGGCCGGCCTGTCACAAGGGCCTGTCGCCTGCATTCGAATGTCCGTGATTAGCTTAGCTCGCAGAGCGAGCAGTTCCGAGTGGCACCACGTCGAGGAACGGACATCGCCATCAGATCCAGGAAGAAACGAGAGAGGGGAACCTGGCTTCGGAAGACATGTCAACGACAACTTGAAACGTTAGCTGTTGAGCATGAGTACGATTGCGGAAGAACAACCTGAGGGACAGAAGCACTGCGCAGCACAAACAATGACATTACTGGCCGGTTAGGAAAGAATGTCTATGATGATGGTACCGAAGTGGTGTAGGGCTTGATGCCGATACAGTACGCACCAAGTCCTAAATGCTAACGAATTTTATGTTTTACAATAACTACTTTCCATAGGTCAGTGATGCTACAAAGTCGCGCGAAGCGCGCAAGTGCGAGACACGCCGTTAGGCGTGTCGGAGCACTTGTATATATAGAATCTCACTCAGGTTAGATCACCCGACCGCCCTCGCTGTTGATGATGCGGCGTATCTCACTTAGGTTAGATCACTCGACTGCCCTCGCTGTGAAAGATGCGACGTATCTCACTCAGGTTAGATCACTCGACTGCCCTCGCTGTGAATGATGCGGCGTATCTCACCTAGGTTAGATCATTCGACCGCTCTCGCTGTGGATGATGCGACGTATCTCACTTAGGTTGGATCACTCAACTGCCCTCGCTGGAATGATGCGGCGTATCTCACCTAGGTTAGATCATTCGTCTGCCCTCGCTGTGAATGATGCGGTGTATCTCACTCAGGTTAGATCATTCGACCGCTCTCGCTGTGGATGATGCGACGTATCTCATTCAGGTTAAATAACTCAAACGTCATCGACCGCTAGCTCAATTATATAGTGGTAGATAGATAGATAGTAGAAAGTGGGTTTGCGACCATTTGTGAAGGAACAAGTTTTCTACAACCATCGCGAATTTTCAAAGAAACATTCAAGTGATCACCTTTGGTATTTGACAGTCTACTTTTGTTGTAATTCACAATGAAATCTAGTGAGCAAACTAAAAAATTAAAGCAGAACAGGGCGAATGAACACTAAGCACGAAAACCTGTTTAAAATGTACCTGCTCTAATAAATAAAAATTACCACATTTACGCGGGCAACTCCAAATAAAAAATTGTTAAACACGCTAATTTGTATCCGCACAAAACTCGTGGGATTTGGAGTTCAAAGCAGTTTTCGAGTGTGCGTGCTCTCCATATATGCAGCTTTCACAGCGTTAATTTTACGCGTGTCTTGGCTTCATTTCAGAGGATATTCCTTTCCGTGTACATAAAAACGCCTTGCGACAGTTCATGAGCTTTTACTGTTCAATTGTTCACAACTTAAGGATTGCTACTAGCGGATTTTATTTGCAGCAATTGCCAAGGTGCGACTTTTGTGTCCAACCGACATGGTCAGCAATGAACGAAGTTATGATCATTTGAAGTTAGAAATCAAAAACTGCGAGAACTTCCACTGCAACCCAATCATTTTAGAGCGTTGTTCAATTTTCACATATCACATGTGATACAGATCCAACATAAACGGTGTTCTTACAATACATACCAGAGACTTTGCAGTGAACTGCGCATTTGGTACATAATTTGACCGTGCAGATGTCTCTCAAAAAAATTACTAACGTATTGACACCATTTACATATGTGCGAAATCTCCATATACCACCTGGGCGTCTATTCTGATGTGCGAAGCACGGATTCACGGCGGTTTTCTATGTGAGCTCAAAATAGACAGCTATTATTTCGAGAACAAATCCACCGAGCAGTTAATGCGGCATTTGGAGAGATCTCCTGCAACAAACGCACGACACAGATCTGCTAGTAGACTTCCGATAGGAGAAAGCCGGCATCTTCAAGCAGAGGCCATCCGCATGTGATTCTAGCTCGACCTGGATCTTGTGAAGGAGAAGTTAGATACAAGACAAACCATTCAAACCAACTCATCCAACAGTCCATTTTGTCCAGCAGGCGTTAAGCGCTTGGTTGTTGTACGACTCAAACAATAAATAGCTAACAAATAGTTTTGAAAAGCTAACGACCGAGGCTAAGAAAGTTTAGTCTAGGCACCATGTTGCGCATATCTACCCACGTCTTTCCACCCTCCCTTCGAGCGTCTTCTAGAGTTATTACGAGTTAGCTGAGACGAAATTCTTGTATGCATCCAGCTAATAAACCAACTGATTAATTAGCTATCTCCGAGTCTCATCTAATCCAAACATCTGAAATTTTATTTTGTGAAAGGTGGACCTCGTCGACGAAAAGGAATAAATGTTTCGATAATTTCTGTGCGAATGGGGTTGTAAGGTGGACCTGTATTTATTGAGCGGCCTACGTTTCGACCCGTTTGTCGTCTTTGGAGGCCTAAAAGTGGCTTCAGGATTCGGATGTTGCTATCTATACCACAAAACGCCCCATCGAGTCTAGTCTTTCGGATATCGTCTTGAGGTATAGCAGGAAATCCCGAACTCATGAACGATAAACTCACCGGCTGCTCCACCGCTTATGCGGAGCGACGCCGGTGCCGCAGTCAGTCGACAGATGGTGACTGAGACTCACCATACTGTTCATTCTACACTATGTATGCTGTGAATACCAGTGTCATTTTTAACCACATCCTTGTCACCAATGGTGGCTCTATAACTTACAATGCGAAATATATGACAGAAAGTCATCAGTGGCCGAAGGACACTCATTTCGGTTGCTCATTCTTGGACTTCGTGAAAGAAGCCAGAACGCCTCCCGCGCTTTTCTAGACGAAATGTCTGTCTCGCTAGTCAAAATCGTGCACTTTACATCAAAGTCGTTTCCATGTTCCTCCACTTTATGCCTGCCCAGAGGATTCCTTAAGATACCTCGCCTTTTGCACGATAGATGTTCATTAACACGAATAACAACTACCCTTCCGGTCTCCCCAGTATAGGTCTGGCTGCATGTCCGGCATTCAATCTCATAGATAACGCCAATCTTGGTGCAATCCCCTGCTTTCCCTAAGGACATAAACACAGTTTTCCGTCACGCAGTCCCTATCGTAAAGCCTATTTTGAACCAGCTGACGTCTGATGTTGTCGTTTGGAATATTAACTATGACTACATCATTTTCCAACTTGATCTGTCTTAGACTTCGTTGTAGAGCGAAAATGATGTTGTCGGAAATGAAAGGGACACACAAGGGTACTTTACCTCGGCGTGGTAAAACTCACTGATCAGATTGGGATCCCAGGGATACGCGTTTACCACATCCTAGTGATGTGGTAACCGCGTATCCCATACCGTGTATCGGAAAACTGTGTTGAAAACAGTACCGCTAACAGGGTATTGTGCAAAAGTTGGCGCTATTAATGAGCTTGAATGCCGGACATGCAGCCAGACATACATTGGGGAAACCGGAAGGGTACTTGCTATTCGTTTTAATGAACATCTATCGTGCAAAAGACGAGGTCTCCTAACGAATCTTCTGTGTAGGTATAAAGTGGAAGAACATGGCGGAACCGACTTTGGTGCAGTGCAGTGTGCACTGCATGATTTTGTGTGTATTGTGCACGATTTTGACTAGCTAGACAGATATTTCGTCGAGGAAACGCTGGAGGCGTTCTGGGGCCGGATTCATCAAAGTTACTGCAGTAACTTTAGCGGAGAATTGTAAGCAAAAGCTCAGATAACGCGACCTATCAAGCGATATGGTGAGCGATAAGCCGCGTTATCTGAGCTTTCGCTTACAATTCTCCGTTGAAGTTACTGCAGTAACTTTGATGAATCCGGCCCCTGGATTCATTCACGAAGTCAACGAATAAACAACCAAAATCAGTCTCCTTTGGCCATCGATGACTTTCTCCCATTTATTTCGCAGTGTGAGTTGTGAGTGGTGACAAGGATGTGGTTAAAAATGATCCTGGCATACACAGTATACATCGTGTAGAATGAATAGTATGGTGAGTCTCAGTCACCATCTGTCGACTAACTGCGGTAGCGGCGTCGCTCCGCGCAAGCGGTAGATCAGCGGGTGAGTTTCTCGTTCATGAGTTCGAGATTTCCTGCTATACCTCAAGACCAGGCTAGAGTCGATGACGCGTTTGGTGGGTTAGATAACATCCGAATCCTCAAGCCACTTTTAGGCCTCCAAAGACGACGAACGGGTCCAAACGTTAGGCCGCTCAATAAATACAGGTCCACCTTAGAACCTTGTTCGGCACAGAAGTAATCGAAATATCTAAATAATGCCGAGGTTTTACGAAGAAAGAACTTGGGGAAAAGGGGTAGGTTTAGGATTGGTTACGGTGCAGAACTATTTTGGTTTATGGGTGTTTGTCTCTTTCTCGGTGTAACATCTTTGGCCCACTCTAATCATACGCGCTATCAAAGAATTGCAAGCCGACAGAGCATCACGTTAAGACCAAAAGATGTATTTACCTTTGTCTCTTTCTCGTCTTTGGATTGGTTTCCGCCTGAAATAATGAAGATTAAATATGGAATTCTCGACAGAGAGCAGATGTGAGACTTGTACAAGTTCAAACCCATTAATGAGTGCGCGGAAAGCGTGGACCGCCTGACTTTACAATATTTCATTGAGACGTATTTCAAGCGTTCAATACTATATATCGCATTCTGATTCTGGAAGCAGTTCGGTGTCCAGCGGTGTACTGTAATGGAGTATAGTGGTATAGTGGTACTACAGGTATCTCCTCTCGGATCATCAGAGTAGGGCGGGAAGGTGTAGTAAGTCCTAGGCGCCGAGACCCGGGTTTATATACACCCCTAACTAGGTCAAGTGTGGCGGGAGATAGTGCAGGTCGTTGTTTATTGGGCCAGAGGTGATCTTTGCAGAGAGTAAACAACGTGGTTGACCGCTAAGAGGCTAGAATTGATCTAGCAGCGTTTGTATGAATTTGCGAGTTTCTTTATATGAGTTAAAAAACCATACTCGTAGCTGATGCTTTTGTTATGAAGAACGCACTTTAGTATACCTTGTAGAATATTTTTTATTATAGTTTAGTTCAATAAGGGAGGATAACAAGCTACTAAGCCTGCTTATGAAATCATATTTTTTGATGCAATTACGTGATATGCGAAGGGTTTCCGTATAAATTATAGCTTTTTAAGGGGATAGCTTATATATGAATCGTAGTGTGGAAACCTTATCACTTTAAAGTTAACGTAATCTGTTTTATTATATTGTTTTGTATATAATACTCTTTCGGAATTATTAATTGCTAAATCGAACAAATTACATTCAGCAGAATTTTCATTAGTCTACTGATTTCTAGACAATTTTTATAAGTATTTGATATAATACCATATATAAAATTATGTTCTAAATTATGAATAATTAATATGTCGTCCATGTACCTGAAAGGGTGAAACTTCTTACTGGAGAGGAATTTATTAATTGAATATTTGTATTCAGAAAATGAAAGTGTTAAGTCGACAATAACTGGGCTTGCATTTCCACCTTGTGGAACACCTTTTATCTGCTTATAAACGGAACTACCTACTCTACAACAGGAGTTGTTTAACAAGTAATCTAACATGTGTCTTGCTTAGCATATGATCTGTATTTACCAGAATATGAGGTTTCGTCGCTATAAAAACATCTGTAACGGTTAACCGTCAGAGTTTTTCGTATTCAAATATTAATCGGAAGGTTTTGTACAACTTCTCACTAAACTTCTTTATTACTTCTAAAACTGGCCTGCTATCAACTGTTTTGTTCAGATTAATAGTGTCTAGTACATTACTATAATACGGTTATAATAAGGCATTTTTAAATATGCGCAGTCGTTCTTAAATAATTTTCGTTTTTATTACAAGCTGTTTCAAATTTAGGACAATCAAGTATCTACTCGATGGCATCAGTGTGTTTGTCGTCCCCTTCCTTCCCTACTCGTGGAGGTCACCATTAATTACCAGTGAAAAGAATATCGAAAGGTGCACTTCAAGTTGGTGCTCTCCAAATTGCAGTCCAGTAAAGGACCTCGGCTTCATCGGATGTTCGCCCTCAGGAGTTACCAATGGGCTAGTCGACCATCATCGAGCCTTTCTAATGAAAGGAAGAAAGCTGCTTTCCCTAAACTCTGTTACTCTTGGAAACAAGAACGTATATCAAGACCACAATAAGTTTGCCGTCACCTCAAAAGAAATCCGTTACGAATGGAGATTAGGTTTTTCTTGATTAGCGAAGACAACGATATGCGCAGGCATGTTTAATGTACCTGTTCTACAACTCTTCACCAACTGAGCCACTTGCTGATGATTACTCCCCTGCTGAGAAGTTTTCAGAATTTCTTGTCGAATGTAAAGCGTTATGCTGATGCATGCGTCGTAGAAGAATGCTTAATAAGGACGGGATGCGGTTTATAAAAGTTGAACTCTCGGCTAGCAGGTTTCAAACGCAGGCTCTAAAGCCCAGTTTATACTTGCGCCGCCACGAGGCGCGGCGCCATGACCGCAATAGATATCGATTTTTCGCGACGCCCGATCGATATCTATCCCGACCATCGTGCTGCGCCGCACAGCGGCACAAGTGTAAACTAGGGCTAAAGCGAGCACTCCGATTGCGGTTCTTCACTCCTCAAAAGGATGTCAACCTTACCCCTCTCTAACGTTACAAGAGGGAAATCGCATCAGGGTCCTGCATTTGGCAACAAGAAGGACTGGATAGAGGACTCTGTCTCAACAAAACAAACAGGATGGGTACACAAACCCAGACCCCACCCGCCCTCCGTGGTCCATCACCATAACAGGTCTGCCTTATAGCACAACTCTCGTTCTGGAAACAGTTAAGCTGTAGCAGCAGCTCTACAAGATGTATGAAGTGCCTCCTATCAAATACAAGGATCAATTTTTAGAACTTCAGATTCATTGGTTGCAAATCTTTGTTGTTATGAATGCGAGGATGTCCTTCCGACGAAACATGGCTCAGCCCTGAAAATTAGGCTGGTCCTCTTCTTGATGCAACCGAGGAACTTAAAAAGGAGGAGGTATAGCGTTATTACTCCGCAAAACCTTTTCTTATACTGTTGAGTTTAAAGAATCCGAAGTCACTGCGGGGTTTTGATATGTGATTTTGCGTCGCTAAAAGGTTACTTGCCTTCATTCTTGTCCACAGCACTCTATCCTGTAATTCAAGTGAACCTCTCCAATTGGCTAAGGTTATAAGCTGTTTTTCCATTAGTGCAGACCCTGTTCTACTGCTAGGTGACTTTAATTTGCCAAACTTATTTGACAAGTGCGCCATCTCCGTACGTAAGCTTATCAAAGGTATATCGGAACGAGTCCAATCGTTTTGGTCCTGTGCCAACCAAAAAAAAAAATTCAACACTTACAATTAGTCTTTCTGTGTAACAAGAGTGACATGGTTCGCTCAGTTAGGCCTACGTTATCCCGTCGCTCAGGGGTGAGCAGAGTATGATACGGCCCCGCCAGCAACTGATGGCGGGGCCGTATCATACTCTGTCTGACGACCTATCAGACCCTGGCGACCGTTCAGACTCTCTCTCTCCACGAGAGAGAACACACGCATGCAGGTTGTACGGTCTGCCGCTAGCGATACGCGGCTAGCGGCGTGTCATAGCATCGCTTGTGCCCCATCGCTAGCGATACTAGTGCGTCACCCTTCTCTTTTTTTTTCTTTTCCTTTTTTCCTTTTTCCTTTCTTAGCGATGCCATCGCTTGGAATGAGCGATGGTATAACATAAGCCTTAAGGGTGGGGTGCACGCATTGGTAACAGATAGCATGGTGCTACCGAATTCAAGCTTAACATGTATGTTAGCAGAGAAACTTCAGGGGTCAGGTGCTTATACCTGAGGGTAATCAGGGTATAGGGGTAGACGTACCCACGATGAGGCATTCGTGATAGACATACCCGTCACATCGTTTGTATATCAGTGAGTAGAGAATACATGACGGCCGTTGTAGGTATATCCGCATATCCGTGCCCCATTGACAAAATGGCGCTCCAGTGAGATCAGCTGTTCTAGCGAGAGGCTTTGTTCTACATTATCCTTGATTCCTTTCGTGAATACGAATCGTATCCTTTACCCACTGCGGCTGGTAGGTACGATTTCCTTACGGTATCTCTACCTATACCCACTACTTGGTGAATTCGGCCCCAGGCTTATAAGACGTCTGGCATACCTCCGAGTCGCTCCGGCGGTTGGTCGCTGCGATAGTGTTGAGCGGGTAGCTAACCGCGTAGTTACCTGCGCAACACTACCATAGCGATACCTAAGACTACAATTCCGTAGATTGCCCTACTATCAGGGAACGTCTAATGAACATTGACTGGGTTGTTATTTTCATCTCTTATGGGTCTGAATTGGTCTGTACGAATCATTCCTGGCAATCCTGCAGAAATCCACTGAATTATTCGTACCCGCTAAGCCGACTAGATATCTAGATATATAAACTCCAAAGGCAGCAGTGACAGATGTATCAAACATGATTAGGGGGATGGCGAAGCAGCAGTATCCGGATTGGAGAAAGCGCATTTGCTATAGAAAGGTTCAGAATACATATAACAAGTCGCGAAACTGTGGAGCTGGACCCTCGTCAATGACGACACCTAATTTTCGCCTATGCAGCCGTCCTTATCTTATCGCATGGATGAAATGGTAGATATTCTGAGCAAAGCCTTCACCAGCATCTCTGACTTCACGACTTTAGTATTCCTTAACACATTGACGACATCGCGCGCTTCGCATTGGTGCGCGCGTGGGACAATCGATTTCTAAGCCACCTGGCGCGTACGCATCATTTATGCTGCCCGCAGGGTCGCCTTTTTGTCGCGTCAACAGTGTGGGCGGAATTTGGCAAAAAATATGAACATAACAGCAGCTTTGAAAGGCCTTTGGTGAGGGAAAATTCTGGTTCACATACATTTATAGTACTTCCGTTCCGTGTTTTGTGTACCGGCATTTTGACCTGGTGTAAGAGATGCGGAAAACTTACGGTTCAAAGCGGACGAAAAATATCTGCTAGCAGAATGGTTAGCGAAATAATTGCTAATGGAGCTAGACTAAAGATAGAGCTTATGCCATATAGTGGTTCGTGATCATTTAGACTTTTCCTGGAGCATGAGTCTTTAGCTCTTCCACATCGATCATTAAACAAAATCTAATAAATATAAAGAATACGTTAGATTTAGTTTTAATCGCATGTCGTGAAAGAGTTAACAGTAATGTCTCCTTGCACGTGCGCGCGATGTTCACTTGCTATGCGAGAAATGGTATCATTCCTAAAATCACTTCATCTTTCGCTTAATGATGTGTTTTAGTTTAAGGTCAATTCGCAACAATTCCTTGGTTTAATTTGAGGAACCAAGTAATATCTTATCATTACACGATATCCAAAAGGAGTGTATTGGTTTCGGTGTATCGTCGTCTTGCTATCAAATTTTCTCGAGTACCACCAAAGCATTTCTTTGCCCATAACGTTAGAAGCTTCTCGCAGTTATATACTATAGAAGCACTGCAAAAAAATCGCACAAAATTGCTTCACTTTAATATAAAATCGAGTTTAAACTACGCAGCAAAAATGATGCTTATTGTCCCACCCCACCGCCTTTACGCAGCATAAATGCTGCGTATTGTCGTCAATGTGTTAGGGGTCGTTTAGTGTGCGCGCGACGCGCGACGCGACGCCATGTGTAGTGGCCGAATTGATCGATCGCGTCGCTCGATCAATGTGGCCACTAGACATGCATCGCATCGCGCGTCGCGCGCACACTAAACGCCCCCTTAAAGACATCAGTGGCACTCAGTGAAAAATTCAGTTACGCCGAAACGTAAGCCGTATAAATCCTCCATTACAATCTTGGCTCAACAGCTTCACAAAACATCCTACACCACTGTTCAACGACATGCCAAGATTCAACGACAGATGGACATGGAACGCCAGTGGCACTATTTTTGTCTCATTTGGAGCGTATCTCCAATCTGAGCTTAATAAGTGCCGGAGTGCACACCGAAGCAGGGTGTGTGTACTCATAGCTCTTGTTCTGAAGAAAATTCCAGCTTCTGACAAAAAAAAATATAGGCCCATTAGAACTACCTCTGTCTTAGGGATTTCAAAAAAATGTAAAAATAATATTAGAGAGCATCTTATGGAGCACCGTTCTGTTAGGCTAGCGTTTATTTTCGTGGACTTCCAAGCATCTTCAACAAAGTGTTTATTAACAAATAACAAATTGCAATTCTCAATTATAGTAATCCCCTTCATGTGCCACCTCATCGCGGTGAAGGGGTGAACATCACTTAGTGATGGCTAACGGCACGAATGGTCACGCAGTACACGATGCTTTGTCGTGTATGGGCGGCTCTCATGTATCCCTGGCCAGGAACATGTGAGTAACCAGACCACCGCCATGGCTCAAACAACTAAACCCGCGCCCCAGTCGTCCGCGCGCCGGAGGTGGACTTCTACGACGTCGGTTGCATCCACCTCTGGAGAGGGGCAATATAATCTCAGAGTCAAACTATCAGGACGTCATTGGAACCGGACTACCGAAACTCCCTCCCACCACGACACGGAAACTGCCTATTCGTCTGCACTTATAACTGTCGTACGATCGCATCTGAGCAGGATCTTCGGACACTGCTTTACAGAAGCAGCAACATCAAATACGACGTTATCGCCCTGCGGGAAACGAAAGGCAGAGCAGAAAGCATAAGAAGGACCGATCACAACGAGCTTCTTATTATCGGAGCAAAGGTGGACAGAAAGAATATTGGCGGAGTTGGATTTCTCGTCAACTGGACAGTGCACCACCTAGTAGACTCTTACAAGATCATTAGTCCGCAAATAGCTGTTCTGCGTCTGTAAATCAAAGATCAAGGAACCATTCCCATCATAAATGGATATGCTCCAACATCCGCGGCTAAAGGCAAAGAAAAGGAGGAATTCTACAAGCTATTCGAACGGGCTCTCAACGACGAGAAGGGCTACTACAAAGTTGTCGTTGGTGACTTTGACGCTATCGTCGGTACGAATGATCACGACGAATGGAGGCTAGGACCACATGGAACTTCCTCAAGGAACGAAAACGGAGAACGCCTGATAGACTTCCTATCCGCGTGCCGTCTCTACCATGGAAATTCTATGTTTAAGAAGCCTTCAAACCGACGATGGACCTGGGAAAGCCCAAATGGAGAAACACGTTCGGAGATCGACCATGTTCTTACAAACAGACGATGGAGTCTGTTCGATGTCTCCATGCTACCTTTATTTGACACCGGCTCGGATCACCGTCTTGTCCGTGCGAAGCTGACTCTCAAAAAGAGGATGTTCAAGCGTAACACTCATAAACCGGCACCGGTGAGGATACCCACATTCAAGTCTGAGGAGTTGGAATATGCAATAAAGTCGTATGATTGGAATCTTCTTGAATATCCATCGGAAGACTACGAACTTCTCTCCAAACGACTGTTGAAATGTGCTAGCAGCTCTCGCGAAGCCACATCACCGTTTGCTTCAAGACTCAACGCAGATGCGGTTAAACTCTTAGAGCAAAGAAGAGCTATTAAACTGGATCCTAATGCTTCCCATCTGAAAAAGTCACCATCTCGAAGGCCTGTCGAATTGCAGTAAAGTAGTCCATTCAAGCCTACAGAAGACTGAAGCTGTTAAAGCCGCTAGGAAAGGTTCAAGCATAAAGCGCTGCAAACGAGATCTCTGAAACCAGAAGGCAATAATGTCAGCCCTTGTGGACAAGGATGAAACAACGCAAATGTCTCGAAGAGCGATGGAGACCATCGTTTAAGAATTCTACACAGATCTGTTTCGTTCTTCCAGCACTGTCCCGGAATTCTTGATGCCACCAGCTGAGGAAGTATCTCCCATTCTGGAATCAGAAGTTACTCATGCCATCAGAAGGATAAAGCCAGGCACTGCCCCCGGACCTGACGGCATTTCTGCTGACCTTCTTCGTGCGGGTGGCAGTGCCCTCTGCTCACTTCTTGCCAAGCATTTCAACCAATACCTTCGACTTGGTAGGACTCATGGAAGGAGTCGAAAACAGTTCTAATCTTCAAAAAAGGTCAGCAGGAGAATATCAACAACTATCGACCCATCAGTCTTCTCTCAGTTGTGTACAAGATCTTCACTAAGATACTGCTCAATCGTATGGAGCGCTGCTTGGATGAGTATCAGCCAGTGGAGCAAGCAGGGTTTCGCAAGGATTTCTCCTGCATGGAACATATTCAGACTGTCTCACAACTCATCGAAAGGAGCCGCGAATACCACATCCCACTTGTCCTTGTCTTCGTGGATTACCGGAAAGCGTTCGACTCTGTGGAAATCAACGCCACTCTGAACGCGCTTGTGCATGCTGGTATACCATCGCCCTCCGACTTCTCGACGAATGCTTCTCGAACACATCGACCACCATCCAGCTGTTCGATCGAAAGCTTAAGATTCCTATCGGGAAAGCAGTACGGCAGGGAGACACGATTTCTCCTAAGCTATTCACAGTAGCACTCCAGGATGCCAAGAAGGACTTGAGCTGGGATAAAAGCTACCTTGTTGACGGTAAACGGATCAGCAACCTTCGCTTCGCCGACGATATTGTTCTCGTCTCTTTCAGCACGGCAGAAGTCGAGGAAATGCTGAACGAGCTCAATGTGGCCGGATATGAAGATTAGAGTGAACTTGAATATGTCCAAAACGCGATTTATGGTTAACCAGTGGTGTGACACGGAACTTATAAGGTAAAATGGAGTCGCCCTACAACAGGTCGACTCCTACGTCTATCTGGGAAGAGAGCTGAACCTTGTTAACGACCTCGCACCTGGAGTCGTCAGCAGGAAACGCGCAGCATGGGCAGCGTTCAGTTCGATTCGCGAAGTCACCGATCAGGTCAAGGATGCGGGCCTCAGGGCCTCGACATTCAACGCCTCCGTACTCTCTGCGATGTGTTACGCGACGGAAACCTGACCCAATAACAAGACATTCGCCAGAGCAATGCAAACTACGCGTCGTGCACAGGAGAGATGTCTTCTGAGGACAAGCCTTCGTCAACAATGGCGAGAAGGCCTACGAAGCTCGGAGCTACGGGAGAAGACGCAATTAGCAGACCCGCTGCAGTACATGAAGAAGTCCAAATATCGCTGGGCCGGACACCTGCTTCGACGAAAGGACGATAGATTGAGTCTCCGTGTCACAGTATGGCTCCCGAGAGACCATAGGAGACCACTGTGACGACCGTCAACGCGATGGGAAGACTCATTCTCAAGATCTTTCAGTAAGCGGAGACTGCCTCACTGGATGCAAGCAGCCAGAGATCGAGCGGTCTGGAAGAGTTGTGGTGCCCTCTGAAAAGACCTCCAGCCGGCAAAAGGATAATCAAAATATCAAAGCAAAGTAACTAATTATAGTAATACAAGTGCTCCGACTCGCCTAACGGCGTGTCTCGCACTTGCGCGCTTCGAACGATTTGGCATCATCACTGATCTATGAAAAATAGTTTTGTAAAACATAAAATTGCTAACATCGAGGATCTGCTGCGTACTTCATTGGTATCAAGCCGCTCATCACTTCCGTGCATTCATCATAGACATTCTCTCCGTACCGCCAATTAACATCATTGATTTTTGCTGCGCAGTACTTCTGTCCCTTAGGTTGCTCCTCCGCAACCGTTCTCATGCTCAAGAGCTAGCGTTCCCAGATGTCGTTGAGATGTCTTCCGAAGCCAGCTCCACCTCACTCGTTTTTTCTTACCTGATCTAATTGCTAGTCCACCTTTACTGGCCTTCCCTCCCCTCTTTAGTTCCCCATCTTCCTGTTCCCAACTCCTGCTCACATCCTTGTATCCACTATTGAGCCTCTATTGACTCTTCTTGTTGATTTTCCCGTCCTGGCCCCTCCTCCAAGTTGTTCCTTTCTTTCCTGGTCCCTCTACTGGTCCACCCTAGAGGCCTCCTTGCAGCCCTTCTCCACCACCTCCTTAGTTGTCTTCCCATGCTCGCGGCAGACTTGGCGACACGTATTTAGAATCAGGACGCTTGCTGAGCGACGTGGGGGGAGCCGTTTTCTGGATCCAGTAGCTCAAAAGACCCGTCTTCCGAATCCAAAAGCTCGGAAGCGTTCGCAATCGCCGCTGTGTCGAGCATGAAGAGGTTAGGCATATGGCAGATCCCTTGTTCTCCGTATCAAATCCCTCACGGGTCCCTTCTTGTTGGTTCCCCGTCCCTCCTCCAGGTCCCTTCTTACAGGTAGATTCCTCCCCCCCCCCCCCTCGAGATTCTCCTTACTGCTCCCCCCTCCGACTGGTAACTTCCTACTGATCCCTCTTTATTGCCTAAACCCTTCTTAGTGCCACCTCCTGGCCTGCTTCATTTGTCCCCCTATCGACCCTCCCTCCATCCCGATGCCTCCTCCAGGTCGCTCCCTCCTGATCGTGTCGGTTCTCCACCCTCGAATTCCCCTTCTACTCTTACCCCTTTAGTGGTCTTCTCATGCTAAGGGCACGATGTCGGCTTCTGAATCTGGACACTCAGAAACGCCCGAGGTGATGTTGTGTTAAGCAGTAAAGGGCTGCGCTTCCCCTGCTGCAGCATCATCCCACTTCAATAACAAATTTTGCCCGCGGTGTAGATGACGAGGCGTATCCCACTTAGGTTAGATCACTCGAACGTCATCGACAGCTAACTCAATTATATAGTGGTAGATAGATAGATCGCTCGTCGTAGGACGACGTTGTCTCCTCTTCTGAATTCCGACGCTCACTACGTGATGTAGTGGACCCGGCTTCTGGATCCAGGCGCTCAGAAACGCGCGCAGACGCCGTTCTGTCAAGCAGTAGAGGGCTACGCGTCCTCTGCTGAAACAACATCCCATGTTGAATGGCAAACGTTGCCCGCGCGAGGTACGAAGAGGCGTACCTCACCCGGGTAAAGTTTTCCGTTCAACATGGGATAATGCTGAGTTCTGAATGCGACCGGTGGTCGTACGACGACGTTGTGACCTCTGCCTCCTTCCTTGTCGCTGCTTCTGACTCCAAACGGTTGTGGTGCGACGAAGGGGACCCACCTTCTGAATTCAGGCGCTCAGAAACGCGCGCAGATGCCGTTCCGTCAAGCAGGAGGAGGCTGCGCTTCTTCTGCTGCAGCAGCATCTTATGTTCAATTCTGAATGCGATCGCTCGTTGTAGGACGACGTTGTCTCCTCTTCTGAATTCCGACGCTCACTACGTGACCTAGTGGATCCGGCTTCTGGATCCAGGCGCTCAGAAACGCGCGCAGACGCCGTTGTGTCAAGCAGGAGGAGGCTACGCGTCCTCTGCTGAAACAACATCCCATGTTGAACGGCAAACGTTGCCCGCGCGAGGTACGCAGAGCAGTCGCTAGGGTTCCATGAGATTGCAGGGTTCAATGAGGCGTATCTCAGGCAGGCTTCTAACCTGCGTGAGATACGCCTCATCATTTACAGGGCGGGCAGCTAACACGATTATGTAGTGGTAGATCCCTTGGAACGCAGTTTTGCTTCTCACCTATCAGGTAGCTAGTGAATGCTGTAGAATTCTTCTGCTTTTAAGGCCAAGAATCCTTGCAGGTGCATTTTGACCATGTTTACATTAATACATCGTCTTTGAACCAAAAAGTGCTGCAGCGAGTTAAAAAGATGGTAGCCACTCGACGCACAGTCTGGGCAATAAGGTCGCTGATTTAGACGCTCCCAGCCGAAGCCTTCGATTTTTTGAAGCCTCCGATTCGCGACGTGTGATCTGGCGTCAACTTGCTGAAGGATAATCCCACTCCCCAAAAGCTGTCTGAACCGATCCTGGCGGTGTTCAGCCTGCTCGCGGTCAAGCAGAGAAGAGTAGATTTCAGCGTCAATGCTGGAAGCGCTCTTGTTGAATTCCCAGAGGATAACCTCTTCTTGACACTACCAAATGAAGAGCACTCGCGAACTGTACGCTTCAAAAATCGAACGGCCTGATTGGGAGCGTCTAACTCGTCCACATTACAGCTCACCCTATGCGCCAAGCGACTTCTGTATTTTTCGTTTGCTGCAGCACTTCTTGGTTGGAAGACGATTTATTCATGTGAACCAGGGCAAAATGCACCTTCAAGCGTTCTTGGTCCTAAAAGCACAAGAATTCTGACACAACCGCGGGATAGACCAGCTGATAAATGGGAAGCGTAGCAGCCCGCGCAGCACAGCGTCGCCGATGGCTTCGCCGACAGCTCCACAGGGTGTTACACTCCTGTCCCCTAAGTATAACATAGCTCTTATACTTCCTGCCCGCGGGGCGGCAGCCGTCTGCGGTGCAGTGCAAACTTCTTCCTACTGAATGTCATATCAGGGGGTTAGACGGTACTTTTCAAAGTTACAGGCAGGTAGCGGTCGATGAATCTGACCCAGATGGCGCAGGATCGATTTTGAGGTGGTCACAAAACTGTGTTTATTAAAATGCTCTCTTCATATAATATCACTAAAATTTCCCATTCCAGAATCCACACAAACGATTTGCTGTCGCTTTGCGAACGAGCATGTGTCTGACCATGAGTGTCATTTTGTGAAAGAGATGTCTTTCCGATAACCCCATCTGTGCCCTCTTTAAACGATAACACGTATTATTCTTCATTAAAAATCTCATCATTGAAAATGAGTAACCTCGGTTGGCAGCAGCAGGCTTTGACATTTTTGAGACCATTCCTCAGTAACCACTGTGACAACTCAGATGAGGATGTTCTTCGGTAAGTTTTAGTGGGAGATATTTCCCGAAGATCAAGAAACCCTTAGATGATATCATCGTTTTGCGTTCTCCCGCCTATGCTCACAGTTCCCTTTTCGCAGTGGGTGCGCTACTTTAGGCATACTTCACTACTGTAGAGCCCTCGATTACTAACAAGGGAGGCCTATGAACTTCTCCCCAACATTCTCAACGTGACCTACTATATGGTCTTGTAGAGCATCGGATGAGGATCACAAAACTGAGTTTCGTTTTTGCTACGGGCCACTGAGTGCTCCAACAAAATGGTAAAAGTGGCATCTGGAATGGCCCTGTCGTGCTCTGATATTAACTTACAAAAGGATGGGAATTCAAATTAAATTTAGATTATAGTAATACGATAATTTCCTACGCTTCCTAAGGCCTTTGTTAAACCATCGCTCAGCGCTCAGGGTGAGCGGTTGTATGACAAAGGCTTAAACGAAGCTGCAGTATGCACTCAAGTGATTCATTCGCAGTGGTGTTGAAAGCGTCAGGATGGCCAAGTGGATAGCGAGCCGGACTTATGGGAGAGGGGTCGAGGGTTCGATTCCGGGGTGTCCATGCGATTTGCTCTGTAGAGTGCCCCATTTTTGCAAATAAAAAGTAAATTTTGGCTTCGGTAGGGCACCTTCTTCGCTTCCTAAACCTGTTGTCAGATGTGGAAGAAGCTAGTTTTGTTGTGTGGGGTAATGTCGAGCGTCCATTAAACCACGCTTGACTCGCTGAGGAAGGTTCCGTTAGATGCTATCCCTATATCACCTCTTTGGTATGTTCTCATTTACTTTGGAAGTGTTTCTCGCTGTCACCTCATTTGCAAACACGATCGACAAGTATTCATTTGACCCATCATCAAGACACGCTCGTCGTTCTTCCGATTTCTTTACAGACTGCTTTTTACTCTTTTCGCAACACTCACTATTTTAGCTAACTGTTACCAAGTACCGCCTATTTTATCCACTTCGTGTGATTGGACGCCTTGCTGTGTATTTCTTCCTCATCACTCTCGCATACACTTACGGGAGACGGGCCGGAGGCATTGCAGATAGGAGCATTTGCATTCACTCCCTCGACTCTAGAGGTCGAAAAAAAATCGTCCGAAGTTCAACTCTAAGGTTATTTGGGATGCAGATCAGCAATCTGACATTCGTTGAAACGATGGATAGCAGAAGTTTGTGATGGGTATGTGTAAGTAATGGGATGTACGCAGAATAACCAACAATGCTGCTTTTCATGACTCTGAGGTCGAGAAGAGGAGGAAAGAAAAAATTTCGCGCAAACATCGCCCACGATGGTTATTTGGGGTGCTGATCACGGATATGATACCAATTTATAAATTTCCTGTCGATTGCGGCAGGTTACGGTAGATATGGGTGAGAAAAGCTGTCTACGTTAGTAGGATCGCTTTCTTCTCCAATGTTGTCAGACTTATTTTCCAAGCTTCGACTTCGGTTTTCGATGGAAAGTAGTGCCAGCAAAGTGATAATTTAGAAAAAGAGTGATTCGATTCAGATTCGCGGTCAGCAGCTTAAATAATTCCCATAGGCGAAGTCTGGGCGAAATCGGTAGTCATGACTTCGTCACCCTTATTCGCCACTAGCCAATAATTCGATAACCTACCGTAGCCAAAACGTTGTTTTTATTTGCAAAAATGGAAGCACTCTACAGAGCAAATCGCATGGACACCCCCGGAATCGAACCCTCGGCCCCTCTACCATAAGCCCGCCTCGCTATCCACTTGGCCATCCAGACGCTGCCGACACCATTCAGCCGCTGCCGACAACATCAGTCCGCCCTGAAGCGATACCACTTTCTGCCACTCTGTTGCCCGTAGCAAAAACGAAGCACAGTTCTGATCCTCGACCGATGCTCTACAAGACCATATAGGTCACGTTGAGAGTCTTTGGGGGAAGTTCATAGGCCTTCCTTGTAAGGATAATCGGGATCCCGGGCCCATCTCGGACGAGATTTCACGACGAGATGAGGTGAGTAGAGCAGAAAACATTCGGCGCTTACCAGTCTGCGACAGCTTGATGAACTGTACTCAGCCCAGGTTCTCATTTCTGCTTTTCCCGTTTGTTAGTATACCAGACGTTCAGTGGCCTAGCGGCTGCCAAACGTCTGGTTGGCGGCTTCGCCCCTAAACCCGAGAATAGAGCAACCCCAATCTTCCTCCGCTCTTCTTTAGGCCTTCTTACTTTTATTAAGTAAAATACCGGTTTTACTACATAGATTTGTGCAACGGGATATGGTAAGGCCTTCACTGCTCCTATGAAGCCCATCCACCCTCTATTGCATGTACGCGATTTATTCTCCGAAGTGCCCGTTCTCTAGAGGCGAAAAACAAAACAAAGTGTGAGAGTCCCAATCCGAAGTGCTTAATCTGCAGAAACGTAATTAAAATTAGTCGTTATCGGTCGTCAGGTCGATACCTTCACGGTCCGAGGCAACAATACTCCTCCGAATCCCATACTCACCTTCTCTACCTCTTCCCTCCCCTCCCCGCTAATACTTCCTTAGCTATGCTTCCTCTAGCAAAGAAACGGAGTGAGAGTCAGGCACGCGCATGTGACACTGAGTTCCAACTCACGTGTCACCACGTTGCCACGACATCTATGACACTTCTGCTCCCGACACACATGCCACGACTTTTGTGACCCGTCTTAAGAAACCCTACGCGAGGCACATTGGACCATATTTAGGGAAAATACTGGTCTCCCCTCCCCCTTATTCCCCCACCCCTCTAGTGGTTCCTCTTTGCTGATTCCCTCTTCATGGCCCCCTCCTACTGGTCTTCCTTATTCGGATTCCCTACTCAAGCTAGACGTCTGCGGCACGTCTTCTGAATCCCGATACACGTTGGACGACGTCGGCGGTACGACTTCAGAATCCGAGCTCACGTTGAACGCCGTCTAGGACACGACTTCTGAATCCCTACGCTCTGCACTTGGTCCCCATTTATACCCTGACGCGCTGCCCGCTTTGCCCGCGCAAAATATCGTGGACTTCGACTATCCGTCCCCAAGAATATAGTTCGTCAACAATCGCCCATGGTTAAGCTGAAAGCCCGACTGGCGTACGCCGCACCGTCGTAGGCATCCTTTGGCTCCAGTCCCCCCTCTCCGTGATGGACTCGTGACATTAGCCTATTATATATAGTAAGATGTAGTCTTTACTAGGACGTAGATGAGGCTAATTCTATCTTAATTCCTTCCGTTAGGCGCCCTTTAGGCGCCTTTTATACTTGCGCCGCCCGCGCGGCGGCGCAAGTATAAAAGGCGCCTTATACTCCCGCCGTGGAGCGGCGCGTCAATTCTGGGCCTGCGCGATTGCAGTTAGAAGGGAGCGTCAGCGACGCGTGTCCACGAGCTTCTGCTTACTACGGTCCGTGAGCGATAGTGGATGATGGAAGAAACTGTCCTTGAGTCATTAGAGAACCAAAACACAAAGGATTCGTCCGACTATTCAGCGGAATGCTAATGTTAGTGGTAGGTTTTTTGTGGGGAGCGACGAATCCTCTCTTAAAGCTGGGGTCGAGGTCCGCTAAACCTACGGCTGAAACTGGTGAGTGTGGTATTGAGTCGAATCCCTGTAATGCAAATGGCACTAAACGACCCTTTATTTTGCAGCACGTGCGGGTCCAAAAGTAAAACTGCTGGCAGGCACTCATCGTCGAGAATCAGCCAGAATTCCCTCTTATGTGGCCACTCCGATGTCATTGTGCACTAAACATATCATTGGCGTAATAACTGAAACTACGGGGATGTCTACAGATTTACATTTCCCTCCTAGGTTACGATAGGTACGGGTGACTAGGGTCTTGGTGATACTAAAAATGGATGTTCGTGATCTGCACCCCAAATAGCCCCTAGATGAAGTTTGGGTGAAGTCAGTGATTATGACCTTGACAGCCTTGGTCAGACGAACCTACCTAATCAATTTCAAAAAAGATGCCAGATTCGTGATCAACACCCTAAATAACCAATCACCCTGGGCGAAATTTGGTTGAAAAACATTTTTCGATCTCTCTCCTCTACTTCTGGAGTCCTGAAAGTACAATAGTGCCACCATTTTGCTACTCCCTTTTCGTTCTACTGATTGGGGAACCTAAACAAAAAGGCATGGCGAAATGGATCATCCCGGTGTGAAACCTCCCAGTTCACACCGAGTCTGCCGCAGCTGATCGCGCCCTTCCCTCCAGCGGCGCGTTTCGCCCAATATCGTAACTCAAAACTCCATCAAATGTGGTGTTTTGGAGTGGCTGAGTATGAAAGCGATGCGGCACCGCCACTCAGAAATTTTTGAGTAAGTTACTTGCGTCTTATGAGCTCCAAAACAAGTTACTTGCGCCTTTAGACCTCGAAAACAAGTTACCTGCGACTTATCCGTCGCGGTCAACTAACTTGCAAGGTTGCACTCAGGAACTTTAAACTTGCACGCAACTGCAGCGCAGGCTTGCAAGAAGCTTTCATGCAAACTAATGTTTCGCGCCTAATTGGTTTGAAACACTACGCACGCATCATCACTCGCAGCGTATGAAGAGGCGTACGCGCGCGTGTGTCATCCTACTATATATAAAAGAGTAAGCTATTGTGTCTGTCCTTCCGTCTGTCCGTCCGTCTGTCGGTCCGTCTGTCCGTCCGTCTGTCCATCCGTTCTTCCGTCGGTCCATCTAGCTTTTCATAGACGTCGAGTGACAGGCGTCCGGGTTGAGACGAGGTGTGACCCACGTCGTGTCGCGTGCATCAGAAGACGTGTCGTCGATGTCGCGCAAAGGGCGTCTGGGTTGAGAAGACATCTCACCGTCGGCGTTCAACAGGCGTTCGGCTTCAGGGGTTGTGCCACCCATGTCGCGCAGTCGGTGTCTAAGTTCAGAAGAGGTGTCACCGATGTCGCCCAAGTGGTGTCCGGATTCAGACGACGTGTCACCGATGTCGCGCAAAGGACTAACGGTTGAAAAGACGTGTTACCGACGTCGCTCGACAGGCGTCTGGGTTCAGGAGTTGTGTCACCCATGTCGCTGAATGGATGCTTGGGTCAAGAAGGGGTCTCATCGATATTGTGCAAGGGGTGCCCCGGTTCGGACGACATGTCACCGATGGCTGACCAGTGAAGGGGAATCAGTAATGGGGGACCGGCAAAGGAGGGTCCAGTAATGGGGGAGGGGGAGTGGAAAGAAGGAGGACCAGTGAAGAGGGGACCACTAAGGGGGAACCACTACAGGGGGAGGGTCCAGCAATGGGGGGGGGGGAGTGGAAAGAAGGAGGACCAGTGAAGAGGGGACCATTAAGGGGGACCACTGCAGGGGAGGGTCCAGTGAGAGGGACCGGTAACGGGTAGGGAGGGGGAGGAGGGACCAGTAAGAGGGGACCACTAAGAGGGACCACTGCAGGGGAGGGTCCAGCAATGGGGGGAGTGGAAAGAAGGAGGACCAGTGAAGAGGGGACCACTAAGGGAGACCACTGCAAGGGAGGGTCCAGTGAGGGGGGACCGGAAACGGGTGGGGAGGGGAAGAGGGGACCCCTAAGAGGGACCACTGCAGGGGAGGGTCCGGTGGGGGGACCGGTAACGGGGGAGGAGGGACCAGTGAAGAGGGGATCAGTAAAAGGGACCAGAAAAGGGGAGACCAGCAAGAACCAGTAACGGGGAGGGGGCGAGTGGTGAAGGAGGCCCAATGAAGAGGGGACCAGTATAAGGGGGGGGGGGAGAGACGGTAAAGGGGACCAGTGAAGATGGGACCACTGAAGGAGGGGTCCAGTGAAGGGACCAGTAAGGGCGGACCGTGATTTTTCATCAGTATCGTCCAACGGGTATCAGGCTTCAGACGACGTGCTGCTGACGTCGTTACACGTACGTTGGGGCTTAGCATATTTATCACAGACGATATCAACATGCGTCCGGATTCCGAAAACGTGACCTAGACGTCGTACAACGTGCGTCCAGATCCAGAAGTCGTTCCTCAGATCATACTTTGCACAGCATTCGTGAGAAAACTTTTTAAAGGCTTCGTTCGACAAGTGTGCGCGTACTTGACTCTCACTACGCCTTTATTTATTTTTTTATTTCACTTCGGCACAAGTGTAAGGGGTATTGGCGGGGTTGAGAGTGAGGGTAAGGAGAATGGTTAAAGTTATCAGAGGAATATGATTGCTGTCGGACAGTTAACGGTAGCGAGCGGTCTACCGACACCCATTGGTTTCATTTATGCTTCCGCAAATTAAGCACTTTGGGTTGAGACTGTTACAGTCTGTTCCTCAGGACTTAGTAGAACATGTACTTCGGAGAATGAAATGAAAGTAAGAGTAAGAGGTCAAAAGAAGAAAAGAACACGGCCGGGTGTTCTATACTCGGGGTTTGGGGACGAAGCCCCCAAAAAGACGTTTGGCGGCCGCCAGGCCGCTGAACGTCTCGTAGAGTACATCTGTTCAAACCGGAGCGGCGGCACTCCCCCAACGCTACTTGCCGAGCCGGACAGTCCTGCCATTCCTTCTGCCGTTCCTTATTTCGTCCCCTCATCCCTTTTGGCTCTTGAAATGCTTCTTCTCGAGCTCTAGCTCTCTGTTATTCTGTAGAAGCTAGTGGTTGATTTTTTCAAGGATTTTAGAGGAACAGAAGTAGCTCCCATGTTGTACGGTTCATAATACGATTTGTTCTCATACATGAAAACATATCAATTCACCTATCAGTACTAGAGTGAGATCGAGTGAACTATACAGAGCAATGAGTACATATACATCATAATTAGGATAAAGGATAAAGGACGGCGTTACTCAATCCCTTCTGGGATGCGCCAGCGCATTCTACTTCTACGGGATGTCGTGGAGGCGACACGAATGCGTATTTGGCCATACAATGACTTGCGGTGGCCAGCCGATGAACAAGTCAGCGCTTTATCCTTCCCAGACAAGTCTGGTACCATTTCACCGACCCCGGAGGGATGGAAGGCTTGGTTGGCCTAGGCGGGAAATCCGAACCAGGAACCTGGTATCGGGTGCAGGCGACAGTCGCACCTCCTCCGACTGCGCTACACGCGCCCTATACATCATAATTAGTTATAAAAAATGAATAGAAATGAAAGTATGCATTCTAGTTATTTTGCCAATTTCTAAATTTGTCATGGAAACCATCTCTCAGTGTTGTTGTCATTCCAATGTGAAGGATTTAAGCAAGTCAAGAGAGGGTTGCATACTTACGATTTTTTATAACACCAAGAGAACCCAAAACATGCTGACCTCCCCCCCCCCCCCCCGATCCTACTACAATTTTTTGTCTGTTTTTTTTTTGCGAGTAGTGTGCGACTATCTTTGTGAATGTGCGAGTTGCTCAAGCCAATAAAACATAAATATTGGAAAAGTTTACGGAATCATTACAAATGCGTCTTGATTAAGCTTATATGGGGAAACATCCGAGTGGGTCGACTACCCCGACTAGTACATGTAGGACCCTTTAGGGCCTGTTCATTGCGACAGCAGCGACAAGAGCGCAGCGCGCGTGGCGTACGCGGCGTGCGCAGCGTGCACAGCGCGCGGAAGTATGAACAGGCAACAAGAGCGACAAGAGCAACTGCAGCGACAAAGGCGACAAGAGCGACTGGGCGTCGGGCGTAGTGTGGTGTACGTAATTGCACCATAACGTCTACTTCGTGGCCTAAAATATAAAGTGAATAGAGGTCTTCACGTCTAACTTCAACTTCAATTGCATTAGTTTTTGGGAACTGAAACAGACACAGGCAAACAGTTTTATTAGTAAAAAGTTTCCGGAAACTGAGACAAACACAGGCAAACAGACATACTTTTAGTCAAAAAAGTTGTTAGAAACTGAAACAGACGGAAGCGAACAATCATATTACCTACATCGTCAGTCTGGCACTCAAAATAGACATAAAAGCCCTCCTTACCTTTGTGTGAAGAACGTCCGAACAGGAATCGTTTCCTTCCAGCACTAGTTCGCCTTCCAGCACTAGTGCAGTGTAATTACGTACTCCACACTCCGTTCGTCGCCCCAGTCGCTCCAGTCGCTCCCGGAGCCGGCGCGAAGTATGAACAGGCGACAAGAGCGACATGAGCGACTGGAGCGACTGGAGCGACGGCGCCGGCGCTCGAGCATGAACACTTTTCGGCGGCGCGCGCTCGGTTTTAATCGATATGCATGT
>OX377202.1:42643212-42874159 GCA_947396885.1 Heligmosomoides polygyrus polygyrus | reverse complement strand
TACCTGCCTAAACTGCCTTAGCCCTATCTGCCGTTTTAGAGCGGCGAAAACTAGCGATTAGAGTTTCTTGCGGTCCTACTCGCCCATATTTGGGTTTTCGGCACTCCCAATAGCACCATTCTGTTCTGCTTGAAAATCGCTATCGAATGCTATCAATATCGACCGATTTTGGCAACATCAATTTTTTGACTGTTTCTCATCGAGGACGTGGGCGCGCTAGGCCGAGCTGCGCGGATGATGACGTCATCGAAAACCGATATTTTCGAAATTGGCCAAATTTCCTCGTGCAAACTGCGTCCAAAATCGTCTAGGGGTTATTTGGGGCGCTCATTACGAATCCGACGTCCGTTTTTGAAAATTCCGTCGACTTCGGTAGGTTTTGGATTTTTCTGGATAACTGATGGTTGTAGGGTCAGGATCATCGATTTTGCTCGAAATTCGTATAGGGTCGGGGACTTATTCTGGGTGCCGAACACGATGCCGAAGTACATTTGGACGATTACGGGAGGGGACCGCTCATACCAATAACTGAGGGTGATCGGTGATCCTGACCCGACCACCCTCAAACGGGAAGTAACCTGCTCAAGTCCGCGGAATTTTCAAAAACGAACGTCGGATTCGTAATCAGCGCCCCAAATAACCCCTAGATTTTGGACGAAGTTTGCACGAGGAAATTTGGCCAATTTCGAAAATACCGGTTTTCGATGACGTCATCGTCCGCGCAGCTCGGCCTAAAGCACCCACGTCCTCGATATTGTCAAACAATCGATTTTTTGGAAATTGGTCGGGAGTGACACCATTCGATAGAGCTTTTCGTTGTGAATAAAACGGTGTTACCGGGAGTGTCGGAAACCCAAATATGGGCGAGTAAGAGGGCAGGAAACTGCAACCGCTAAGTCCGCCGCCCTAAAACGGCAGATGGGGCTAAGGCAGTTTAGGCAGCTGAGAAGTTCTGATTCCGGCGCCGTAAAGTACCTTAAGCGCTCTGTTCGCATACGGATTCTGATGCCGTTAGCTCCCCGCGTCTTCTCGCAGTGGTCCACCGAAATCGGAAAAAATGCGTCACGCAAGCCTCACCTGCATTTTCGCACCCCTATAACATTGCCACCTCCTAAGCTAAGTCATTCTACTTTGGCGTACTAACAGAACGCTCGACTGCCTACAAGAGCCACAAGTTGCAGCCGAAATGATTCGAAATTGACAGAGCTATTGCGCTCCGAACACGCCCGCTCGTGCAATTTAGCGCAACAACGGCTGACGCTCTCCGCGCTATTACTCACCAGATCACCGTTTTTCCCACTCCAAATGAAACCATTCAATTCAGCATGAAAAGCTCTCTAGAATGGTATCAAGCGTGGCCCAACTCGAAGACATTGATTTTTCGATGACGTCATCGTCCTTCCGCCGCGGCCTCGTCCTCGATGCGAAACAGTCAAAAAATTGTTGTTGCCAAAATCGGTCGAAATTGATACCGTTCGATAGCGCTTTTCATGCTGAATGGAACGGTGCCATTGAGAGTGTCGAAGACTCAAATCTGGGCGAGTAGGAGCGCAGAAACTCTAACCGCTAGCTTTCGCCAATTTAAAACGGCAGCTAAGGTTAAGGCAGTTTAGGCAGCTGAGGAGCTATGAGCACGTCATCAGTAGTAAAGTACCTTAGGCTCTCTACGCATTTTAAGGCCATTAGCTCGCCGCGTCTTCTCGCAGTGGTCCACGGAAGTCGGAAAAAATGCTTCACACAAGCCTCATCTGCATTTTCGCACCCCTATAACATTGCCCACTCCCAAACTAAACCATTATAAAACCATTCGCTCGACTGCCTACAAAACCTACTAGCTGCAGCCGAAACGATTCGAACTTGACAGAGCTATTGCGCTCCGAACACACCCGTGAGTGCAACTTGCGAGCGGTCGCCCCCTCGATTGAAAGGTTCGAATCTGTATGCATCGTTCACGGCGCACTCCAAAGGCTCTCTGGACAGCCTTAGAGCAACTCCTGACTAGGACGGCTGCAAATTTCTGACAAAACTCCTCAAACGGTATGGCAGGTAGTCGTCGAACTGTCGTGCCAAGATTGATATCGAACGTTTATTCGGCTTACGTTTCGGCGTAACCGCCTTCTTCAGAGCCTGGAAAAGACAAGGAGAGTTAGAGAAAATTACCTGTCTAAGAGTCATTTCAAGTTTCAGCCATCTCAAAAGCTAAAGGAAGAAAGAGACGAACCGCGAGGAGGAGAGCCCAACTGACCTTTTGTATGACCTTTTGTAAACAGCCGAAGGCTGTGGGGTCACCCTTCAGATGGAGATAAATGTGGGTGAATGAGGTCTTCCCTTCGGGTCAGCCCCGCAGCGACCTTCCGGCTAGCGCATCCCGGGGTCAAGCCCACAGAGGTCGGTAAACGGAGCCAACTCCTGGGTTATGGCCACCCGTTCCTCCTTCCTATTGATTGCGGGGTTCTCCCCAAACGCTCAGTCTAAAAGCTGCCCCCCCCCTCGATTGAAAGGTTCGAATCTGTATGCATTGTTCACGGAGCACTCCAGAGGCTCGCTGGACAGCCTTAGAGCAACTCCTGACTAGGGCGGCTGAAAATTCTGACAAAACTCCCCAAACGCTCAGTCTACAAGCTGCCCCTCCCCCTCGATTGAAAGGTTCGAATCTGTATGCATTGTTCACGGCGCACTCCAAAGGCTCGCTGGACAGCCTTAGAGTAACTCCTGAGTAGGGCAGTAAAACATTTCTGATAAAGGAGGTGCTCTAAAGACCCCCGCACACTTATACGGCAACGCCGCTCGCCGCTATGGTTAAGGATAGGATAGGGACGCCGCCGGTGGCGAACTCTGCGTCTTTGCCGCATGATTAGGGATAGGGCCGCGGCGTTGCCGCAGAAGTGTGTGGGGGCCTTAAGGCTGTCCATTTCTGATAAAACTCCCCAAACGCTCAGATTACAAGCTGCCACCCCCCTCGATTGAAGGGTTCTTCTTTGTCCGCATTGTACACGGCGCACACCAAAGTTTCGTTGGGACAGATTGGAGCTAATCCTGAGTGTGGTGACTGGAAATTTCTAACAACCTTCTCCAAACGGTTCGAAATAGTCTTGAGGATTTCGCATTTCCCAGTGGGAGAAGATAGAAGCACAGGGGACATGCGCTCGCCCACTCGATTGATAGGTTAGATTCTGTGTGCATTGTGCACGGCGTACTCTCGGGGCATTCCTGGCATGACAGAGCACTGGCGACGTACGCCATGATTGAGATACTACGAAAGCTCGCATATCCTGGGAATTAATCTGCTCTAACCGCCCGTCCAGTCAATTTTGGACCACCCACGGCGAAAATATGCGTGTTCCGGTAAAGTTTTATACATGTTTGTGTAGATCTCGAAAAGACGATTCGAACGGTGCCAAACTTTTTTCAAAAAACCTAAAACTGAAGGAGTTTTGATCATGCGACGCTTTGCAACGCTATTTTTGCGTTTTTTCGCCCACTTTTGACCGTGCGGCGCGAGCGGTATTGTAGAGCTACCACCAAATCCTTCCGTCAGGTGAAACTTGATTAGTTAAGTCAATTTGGCCTAACTAACCACGCGAGGAGTATGAGTTCTAATGGTGACTCAGCGAACTGCATGCTTCTCCTTCCTCTGCTCATCAACCCATCCCTTGAAACTGCCTGAACGTCTTTAACACCATGAGGCAGACACGGATCGTACAGATCTAGTCAATTTGTGTTCCACAAAATTGAGAATTTTTTACAGGTCAGGTTTTTTCGAGTTCAGTGCTGAATTGAGCTAGGCCACTATTGGTGAAATTGGTTATTCGCGTGCGTGCCTTTTTACGAGGGCGAATAACTAGCTGTATAGAATGTTACACCTCTCCCGAACCACGTTGCCCCGACACCGTTTCTGAACTAAACCTATTTACAAAAGCGAGAGAGTGAACTAGTCTACATATGAGTGTACGAGTTTGCAGTTTCTAGGCTATACTAGAGGTTGCACTGTTTCTTTTTATCTCCCCTTTCTAGCCCCTCCGACTAGAATAGATCCGAAGGAGTTGGTTCAGTTATTCGCTTTGTTTTAATGTCGTTCTGCAACAGACAGAGTGAAGTGCCTTCCTTTTCACTAGGATAGCTCCCAGCTTTTACTAATGATTCTTACTGCGATATTTTCGCTAAGACCTAAAGGACGTCTAACGTTATGACTCACCAATTTTCATTTGTTTGCCATGCTAGCTCTATCATGGCATGAGCCACCACCGGCTGATACCTGCAGATGATCTAATATGAAACATTACGTCGATGTATGACGATGTCAGACTTACCCAATGAACGATACGATATCAGAATCTGGGAGGTTTGGCATAATGCGGATACTTCATTTCCATCTTTTTCGCCGTATTTATCTACAACCACACGTTCAGCGGCCTACCGGCCGCCAAACGTCTGGTTGGGGGCTTAGCGCCAAACACGGAGAATAGAACACCCCGACTGTCTTCTTGTCCTCTTTTCTCATTCATTAGAGTAAAGAAATTGGTTTTGCTATATAGAATAGTACAGCGGGATACGGTAGGACAGAATCTTCAAAACTGCTCCTATCGGGCCATCCCACCCTCTATCGCACGTCCGAAGTGCTTATTCTGCGGAAACACAAATGAAGTCAATTGGTATTAGTAGGCCGCTCGATGCAGTTCACAGTCCGACTGGAATAACATACAACATACTACTGGCCGCACGAATACTCTGCAGATCTTCGACTTCGGGTGCTCACTTTGGGGGAATTCCATAGTGGAAATTTCCTCAAAGTAATCACGCCATCGCCTCAGCATCTTTTTGCGGTCTGTCGGAAGATGGCCGCTCTCATTATTGATGCCAAAGAAATTTTCAATATTCTCAGTTTGTCGATGGAAGATCTTAGCAAGTCGGTACAAATACCGCTCACAATCGCACGATTCGAGCTCTCGGTAGACCATAATGAGCGGCTTTGGCAACAGCCACGACATTCTTTGCAGCCATCTTCGCCTTCTGAAACATCTGCCAGTTGTCGGCTGTTTTGTTGCCGAGAAACACATGATATAGCGACTTCTTCTCTCAAACCTTCGCTTTCACATCGTCCGTCCACAGCCATGATAGCTTGTCGACTTTGCGTCGTCCAGGCTTCGTAGTGCCGAGTTAACCTTGCAGCTTGGCGTATCGCGTTGGTTGCTCTCTTCCAAGTTTCATCGACAGTCGTGACTGTCGGTAGCCGTACGCGAGTAATCATAGCTGCTTCCTTCTCTTTCCTTCGCCACCACTTGATTCTTGCAGCACCGCATAGCCCAATCTGCTGCACCCTCGGAGGGGTGACCTTAAGGCCAGTGTTATACTCCCGCGGGAGCATCCGCGGAACGTCCGCGAACTAGGGGTGCACCGAGGACGGCGGGCGTGGCGGGGCGCGGCGATTGGTCAGGTGAGGGATCTTCGGCGCGATTCCCGCCCTTCCGTGGATGCCCCCGCGGGAGTATAACTCAGGCCTAACGGTGAAGATCAGCGGTCGATGCTGTGAGACGACCATCTCATACGGTGCGATCTTCGCGTCTGTGACAATACTTCGGTCGCGATCCTTCAAAAGGACAAAGTCTGTCTGACCATGAGACTTGGAGCTCCCACTATACAGGGTGGTCCACATGAAGTGTTAGGGCTACAAAAAGTTCCTTTTCGGAAAGTTCTCGCCTTTTTAGGCTCTGCTGTAGTGTTATTTGTTTTATCCATATCTTTTAGTCCACCTATGTTCAGTCTCGTTCACCGTTTCTAGGTAAACATGGTTTCGTTTGAGAATCGTTCAGCGGTATCGCCATGTTTAAACGCGGGTCGTCCGTTTCCTCGATTACAAAGATGCTCAAACTGCATCGGGTTCAAGTGTACCGCGTCATCAAAGGTTTCGGAGAGACTGGAGGAATCGAAAATCGTCCGAGAGGAAGACCATGACGAAGTGGAAGCACTTCTGCCCTTCGAAAGGCCGTCAAAGACAAACTTCACCGAATTCCTGCAGGACGCATCAGGAAACTAGCTAAGAAGCACAGCTTAGGTCGTTCAACTATGCAACGACTGATCAGGAATGATTTCGGATTGTATGCGTGATTGTACAGCACTTTATTGAGGAAACGAAGGCCTCAAGATTGAAGAAATGCAGAAAGACGAAGGCCCTTACGCGCGGTGACAAGCTCGACCGGATTTTCTTCACAGACGAAAAGATATTTACCGTCGAACCACTCCAAAATGCGCAGAATCAGCTATGACTGCTGCCAAAAGTATCTCCAAGAACCGTCAACATCGAAGAGTTCATTTTCCACAGTCTTTGATGGTACGAGCTTGAATATCAGGCCAGGGCAAGACTAAGCTTGTTTTTATTCAAAAAGAAGTTGAGATCAATGCCGAAATCTACCAGCAGCAAATCCTGGAAGACGTGGTGATATCTTGGCCACAAGAAAGGCGGTAAAGACATCAACTGGACCAGCAAGATTGGGCACCAGCCCACGGTGCCAAGAAGACTCTGGAATGGTGTGGGACCAACCTTCCGGATTTGTGGACAAAGGATGTTTGTCCTTCAAACTCGCCCGATCTCAAGCCTATGATTTCGCCATCTGGTCAATCTTAGAGCAAAAAGCCTGCAGTTTCAGACACAGCTTACTGGATTCGCTTAACAGAGCTCTGGAGAAGTCATTTGACGAAATTTCACCATAAATGATCGCGCGCTTCCTCAGGAATTTTCGAAAGAGATTGGACGCTTGCACTGAAGACAAAGGAGCTCATTTTGAATGTAATGCATAATATGTTACGTACAATTTTTTTATCTTTCAAATGATTGTACAATTTTCTTATTTGTTTTGGTTTGTGTAAAGTTGTATATAGTTTTTTGCGTAACACTTCATTTGGACCACCCTGTAGTATGAGATGAGGTGGGAGTCGCGTTTTCAGAACACGGTGTTCACACAATGGTGAGGTTTTTGCGATTCCGCATACTCACGAATACGCTCACCATCGGCGTTACGAGACCCGTATCTGAAATCACCATGACAGCCGTAGCCGTCTTTCGTGGCACCTATGTGCCCGATAAGGTCACCAGCAAATATGATGAAATCTTTCGTTGGTACTTCTGGTGTCTTCTCATCAAGCAGGCTCCAAAGCTCTTCCTTGGCTTGATCGGAACAGCCACTCTGCGGAGCGTACGTAGAGAAGATGTGATGGAGTCGCTCCTTAACGGCGAAAACGATCTTCATCAATCGATCGTCAAAGCGTTCTACACTTGCAGTCGAGTCACGAAATCCTTCGGAGACGATTATTCCCACACCACTGATGGTCCTGGCGTAGATCCTCTTATGCGTTGCGTAGAGTCTCTTATGGAAAAAGAGAATTAACTAGATTTGCAGTTTTTCGATTGAAACGGGCGGTGGCCTCCTGCCTCAAGCGACCTCATAGCATTGAACGGCGGTAGAGAATCATGAATTATGCAACGATCAAGTAACTGTTCATGCACCCTTTCTTCAAACGGTCACACCTTCGACGGTATGAAAGCTGTACGTTAATTTTTTGATGACCGTGGAGTAATACTTCTCAATCGCAACTAAATTTCGAAGCGTAATAGAGCTGGCTTTGAGCACCTCCTTGAGGAATTTCCGCAATTTCAAGGATTCATCACAAGATAGCGATCGTCGACTCGAGATATCGACACACATTCTCACTTTCGTGCATTTGACCTTCATGGTATTCGCATGCCATTTCAGCGTTTGTGATGCCTTTTCTCGCATCACTCGAAAGCGTGTTAGTCCTTTATCGGTTGTAAGCAAATCTGGGTGAGGGGCGATCTGCCGGAAAGCGGCGCCAGCAAAGACACGGGACAATGTCTGTGGAGCCAATTAGCGTCGATTCGTGCCGTGACACCCACCGCATCGTGATGAGCCAAAGTAGCCCTCTCCGCGGACGCGATGAAGACCTGGGGCCGGATTCATCAACGACTTAAAGAGATTTAACGGAGGAATTACAGCGAAAAATCCTGATAACGCCAATATTTCACCATATCGCTTGTTGATGAGTCGTGTTTTTTTCAGGAGTTTCCGCTGTAATCTCTCAGTCAAATCTCTGTAAGTCGTTGGTGAATCCGGCCCCTAGCCAACCACGGGAACCCACAACTCGACAAGATTTGGTGTGATTACAATCGATAGAAACGATTCAAATCAGTTTCATTAAGCCTCAAGTGGCTGGTATCGAGGTTGTGAGCTGTCATAACGATGTTTTGTTGCGATCAAAACTTCTAGCGCCAGGCGGGACTCGAACCCGCACCTCCCTCTAACCGGGCGGGAATGCTCTACGCCATTACACCACCGGCGCCGTTTGATCGAACGCAACATCCACACCTCGTGGGACCGATCAGCACCCACCCGTACCCGGGATGAGCTGGCCGCTGATATCAGCATGGAACCAGTTAAGCTGATGGTCTTGATAGAAACGATTCAAATCAGTTTCATTAAGCCTCAAGTGGCTGGTATCGAGGTTGTGAGCTGTCATAACGATGTTTTGTTGCGATCAAAACTTCTAGCGCCAGGCGGGACTCGAACCCGCACCTCCCTCTAACCGGGCGGGAATGCTCTACGCCATTACACCACCGGCGCCGTTTGATCGAACGCAACATCCACACCTCGTGGGACCGATCAGCACCCACCCGTATCCGGGATGAGCTGGCCGCTGATATCAGCATGGAACCAGTTAAGCTGATGGTCTTGATAGAAACGATTCAAATCAGTTTCGTTAAGCCTCAAGTGGCTGGTATCGAAGTTGTGAGCTGTCATAACGATGTTTTGTTGCGATCAAAACTTCTAGCGCCAGGCGGGACTCGAACCCGCACCTCACTCTAACCGGGCGGGAATGCTCTACGCCATTACACCACCGGCGCCGTTTGATCGAACGCAACATCCACACCTCGTGGGACCGATCAGCACCCACCCGTATCCGGGATGAGCTGGCCGCTGATATCAGCATGGAACCAGTTAAGCTGATGGTCTTGATAGAAACGATCCAAATCAGTTTCGTTAAGCCTCAAGTGGCTGGTATCGAGGTTGTGAGCTGTCATAACGATGTTTTGTTGCGATCAAAACTTCTAGCGCTAGGCGGGACTCGAACCCGCACCTCCCTCTAACCGGGCGGGAATGCAATGCTCTACGCCATTAACACCACCGGCGCCGTTTGATCGAACGCAACATCCACACCTCGTGGGACCGATCAGCACCCACCCGTATCCGGGATGAGCTGGCCGCTGATATCAGCATGGAAAACAAAACATCGTTATGACAGCTCACAACCTCGATACCAGCCACTTGAGGCTTAATGAAACTGATTTGAATCGTTTCTATCAAGACCATCAGCTTAACTGGAGTAATAGCTCGGGCAGTTCACCCTCGCGAGCAGCATGACACTTCGGTGATTACAAAAGTTTATCTGGGAACGACATCGTGATTGGAAGCGATCGGGCCCAGAGGTGACGTCGGCGGAGGCAGGTGGACGGTGTTGGCGACGGTGCGGTAGGCGGCAGCGACGGAGAGGCTGGCTGGCCGGGCCGGCGAGGTCCGTCGGCTGTCGTGGTCCGGGCGGTGGTCCTGGGCAGGCGTTGATGGCGGTGGCGTGGTGGTCGATGGCGGCGGATCTCCCTGACTTCCACGTCGGCTGTCGCGGCGGCCTTAAATAGTCTCCGTGAGTGCCTGTGGCCAGATCGGGTGGGTCACCCCAGGTCATGTGGCAGGGAGATACGGTTCTGGCATTTCCGGATTTTCCGAACCCTTACACCTCCCCCCTTTAACAAAAGTCCGTCCTCGGACTTCAGCCGAAAGAAACGGTGAGGTAGGAAAAGGGAAAAAAGGGTAATGATTGAGCTATAATTGAAAAAAGGATAGAAAACTAAAAAAAAGAAGAAGGAAAGGATGCTCACCATGAGATGAAAGTATCAAAAAAAGATACGTCTTCAGCGGAAGAGGTCCGGCAAGTTCGCACCAGTCGTGAAGCACATCGTACGGCGAGCCCAATTCAGGACCAGGGCCCAGTTAGTCAACTGGACAAGGGAACGCTCTTGACCAAGAACGAACTGTCCGTGGCGACAACGGGTGAGAGCCACGTTGAGACGCTTAAGGTCGTCCACGAACTCGCCTTGGGACGGCTCGAAGTTCGTTCTCGTCGAAAGCACGATAACAATGTCCTTCTCACGACCCTGGACCGAATCCACGGTGTGCAGATCGATATGGGTGTTGCGGGCGAAGTCCTCCAGAATCCGGTATTGCTCCCTGTAGAAGACAACGATTGCTATGGAGGAAGGATCGACACCATTGCGGAGTAAGGATGCGACGATCTCATAACAGCATTCGGCCTCAGCAATGTTGGAGTGGGACCCGGTGATGGAACGTGTTGATGTTCCCGCGACGTCGACGAAGTAGAACGGCAGTTTATAAGGCGAACAGCGCACTGCGTTCAGGAACATCTGCCGCTCGGCGGATTGGGTGCCACTGCGAAGAGTCCAGTGATAGCAGAGCTGGTTCGGCAGCTCAAGCAGATCAGGGTGGCACCTGAACGTTGTAGTGAGTGGCGCCGATGGTATTCCCTTCTCTAGGAGCAACTCCATTACGTCGCGAGCTCCGAACCGAGCCGGATTCGATGACCGAGAGCAACGAACGTGCGGCTCGAGCTGGTGAATGTCGCCGATGTAGATGTGGCGAGCCTGCGGGAGTCGCGTGGCGATTGCTACCATAGCTGGCTCCGGAATCTGCAAAGCTTCATCTGCGATCACCGTCTTGACGTCTGCCAGGAAATCGCTAAAGATGCCACCGGACGTGACTGCGTTCAGTAGGGCTGACGTGGTGAGGCACACCACCGCTGGCGGCCGCACCTCGAACATGATGCGGATGACGTCGCTCGTGATGTCCAACACCTCACGCTCGGCCATCATGTATTCCTCTCGCTGCTCCTCCGTGAGATGTAGCGCACGGTCAGGATCGAAGAGGTACGTCTCGAGCAACTCGCGTCCACGTTTGTATCGTCGGCAGATCTTAACTGCCTGCTCAGACATTCGGTGGCCATAATCGTCTGCGAGGCGCTTGAGCACGGTGTGGATGTCGACCGGAGTTGTGGGGGAGCCCTCCAACAGAGCGGAGTCGCATACATAGCGCACGATGTCCAAGTCTCGGTGATCGTCGAGACGCAACAGTGTGTCGGTGAACTGAGCGACGGCCGTGTCGGTAGTAGTTGTGGCAACGACGGTCGACTGCTGCGAACGAAAGATCCGAGCCGCAAGGAGTGCACCGATGACCGTCTTGCCTGTACCGAAGGCGGCCTGAATAGCGATCACGGGCTGATCAACGGTGGCGAACTGCAACGCGTTCACTTGGTCAGGCTGCAAGTCCAGTATCCTTCCGCCAATCGAAATCCGTTCAAGATCGGCTATAGGACCAACAGGCCCGCTGGGAGCTCGAAGACCGCCGTAAACGGTATCGAGAATATCCGCTGCTCTGGAACCCGACGCGAACGAGACACCCTTGAACAGCTGGAGCGACGAAATGATCTCGTAGACGGGATCAGCGCCGGCGGGAAGCGAACCGAGACGGACTCGAATGGGCACCGATGTCGTGCCGCCCTGCGTTGTTCCATAAGTGCGACAGTCTGCAAGTAGAGAACGATGAGCCCATGCAGGAGCAACGAGCCGAATCGAAAGAGAACGGTCGCTATAATGGTGTTGGGACCTCTGAATTGTAGCCCGGACAAGCGAGTGCGAGCCGACCACCCACAGGTATACAGGGCGATTAGTGGTCCACCCACACTCCGACGACATGTCCATGATGGTGAAGTCCAGCCGAAGCGGGTAGGCGTCCATACTGGGAACCACAGCTGTCAAGCCAAGCATCCGTTGATCGTCGCCGAGATTGTTGATTGCGACTAAGGCTGAACAGGCGACATTAAATATCTGCGCCATGCGGCTACGGGCTGAGCTTGGATTGCGCCTATAGTTGGTGAAGTCTCCAGCACGGTCCTCAAGCCATGCCCGTTCGTCAGCTGTGAGCTTGAAAACTTTCAACGGGAGAAGTCCCTCCTGCGGGTGTGCGGGGACGAACGAACGGATCAACCAACAAAGTTGCTCCCGAGCTGCCTTCGACGCTGGCCTTTCTGAAAACCGAATTGCTGTCGACGAGTTCGGGCGGGCGAGCGCTGTCACAAACTCGTCTTCTCGGGCGTCGTCGATAGGGAAATCGCAGACGGTAGGCGAGACCTGGACAGCCTCTGGCGCGCTCTCGAAGGCGATCCGAATGGCCTTGGTGGAGTTGTGGTGCCGAGTCAGAGATAAGGTGACACCGTAGACACGCCTCGACGACTGTGATGGAGTGACGAATGCGAACTCCTTCACCCTAAGGAAGAATGCTGTAGCGTTGTCGAGCACTGTAGCCTTCGGGGTTCGCGCCTGTCGAAGAACGGTGGCGTGATCCCGTAGAGCAGCGAGCGTCGGCTCCACCGAGTAGACCCAGACGAAGTCCTTGACTGATACCAAGGTGCGATCGAACCCACGAGTGTTACTCACCACGTTAGTTGCAAACTGGTCCAGCTTGATGAGATGGAGCTCCATGCGGTCCGGTCCCATGATGAAGAAATCCTTAGCCTCAAGTGTGAGACCTTGGCCGGGACCACGGCTAACGACCTGGTACAGCACCGGGAAATGAGGCCTATCCTCTGGCAGCGTCACCGACGGCATCGTACCGGTAGGTGTTACAGGCAAGGTGTTGTCCACCGGCTGATAAGAGCGCCGCTGCAGCCTGTTAATAACTGCGGCGGAAGCCTCGCGAAAATGCACGGCGTGCTCGAGACGCATAAGCTCCATGATGGGTAGACGATGCTGCGGGCTTGGGGTCTCGCGCGGTATGAACGCGGGAACAGAGAGTGGCCAAACCTCGAAGAGAGATAACCTCCGCCTTTGATGTGGCGATAGACCGTAGTCGGCAGGAGGCTCGTAACAGCCTCAGGATCTGTAGGGATCGGTTCCTTGCGAAGGGTGACGTACTGAGCCCACGGATGTTTGTCGATCAGGCGATGGGTGTGGTTCCGAGGGGTCCGTTCCGGCAGCTGATGATGCGTCTGGAGAGTCAGCTGTGCGGCAGGGCGCTTCCGAGAAACCATCTGCGGCGGACGTGGTATCGCGGCTACAAAATCTGCTGCTGCTGCTTCTTCGGCAGCACGCTGACGGGCGACGACGTTGGCGAACGAGAAGTTGGACTCGGATGCCTTACCAGACTGTAACAAAGGAGCAACGGCCCCCGCAGGTTGAAGAGAAGGAGCACCAGCCCCGGCAAGGAAGGTTGAAGGAGCAGCAGCCCCAGAAAAATCAGAATGCAAACCTGGCTTCGAACCAGAGGACGACTCGGAGGTCTCCACCACCTCCATGGGCTGATCCGGGTGCCTGTGGCCAGATCGGGTGGGTCACCCCAGGTCATGTGGCAGGGAGATACGGTTCTGGCATTTCCGGATTTTCCGAACCCTTACACTGGTTCCATGCTGATATCAGCGGCCAGCTCATCCCGGATACGGGTGGGAGCTGATCGGTCCCACGAGGTGTGGATGTTGCGTTCGATCAAACGGCGCCGGTGGTGTAATGGCGTAGAGCATTCCCGCCCGGTTAGAGGGAGGTGCGGGTTCGAGTCCCGCCTGGCGCTAGAAGTTTTGATCGCAACAAAACATCGTTATGACAGCTCACAACCTCGATACCAGCCACTTGAGGCTTAATGAAACTGATTTGAATCGTTTCTATCAAGACCATCAGCTTAACTGGTTCCATGCTGATATCAGCGGCCAGCTCATCCCGGATACGGGTGGGTGCTGATCGGTCCCACGAGGTGTGGATGTTGCGTTCGATCAAACGGCGCCGGTGGTGTAATGGCGTAGAGCATTCCCGCCCGGTTAGAGGGAGGTGCGGGTTCGAGTCCCGCCTGGCGCTAGAAGTTTTGATCGCAACAATACATCGTTATGACAGCTCACAATCGATAGAAAGCTAGGAGACTCAGAGGGCTTGCAGCGGCAGTCCAAAGGTTCGAAGTGGTGAGGATCTTACCATCTCCCGTATCAGAATTTCGAGCTCTATCGAAAGAGTCAGAAAAGGAACCTGCCTCAACAACCCTTAATGCAAATGTTTCAGCGGTTGTCTATTTTTCGTTAAAAATCAGTTTTACTTATACCAAGCGTGCTCCCGGGCTAAAATTGCACGGAAAATCCCATTAGATAGACGAAAGAAATTTAAACAGAAGTCTAAGCGCATAAGTTTCAACATGATATTTCTTAACCAATTCGCAAGTGATTTTTCTTTGAAACATTATTATGCGCAAGTCCATATCTTTTGAGACTAAGACTGAATAGGTTGCTCGCCAAATTCATTGTCACGAGAACACATTTTACCATGCAATACTTCAAAATTGCTTGCCCAATGAAGCAACTTGGCATCTCGCTGCAAAATTTTCTCACTTCTCTGGCATTAAATGGTCATAAACCGCCCGGCGAACCTATAGAAGACAGCTGAGCTTAATTACTATAAATTTTACTAAAGTTATGACACCTCGAAACCTCGGTCTACATTATTTCTTCCTTCAGCGTCGTGCCTTCTAAGGCACTTCATTTTATCAGGAATCTCAAAGCACCACGATTAAATGACATCCACCACGAAATATTAAGAAGTTCTGAGAACAAGTACCCTTATTTTCGTTTTAAGTAAATATTTCCCTCCGAGCTTATGTCGTGGTGAAGTTTTATCTATATGACTAGTGCGCGATGTTCGCATCCCAAAAGCGTCTTCAAAGTACTGCAATGGTGTATTGTTACTCGACATCATCTGACCTTATAGTAGCACTTCAGCTATGAAAACTTCAGCGAGATTACAGTACAGGACGTTTTTTTGAATAGACGCTGCAAAAACGCGATTTTGCAGCTGCGTCTTTTTGATAACACTCGCCTAAAATCATCCTTTTGAAAAACCAAGGGCATATTTAAACTTATGAGCTCGAGCTCTAGCGTTTGGTATACATATTTCATATGAAGCCATGAAAATATTCGAAATTGAAAGAACTAGAGTGGATCCAGAAAAATGAGATGATGGTAGCGCAACGGGAAAGTCAAAGACTCCGATCTGAGAGAGGAATTGAAGAGGACCTTTCCTAGCGTGTTTGAAGAGGACTCTGGTCTTGGGCTCTGCACAACGAAAAAGCTGAACTTCAGCTTGTGCAGAATGCTCGTCCAATTTTTCGAGGTTGCAAACCAGTAGCGCACACTGCAGTAGAGTCCGTCGACAAGTTACTCGAGAGACTTCTGGAAATGGGTGTGATAGCCTTGTGAGCAACAGTGAATGAGCTGCACCAATAGTATGCGTAGAGAAGCAGAATGAGAAGTTGAGAGTATGCGCAGACTTCTCAGCAGGTTTAACAAGGCATTGCAGTCTTCGACTATCCTTTGCCAGTGCCAGAGGATATCTTTACGTCGTTGAATGGAGGCACGGTATTCTCATAGATGCCTATTGTCTGTCAGATGCCTATTTGCAGATAGAGTTATCTGAAGATGAGAAGAAGGTGGTGGTAATCAACACGCAGAGGACCATTTCAGTATAATCGCTTGCCGTTCGGAATAAAGACAGTGCCTGGAACTTTCAAGCAGATAATGAATAAGATGGTATCAGGTCTGAGAGGAGTAACGACTTATCTGGACGATATCCTTGTGTATGGTAGAACGGAGCAGGAACACAAGGAAAACTAGCTTGCATTGTTCGGAAGAATCGTAGGTTACGGATTCAAAGTACGCCTGGAGAAGTGTGCGTTCTCCAAGACATAGATATCTTGGTTTTATCGTGGACAGAAACGGTGGAAGGCCAAACCCGGATAAGGTCGAAGCTATCAAGAACATTGTCGAACCGAAGAATGTCAGCCTAGTGAGAGCATTCCTGGGCATGGTTACATATTATTCCGCATTCATGCCAACGATAAAAGAATTACGAGGACCGCTAGTTGTTTTTTTGGAGAAGGATGTCATGCGGGGTGAACATTGCGGCACCAAAAAACGTTTGGTAACCTGAACGCAGCACTGTATATTGAAATGAATCTCGCTCACTACGATCCCAAGCAGAAGATTGTCGTTGCGGCAGATGCTTGTGAATATGGCATTGGAGGTGTCATTTCGCATAGGTACTCAGATGGTTCTGAGAACCCTACTGCACACGTTCCTCGATCACTGACAAGCGCTGAGATGAACCACTTGCAGATCGAAAAGGAAGCGCTTGCGCATGTGTTTGCTGTCAAGAAGTTCCACAAATATGTGTTCCGCAGGAAGTTTCTGCTTCTTTTGAAAAACCACAAGCCATTGTTAACCATTCTCGGTGACAAGGAAGGAGTTCCGGTTTACTCAGTGAATGGACTCATGAGATGGACGACCACTTTGTTTGGATAACACTTTGACAAAGAGTATGTCATCACAGCTACGTTCGATCATGCAGATGGCTTCTCAAGATTGATGCAGAGGCATCGTTTTGAAGAAAAAGACATGGTGATCGCTGCTGTAAGAAATGATGTGTCTCTGTTGTTGAAGGATTGCATCAGGAAGCTGCCTGTCATTCACGAGCGCTTAGAGACTTGTACGGAAAGGGATCCAGTGCTCAAAAAGGTCAAATCATGCGTGAAAACAGGAAGATAGTAAAAGGGAACTCCGAGCTGGTTCCGTTTCACAACCGAAGGGAGACATTGTCAGTTGTAGGGAAGTGCCTTATGACTGGAGAAAGAGTTGTAATTTCTCGGCAACTGCAAGCGAAAGTCTTGAAAGAACCACGCATAGGACATACGGATTGTGATGATGAAGTTGGCAAGAAGCTATGTGTATTCGCCGAGCGTTGACAAGGATTGTGAAGACGTAAAAAAAGTGGTCAAAATGCCAGGAGAATGCGAAGTCCCCTATCAAAGTGTCTTTAGAGACTTGGCCAACCCTATCTCACGTATGGGAACGAAAACACGTCGACTTCGCTGGACCGATGCATGGATATCACTACATGGTAGTAGTCGATGCTTCAGTAAGTGGCCAGAGGGTAGAGATGAGAAACATCTCGGCGATAAAAACCGTGAAGGTTTTGAAGAGCCTGTTTGCGCGATATGGACTACCGCAAACCATTGTGAGTGAAAATGGAACACAGTTGGTTTCAGATCAGTTCAAGAATATGTGCAAAGAAGGAGGAATTGTGAATATTAGAACTGCCCCTTACCATCCGCAGTCGAGTGGTCAGGCGGAGCGCTTTGTTGATACTCTGAAACGAGATATCAAAACGCTTATAGGGGAGGAGAGACCTACGGAGGAAGCCTTGGACTTGGACGTAGTGCTAGAGGCGTATAGGATCACGCCAAACTCAGCATTGAACGAGAAGACTCCCGAAGAAGTGTTCTTGGGGAGGAAAATTCGGATGCGGCTAAGCTTGTTGATACCGCTGGAGGAGTCAGAAGAAGGTAAAAGCGAGAGACTCCTCGTGCAAGGTAAAAGCGAGAGACTATGGAAGAACAGTTCAATAGGAAGCAGAGAACTGTTCTGCGGAAGTTCAAAAATGGTGCTGAGCTATTTGTACAGCGATGCACCACATTTTGTCTGGACGAAACGCGTGGTGAACTGGAGGGCTGGACCCGTGAACTATAAAGTTGAAGTACCAGGCTGTCCAATAATTCTTGTCCGAAAATTTCATCATTTTTAATTTTTTTCAACTTTATTGAAAAACAAGTCTAATCAACAATATAATCACCACAGTTATCCACAACAGTGGCCCATCGATTGGGCAGGTCGCCGATGCCCTTCGCCCAGAACTCCGGCGGCTGCGACTCGAAGAAGTCCGCGATGTCGGATTTGAGGTTGTCGTAGTTGGTGAATTTTCTTCCGGCCAAATGGTGCTTCAGCGGGCGGAACAAGTGGTAGTCGGAGGGGGCGAGGTCCGGGGAATACGGCGGATGGGCAACCGTCTCCCAGCCGAGCGTCGCCAACTTCTGCTGGGTCTCCTTCGCCACGTGGGGGCGCGCGTTGTCGTGCAGCAGGTGGACCGAGGCCCGTCGGGGACGCTTTTCTCGGATGGCGGCGGCTAGTTTCTCGAGCTGATCGGTGTAGATGGAGGCGGTGACCGTCCTGCCTTGCGGGAGCAGCTCGAAGTACAGCATGCCCTTGGCGTCCCACCAGCAGCAGAGCATGATCTTCAGCGGGTGCAGGTCGGCTTTCGGCGTCGTCGGCGGCTCTTCTCCTCGCGGGATCCAGACGGCACGGCGGGCGACGTTGTCGTAGAGGACCCAGCTCTCATCCCCAGTGACCAGGTCGTCGAGAAACTCCTTGCGATGCGGACGAAGGAGGAGGGACTGGCAGACGGCCACGCGGCTCTGCTTGTTGGCGTCCGTCAGACGGTGGGGGATCCAACGGGCCAGAACTTTGTGGTAGCCGAGTAAGTTGAGTCGATTGTGGATGGTGGACTTGCTGCAGCCGAGCGTCGTCGCCAGTTCACGGGTGGTGGCTTCCGGCTTCTCCTTGATACAGCGACGGACTTCGTCATCATCCACCGTAGAAGACCTCCCGCTGTGCTCCCTGTCCTCGAGGCTCGTGTCGCCGCTCTCGAAACGATTGAACCAGCGCCTGACTGTGCGCTGGGACACTGCATCCTCCTTGCACGCTCTGCAGATGTTGGCGACCGCGGTGCCCGTGTCGTTGCCCAGCAGCCACTCGTAGTACACGAACGTACGAATTCGACCTTGGTCCATTTTAGCTTGTACTGGTAGCTAGACGCGGCGACTGCGCCTTATATACCCCTAGCGTGGAACTCTGGAGAACCTTCTAGAAGGTTCTTACACTTGCCTGATATTATAACACTTCTAAGGAAAATTATAGAATTTTGAAAATTTTCGGACAGGAATTATTGGACAGCCTGGTAAATGGGAAGGTGATTCGGAAGCATGCGAATCAAATGCGCCCACGACTTGATGGAGGTGACAGTCTTAAAGAAGAATCGGCACTGAAGACACTTTTGGATGTCCTCGAGCTACAGGACGATCAATGTCGCGGTGTACCTCTCCATCAACCCATCAACAGCGATGCAACAAATGCTACGGCTCGCCTACGCCACTCCTCTCCTCAAGTGCCACCTCCTTTGCGCGATCAACGAGGATCAGAAGACCAGTCCAACGATATGGATCTCCTACCACATAGTTCCTGTTGTTGAGTGTAATTGTCTAATTGCCATTCGAAACTCAGATTTTTTGTAGTAGGATAAGTATTTAACGATACAATTAATTTCCTACTAGGGAGGTGTTGTGGCCGTGACCGAACGTTTGGTCTGATGGCTAAGTCCGTGTTTTGGAGGATGGACGCCGATGGCCACCTAGGAAGTAGTCGCCCTCTAAGTAGGTCGCGAGCAAACGAGCCGGGAAGCGGATTGCATAAAAGGCCGGCAGCAGAATGCCTTGGCATGCTTAAGGTCGGGTTCAGGACTCTCCAGTTGTGGCTGCTGTTGTTCTCCTTATATTTTTCTTTAAAAAATATTCTCTATTCTTCTCTCACATCAAGTGGCTATCGGAGCAACGGGTCGTAGGAAGGAGACACCGCAGAATTATATACAAGGAAAGTATACAACACAGTTTCGGCATCTGGGGAGTTGCGAGCATATCATCGTAAAGTGCTTTCAGCCTCATGCTCACTCACTCATTTGCATGCCGTTAGCTCGCCTCGTCTTCCCGCAGTAGTCGACTGAACTCGAAAAAAATCGTGTCACACAAGGCTAACCTCCATTTTCGTACCGCTGTAACTTTGTCCAATCATAAGCTACGTCGCTGTGTTTCAGAGCGCTCCTTGAACTTTCTACTGCCTACAAAATTCACAAGCTACAGCCGGAAAGATCCGAACTTGACAGAGTTATTGCGCCCAGAACACGCCCTCGGGCGCAATTTGCGAGTAGTCGTGCCCGCTCGATTGACAGGTTGGATCCTATATACATTATGCGCGGCGCACTCCAAATTCTCGCCGGGACAGAGTACAGCAATTCCTGAGTAGGGCGATTGGGAATTTCTGATAAAACTCCTCAAACGCTCCCTCTACAAGCTGTCGCGCCCACTCGATTGATAGTTTCGATCATATATGCAGTGTGCACGGGGCACTCGGAGGATTCCTGGCATGGCAGAGCACTGGCGAAGTACGCCATGCTTGAGATACTACGAAAACATGCAAGTAGGGAAATAAGCTGTTCCAATCTCCCATGTGAAATATGTGTACCATGCGATAGAGCTCGCGCTCCTAAGCTAAAATATGCCCTTGGTTTTTCAAATGGCTGAATTTTAGGCGTGTTTTATCAACAAGACGCAAAAACCGCAAGATCACGGCTTTTGCGGCTTCTGCTTACAAGACTCGTCCGGTACTGTAGCTGTTTAGAGTGTTGAAATCTTCCAGTTGCACCACACACCTTTGAATAATTTCTTTTTTTTTCTAAAAAGCTGCACTTGTGGTTCTCTTAGAAGGTCTCCTTCAATTTAGTTTGATTTTTCGTGCAATTTTAGTCCGGAAGAATGCCTCGTAGTTAATCCTGGTGTAAGCAAAAACCGCTATTTAATAAAAATAGACATGGTCTGAAAAATAGACATGGGGTGAACCAGTTGCGTTTCATGGAGTAAAAAAATAGGATTGAATATCAAAAAAATTAATGCTGATTATTGTAGAGTAAAAAATAAAGATTTCCTGTCCGCAGATTCAGATATACTTGAGAATTATGGAGAAACAATATCAAATTTTAATGGTTTGTTTCGCCACCTCCCTTCAGACAAACCATTTTCTTATAACACTTCCTCGGTGGCTCATCAGTGAAGAAGGAGGTGTTATAATCTTCTATCTTTATTATTATATTTTTATATTTATATTTTAATTTTAATGTTAATTATTTTTTTAATATTTTTCTTTTTATTTTATTTTTCATCTATTTTATTTTTATTTTTATTAATAATTTTTAGATATGTTATTGATTTATTTTTATTTTGTTTTTCTTTTATTTATTTATCTATTTATTTATTTATTTATTTATTTATTTATTTATTTATTTTTATTTTTCAAATGTTTATTGTCAATATTTAGAAATTGTGAAAGTCACTAAACTCACTCCTTGTGCCGACCGGTTATAGAGGTTTTCTTATATAAAGTAACCATACCGTGATCTGTTATACAGCATCTGTATGGATATGTATTATGATATGTGTTATCATTACGGTATTCATTTCATTATTCAATTCTTGGTATATTGGCACACTATGTAGTAATTTTATTAGATTGGCATTTTCCATCATTTAACAATTATATCAACTAATGCCGTTGCTTCCACATTTCTTTCACCATCATATCAATAAGATCTATTCTTATATATGTGCGTATATATTAGCAAAATAAATTTAAGCAAAGACTTCCAACTATACGAGTGTTCCCACTAAGTTTATTGCTTTATTATAGTTGTCTAACATGCCATATTTATATAATATTTGTCTGTTTTTGTTTAAACATTTTTTTTACGTTTGTGGCGATGAATTCTGTGTTAAATCCATTACGGGTAAGTATTCTGTGAAGTTCTCGTATTTTACTACAAAAATATTGGAATGTTGAGCAGACATTAGCTATTCTAAGTGTTTCTGTGTAAATGACATTACTTTTAATTCTGACTGAAACCTGTGAGTCTGCGTGTGGAAACCGGTTTACTTTAAAGTTGAAAGAATCTGTTTTGTTATATAAGTTGCTTTCAATTTTACTATTTTATTTAGAGTCAATGAGAGGCTTTCATTTTTTTTAGATTTTCCCGGGACGTCATGGACACGGCAGTCTCCTGCTTGAAGAAGCGACATCTACTTCCAAAATTGCACTCTATAAACGTCATCGGAGCATAAAATTGAACGTCCACAAAACGTTTTTCGAATCTTGACAATTCTGCTAGCTCTTCAAAAACTAGAAGAAAAGTGCTTTTCCACTGTGTAAGAAACATTTTCTAAAAAGGAAGTATTCATACGCGGCGGACGGTTCACTTTTTGAGCGAAAAAAATTGAAGTGACTACACAAAAATGGTCATAAATCGGTAAGTTTTTCGAGGTTTCAAAATCCTGGTAGCTTGTCACAAACTAGAGGAAAAGCGCTTCCTGGCTATATAGGCACCAATTTCCAAGAAAGGGGTGTTCGTGCGCGGCGGGAGGGGTTCAGTTTCTGGTCCATTTCGCGAAAATACCAGACCAGAAAATACCAGGAAAATACCTGCCACGCAGACCGAAGACCCTTTCCTTGGGAATCAGTTCTCATATGGTTATAAATATTCATTACATATTCGATATATTTTTTGATGAGCAGCAAGATTTTTGATTTTCGGAAAATAAGCCGAGTTATAATCAGTTTTGTGAAGTGAACTGAAGCTCGGATCGAACCGGCGACTGATTTCACGAAAAATATTTATAATTCGCGTGTTTCTTCTATAAGCTGTTTACCAAGATTGTTAAACAGGCTTTACTTCGGCTGACGTTTCGGCGTCTTCGCCTTCTTCGGAGCCCGGAAAAGTCGAGAACATTAGTGAAACTATTCCCCTAAACGCCATTTCATCATACAGAATAGCATTCTCAAGGCAGCTAGAGTAAAGAACCGGTGTCCCAGGTACAACGTATCAACTAACCTTCCAGGGGCCGGATTCATCAACAATTAAAGCCATGGGTATGCGGGGTATAAGAGGTAGAGATAAGATAAGAGTCAGATAGAGATAAGGTAAGAGTCAGAGACGCAGGCTTCATCGCGGGTATCCCTACCCCTTAAACCCGCGGGTGTGTCGTTGATGAATCTGGCCCCAGGGGTGCCGACGAGCACCACCAGTCACCCGCAGGTGGAGATAGACGTGGGTGAATGAGTTTAGCCCCGGATGCCACCCGACTTAAGGACCCTGGAGGTCAGATCCAATTGATCAAAACCCACAGAGCTCGACAAAGGGTGCCAGTTCTTGGGTTATCGCTATGCATTCATCCTTGCGGTTGACCTGTGGGTTCTTGGCCGCTATCCAAAGCGCCTCAAGTGTCCTGCGTGCTGAGATGTCGCTTTCTCTCGCTAGGATGGAGACGGACACTTGGAACATGGCGCCATGGTGGCATCGGACCCTGTGCTCTCCCCAAGGAGTTGACACACTGGGCTTTTTAAGGCCGTCCAAATGCTCCTTGACTCTGATACACAACGGTCTGCCCATTTCCCCTAGGTACTCCTGCCCGCACATTCTACATGACATGAGGTATACTACCCCTGATGTCATGCAGTCTCCCTCCTTACCGTTAGGGCAAACTACGCAGGATGGAGTGTAGCGCATCCGATCGCAGATTCGGTTCCGGACCAGCTGCCCCTTCAAGTTTGTGGGAGGGACCTCGACCACTCTCACCACATCTTGGAGATCCGCTTTGCGAACACATGCGCGTATCTCTGCGCTCACTTCGTCTGAGATAAAAGGCACACAGAAAGGTATTTTTCCCCGCTCTTCCTCACGGCGAACCATGACGCTGGGACGTGGTCTCCCTCTTCGAGAAGTGTTATTAGCTGGGTACCCGTTGACTTCTGCAATACCTTGTGCCATTTTTAATGACAGCAGCTTTTGCTCGTTATCTGACGAAGTGGCAATGGCTGTCCGGAACATGTTTTTAATAATGCCCTTTTTAGTGTTTGAGGGGTGGGCAGGGCAACAATGAACAAGGATGTTCTTGCTGTTGGGTTTTCGATACCATCTAGTCTTCATTTCTTTTTCAGAGAAATACACCTGCACGTTGGGGAAGGCTAGCCAATTCTCTGTAGGTGTTTTGCGTGGGAGCTTTATATGCTCGGACTGTTCGTTCAACAGTTCCAAGCATGTGTCCATCTCAGCCTGAGTAGAACACATCACAAAGCAGTCGTCAATATACCTACAGTAAATAATTCGCATAAGTTCAAGCACAGGTCTTTTCCAGGCTCCGAAGAAGGCGAAAACGCCGAAACGTCAGCCGAAGTAAAGCCTGTTAACAATCTTGGTAAACAGCTTAAAGAAGAAACACGTTGAAGTATACTCGATATGCCAAGATTTATCGAAAGTCGGACTTGGGCGACTCATAACTCGACTAATTTCTCGAAATTCGAAAATTCCGCTATTCCGTTCTTTTCAAATACCATTTTCAACCGAAAATAGTGTATACAACATCTCGGTTGCAGTGTTTGATAAACTTACAACCGGAAAAAACCCGTCTGAGTTACTGACCGTAGTTTCGGTGTGAAATTCAGGGAAATCGTTACGGGACCGCGTTGTCTATCCCTCTGCTAATCAGTCGCTGCAGCTAGTGATATTTGCTTGCATGCTTCTCCGGCGCAAATAGGGTCGGAAGGGGGGGGGGGACTTCTGATGGGCGGAAAATCCCATAGAGTGTCGTAGCGTCGTTAATGTCCTTCATCCCTGGCTCCAACGTATAAAGCCTGTAGTAAGGGCGTTCCATGGTTAACAAAAATCATGTTTGAATCGCGCGGCTGTGGGCGTTGCACCCCGGACAACTCGAACGGGTTTTTTTTCGGTTGTAAGTGTATCGGCGAGTCTCGGTTGCCTACGGCGCCAACCGCAATTTGCTGCACGTTGCCTACGAAAACTCGTTCTTTGTATGTTTCATGGCGAGCGAAAGCGTGTTGCGTGACTGTCCTACTACGGACACGTACAATCCCCATGCGGACAGCCGCCTTCCGGGGTCCAAATAAATAAATAAATACTGCTGAGTGAAAAAATATGGCGGAGTAGTGTTCTCCCCACCCCTCCCTCCACCCTTTAAATAGAGGTGTTGCAAATGCGTGCACTATCTCGTAAGGCAGCCACTGGACTCTCGAGCAAGCCTAGAGGTGGGGGGGGGGGGTGGTGGGTGGGCGAGCCAGGGGGACGAGGGCTAGAACGCTAGTTCTGCCAAAAAATATGGGACCAGATCAGGTTTTCGGATAACCTATTCTTGTCATCCCAGCCACATCGCGTCGTCCAGCAGTCCTGAAAAAGTACGACGACAGCGCTGACAGGCTGCAAGGAAGAATCCAAACCTGCGCGTAAGTAGTGGCATGAACTTGTCCGCTCCCATAGTTTGAGCTGTTCGCTCGAGCACTAATGCGAAGATGAACAGATTTCGCGCCACTGTCCGTAATGGAACTATGCACACTAAATAGCCGTGCGGAGCGCGTCCACCCGTAGGGGAACGCCTAGAGGACAGATTCCCTGGAAAGGTGATTATATGGGATTTCGGCACATGAAAAGGCTCATGTGCCTCTAAAAACCTGCGAAAAGCACTTCCGCTGTCAGATTTCTCCACCAGGAAATCACGCCGTTTCTACCGCGGAGTTGCCTTCGGTGGGTAGCCGACCTCTCCCTCGGATTCACCCGACAATGGAGGTTCGTCGCTTGAAACTTGCCCTGAAACTTGAATCTGGACTCGGACGCGAGTGGCTCTTGTCTGCTGCGATGCCCCATGCCAGGCGCCGGACAGGAGCGTCACAGCTTCCCGCCGGTGACGCAGCCACCGCCCGATGGCCCCTGGAGGCCTGGCACCACGACCCGAGAGCCGAGTACTGCACCAACCCAGTCCCGGAGCCGTCCCACCCAGCTCGCCGCTCGCCCCGCGGTCCAGCGGCAGCTGCGATCAATGCGACGCGCCGCCGCGCCGCGACCGCGCGCGCCGGCTGGTCGGCGACTTGGCCGACGCGGGCCGCGCCGTCCGTCCGCTTCCGTCCGTCGTCGTTCTTTTTGCAGGACCGTGCGGTGGGGGGGGGGGAGCCGGAGAATGGCCGAGCCGGCGGTCGCGGCCGGGCACGGCTCCCCCGGCGAACTCTGGCCGCCGGCGATCGCGTCGCAGTTGGGTTTGCATGGCGCGAATCGCTCCGGGCACGACAGTCGCGAGCCGACGACTACGAAACGCGAACTCTGGACGCGAGTGGCGACAGCGTCTGGGGAGAGGCGCCTCTGTCGACGGGCCGCGACGTCCTTGAGGCCAGGGCCCACTCATCTCTGGCCCTTCTTTCCGGTGCTCACCTAGTCAGCTAGCCACTTTGTAGCTGCACAAGAGCAGTTCTGAGTACGAGATGCCATCGCAGTTGGCCTTTTGAAAGGTCCCTTCTTCGCATCTGATGTAAGCGTAACCTAAAAAGGCTCAATCACTAAGCAAGGAAGGTATACTTCAAGGGACATGGTTGCGTCGGTCTGCTGCCGGGGAAGGCCAGCCTTCGCAGCTACAGACATGGAATGCTCATTCACTCTTGTCTCCTCATTTTGACTGCAGATCCGCCTCCTACTTGCTTCCGTGTCGTGCAAGGGAAGGAACTCCAGGTGTTAGTGAAGGAGTAAAGGCAATCTCAACGCGAGTGCATTGGTCGCGCTACACCCGGAGTCCCTTCTCCCGCACAACTGTGCTCGCTGACGCGTAGGAGAGCACATAACACGGCAATGTTATTGTTTGCCTGTCTTCTTCACTAGCAGTAGGTTTCGTCTCTATTTTTCTGCGTTGCTTTTGAAGTTCCCTCAACGTCGCTTGTAGTCTGACCATGAGGCGTATGCTTTGCACACTTCTACTCTAAGCACGCGAGGGCTTGCTACTAGCCACTGTCTACTCGAGTGCAACTCGAGAAACGTTGTCATGATTGTATTCCTACCTCTTTAAACCGTGATTGTGACTAAAACCATTAGCTTAACAGTTCACTAATACCTCGTCTCAATCACTGCCGGCTGGCATACGCCGTCGCTTCCAAATAATATCTAATCGTCACTGACGGACAAGCTCAATCAGTAGCGCCTGCTGCAACACTCCTAACGGTTTGTCTTGCACATGCCGCTTGATAAAGCGATGTCGTGTACTACAGATTGCTTTTTCGTGTGGTAGATGAGGGCAACCTTCAAAAAATTATAACCTAGGAAACCAAAAACAGCGCTTGTAGGAAAATGTTAGTGAATTATAAGCCTAATGAGGATGTAATCCTCAGCTTCATCAGAACCTTGATTTCAGCTCAACCTTCTCCCGATCCTGGGAGCACAACATTACTCGCAGTGAAAAAAAAAACATTGCGTTCGCTCCTTAGGCAGCGCGGTCACCCGAAGCTAGTAGTGACGTACTATTCTAGATAGTTGTGTCGCTTCGCTAAGTTGTTCACCAACTGCATTATCTTCCGTGGTATTGGGTTTGTTCGGCAGCTCTTCCTTTAAAATGTTTCGTGGCGGCTCCCCTAATTCGATCCAATGCTAGTAACTGAAAAGTCGGACTCACTGCTAAGCGGGCTGGTGCCCGCTCCATTATGAGATCATGCTCGTGGAACACTCATATAGGCACGGTTTCTGTGCCCTCCTCCGCTGACGAGGCAAGGGATGGAACTCCGGGGTGTGTCTGACCCTTTTCTGGTTGTTACCAAAGGAAATGAATACTTCATTAACAAGAGAATTAGGCGGCGTTCGAAACGGTCGTTGAGGAAAGAGGTCAAGAACCCAGACGTCAGCCGCGGCTTCGTCATAACAGATGATGATTACAAGATGTTCAAGCACGATAACGTTCAAATCCAAAATTATCAATCTCTGTCCGATAACAGCAAACAGATAACGCGCGCAGGTGTGAACAGCTTCTCAGACAAGCACAGCTTAAACGTGAATCCGCTGGATTACTCTTTTTAGGCGATTTTGAAGAATGAGGTCTGTGCTACTTTCAACAGAAGTGACCACTCGACTGAATTATAGACCTCAACCGGAATTTCCTGTCACCGTATCGCGGAAGGCTACCCTGTTCAAAGCACGGGACGAAATCCAAGCGGCTACTTGCGGCGCGTGCTCATGAATTTTTCCATCGTGCTCGCACCTGTATTCACAGCAAAGGAGACAATGTTGATTACGAGTTATTCTATCGTGTTTGCAAGGTCATTTTCCATATTTCCCAAGTGAATATTTTGAAACGTGCTGCGCATTACTATTTCCACAACCGCCATTTACTGCGTCAATACTTTTTACGCACCCTGTAGTAAGCAAATGTACACACCATGACGGAGCACACTACCGTATGCAACAGCGTAACACAGCATATTGGGCAGTCATGCGGCCTCTCGAGCAAGTTCACCATTAGAGGAATGGGTGGCGAGAAGAATACGCTTTTCGAGATGAGAGAGGGAAATACTTTCGTACTAAAAATAAGGATGTCGTAGGATGAGCTGCATCTGTCGACGTATCGTTTGTGTGTATGCGTTGAGCTACGTATCTATTCTGTAGTTTTCTCATTAATTCCGTTCGTTTTTGTTGGTTTTTATTGTTCATGCGAGTTTCGTCGTTACTATCGCTCTTTTGGCAGTCGCGAGTGCGCTTTTCCGCCTTGTCAACTTGAAGGTCATTGTAGGCTACGTTTATAAGTAGCTGCTCTTCATAGTTATTCATGCATACAAATAATAGGGTGATGTCGATAGATCGATAAGGATGTGCCACGCTTCATACAGCTTAGTTGTATAGGCGGTTTGGGGTACGTAGTATATCTTACGGATATTATGGCTCTTGGAAGAGACCACTTTGTGAAGCTCCAATAATGTGGAAAACGGCCAACAAAGAACGCTTTTACTCACGAAGGCAGGCCAGGAACGCTACCGTTGGAGTTGGTCTAGCTTCTTGTGCCCTAACGCGTGAAGCAGCTGGGATGTTGACCATCTCAGGTGTTCGTGTTCAGGGCTTACGTAGGTGACCATTGGAGGACTCAGTGTTTTCTCTTCTACGCTCGCGCAGCATCCATTAGCCCATCGTGAACGCCTGAAAGTCCTGCCTGGCAGGTTCGCCATAGCTATCGGCTCGTGAGACGCGCTAGATGAACTGTTGGTGTTTGCATCAAATGTCCATTCCTACAATGCGTTTCATAGCGAAATGCATTCTCTACAGAAACTCATTTATTCTGGTCCTTGCATGCGGGAGATAGTCAAGAGGAAGCCCAGTCGAATTGACGATTTTCGTTGGCGTTGCATTATGGTTACCTGTGAAAGGCTGGGCGGCCACACCGCACCTGTAGTGAGGGAAGAGCAACTTGAAAGAACAGTTTTTAAGAATATGACTTTTATCGCAGCTGTGCAGTTGAGCTGTTACTTATTACTCACAGAATGAACATGAAATTTTCAAGGATACTAGGATCCATTGTATCCAACTCGCTGATGACCTCAAGATTTACTGTGAGTTTCGGGAAGATGACCCTCTTCACTTGCAAAGTGGAATCCACATGTCTCCAACTGGTCTAAAACATGGCAGCTGCCGTTAAGTCTAGGAAAAACAGGTCTGAAACGATTACAGATGTCGGGTTCAAATATGGCAATGAGCTGGGCTTCCCCGATCACCTCAAAATGATATGTAGTAAAGCACATGGTGTAACCTATCGAATATCTAAAGGGCTATCCACCACGAATAAAGAGGTACTACTTAAGGCCTACAAAACATTTGTAAGACCCATCGTAGAAAGTGGAAGCTTAGTGTTCTCACCGCACAAGAAAAAGGATTGAGAAAGTACAAAACAGCTATACTAGAAAAATAATCACCAGATATAACGGATTCTTTCATCCCTAGGTTCCTAAAGATTCTATTCGAAACAGATTTTTAAATGTTCACTCTTTGTTCTCTAGAAGATGTATGGCGGATGTCTGTTGGGTCTACAAACTTCTCTCTGGCAAAATAAGAATCAAACTCTCAAAGTTTTACAAGCTGGCCTTCTAAAACAAGAGGATGCCCACTGAAAATCTGATATCCGAAGCCTAAAAGCGTTAGAGCACATTCCTTCACGGCAAGGGCAGGCTTCGCAGATCTAGCGTTAAGAAGCTCTATAAATCCAACTCTAGACAATTATCAACCGTTTAAAAGACTTGCTGGGAGAACCCTCCCCAAATACTGATGACGTTCTCCGTTTCTGTTTTGTTCCGATTGTTGTTACTATATTTTTCCTTTTTTATTGAACAATTGCAGTTTTACACCGCTTTGATCCTTGTCACTATCTATGTACCCGTTCAATTGGGTGGCGATACCATGTCTGCTGCTGTATCTCACATCCATCTTAAATGGTCGTAATAAACTACTACTATTACTACAAATCTGGAGGCTCTTGGGAAGCCAGTCGCTGTTCTGTAATCTGTCCTTGTGATCTAAATTATCAGATTTTTAGCGCGCGTGGTAGCGCAGTCAGGTGACATAGCGGCTATTACGTGCAATTCGAATCGAGGTTCTTTAGTTTGGGTTCCGCTCAGGCTAGCCATGCCTCCTTCACGTGAATGTGTGAATGGGTAGCACCAGAAGCCTGCAGTTTCTGTCTTTCAAACCCTGGCATTGCAAGCTGTTGTTATCTAGGTACATTGTGCCACACGAGCTCTTCAGGTGGATCCTTATTTAACAAGGCCTCATTTCTTGTCGTCTTCAGTGGACTGAACGTCATGCACATGTTCACCTTGTGCTTTATGCCACCAAGCGCCTTAACAGGAGTCGAAATGGAGGAAATTAACCTACTAGTTGGATCCACTACAGTTACTTAGTAGTACCGGACTTTCTGGGAAGGATGAAACGCTGACTTGCTCATCGCCTGGCCATACAAGGTTATTGTGTAGTTTAAGTACGCTTTGAAATTCTCCATGTCATCCAGTAAGATTGGAATGCGTCTTCCAAATTCCAAACAAGGATTAATCATGAAAAACATGTCAAATGATTACTCCATACCCCAGTTCAAGCGGTACGCATCAAAAATGTTGCTTAAGTTTGACGGACTCTAGTCATGGAGATCGACCACACCCAATTCTTGCTTGATTTTGCATTTTTCTGATGTTTGTTTGTTTGTTTGTACTGTCCTACTTCTATCTCGCGTCTGCCTTTCGCGACTTAATAAACATTAACATTAACATTTAACTCCGTATATTAAAATCTTAAAATGTCTTCCTGTATCCTGTCTTGCTTCTGATTTGCTACTGCTTTTCCAAGAATTAGCCTCCAATGATCACTATATTTGGCAAACAGCAGCGGAATGCTCTCATGATATCATCCTAAGGCAGAAAACGAACGGCGCTGCTGTACATTCACGGCTTCGAAAGAGGTCGAAAAGAGGTCAAAATAATATTCTTCGCCCAAACTTCACCCAGGAGGGTTATTCGGATTGCTGATTACGAATCCAATATTCGTTTTTAAACATTTGGCCGATTTCGTAGGTACGGGTGGCTAAAGCTGTCGAGATCATTATCACCGATGTCGCCTAAAGGCCCCCGCAGACTTCTGCGGCGAGCGGCGGGCGAAATCGCTGAGCGGCGACGGCGAACGGCGAAACCGCTGAGCGGCTTGACTCAACATCAGGGGCCGTATGCTCGTCTACCCCGAGTCTCCCCCAATGGGGGATTGGGGCGTGATATGATATGTTGATATTGATTGATTCTCCCCCAACGGGGAACACGAGCATACGGCCCCAGTGGGAGCGGTGACGGCGAGGTACTGTACTGTTTCTAGTCGGGACCGACTGGTGCTTAACAATAACGCGCCCCCATGATGATCGCGCGCCCGCATCGACCGTCTCGGCTCTGGATCCCGCCGCGAAAGGGCAGAGCGCAGACAGACAGACGCTGGAGCGGCACCGCCGGGTGGAATGATTCAAGTCATTTCCGCCAGCGACGCCGCCGGTGCCGCCGGTGCCCTATGCTTAACCATAGGGCAGAGACGCAGAGCTCGCCTCCAGCGGCGCCGCAAAAGTCTGCGGGGGCCTTTAAGCTTTGTCCAAGGGGGTCTTTGGGGTCTGCCGGTCAGCGGCGCCGCTCAGCGGTGTGACTCATCGATTTCGCCGCCCGCCGCAGAAGTATGCGGGCCTTTAGGGCCTGTTCATACTTCGCAACAAAAGCGACTCGTCGCCCGTGCAAAGCGTGGATATCGACTAAAACCGCGCCGCCGAAAAGTGTTCATACTCGGGCGCCGGCGCTGTCGCTCTTGTCGCTCTGGTCGCTCCAGTCTCTGCTGTTGCTTTTTCATACTTCCGCAGACTGCGCACGCCGCGCTCTCATCGCTCCCGTCGCACGCACAAACCATGCAAATCGATCGAGCGCCGTCGAAAAGTCACCGGCGCTGTCGCTGCTGTCGTCTCTTCATAATTCCGCGCGCTGTGCACACCGCGCACGCTGCGCCCTCGTCGCTCTTGTCGCTGCTGTCGCGAAGTATGAACAGGCTCTAACCTACCGTTTCGGTATTATGTCATTTCGGTATGATACCAAGAACAGATGTCAGATTCGTTATCGGCACCCCAAATGACCCCCTTGGACAAGGCCACAGAGAAGCCTAACAGCGTGTATCGTTTCGCAGAGCTTGAGGCGTCACAAACCAAGGTCACATCAATGGTTCTATTCTTGTGCCTTTTGACTCACTGTCTGGAAGCATAAGGAGCGTTTTATGATTCTTAAGATCTTCCGTCACGTTAACTCCGGTAGGATCGTACTTTTTTCGGTTGAACCATCCAAGCTCTCAGTTATGTACAACACCGGTGTCAGCAGGCGTTCAGAGATAACATTGGTTTGTGTTGCTCAAGCACTGCCGCCCTTCTGTCCTGTACCCTCCACATGATGTAAAATACGATCTTCCACTCCACCCTAGCAGCCGAACTGGTTACAGACTACCTCCGGTTCCCGGCGTAAAACTATCAGCGGCAGGCAAGGATCGAGACCATCGTGAGGGACTGAGAGCTTTATCGATTCTGTTCAGTTGCTTGGAAACGTTATGCTGGAACGGAGGACCCTCAGCTCTTCAGTAGTCACAACTTCGCTTGATAGACGAAAAATTGTGGACCTGCTTGATACGTTGTAGTCAAAAGATACCTACACTTCAATGACAAACGTTTTCATAGGGGACACAACATTGCGGCTGCACGAAAGGATGTCTATTTCACATTTCGAGGTACCCCACGTTGAAGGGCAAAATTTGAAGGCGCGGATTAGGGCCTGTTCATACTTCGCGACAAGAGCGACTCGTCGCCCGTGCAAAACATGCATATCGATTAAAACCGAGGGCGCGCCGCCGAAAAGTGTTCATACTCGAGCGCCGGCGCCGTCGCTCCAGTCGCTCTTGTCGCCTGTTCATACTTCGCGCCGGCTCCGGGAGCGACTGGAGGGACTGGGGCGACGAACGGAGTGTGGAGTACGTAATTACACTGCACTAGTGCTGGAAGGCGAACTAGTGCTGGAAGGAAACGATTCCTGTTCGGACGTTCTTCACACAAAGGTAAGGAGGGCTTTTATGTCTATTTTGAGTGCCAGACTGACGATGTAGGTAATATGATTGTTCGCTTCCGTCTGTTTCAGTTTCTAACAACTTTTTTGACTAAAAGTATGTCTGTTTGCCTGTGTTTGTCTCAGTTTCCGGAAACTTTTTACTAATAAAACTGTTTGCCTGTGTCTGTTTCAGTTCCCAAAAACTAATGCAATTGAAGTTGAAGCTAGACGTGAAGACCTCTATTCACTTGATATTTTAGGCCACGAAGTTATAGTGCAATTACGTACACCACACTACGCTCGACGCCCCAGTCGCTCTTGTCGCCTGTCCATACTTCCGCGCGCTGCGCACGCTGCTCACCCCGCGCACGCCACGCGCGCTGCGCTCTTGTCGCTGCTGTCGCGAAGTATGAACCGGCCCAAGGGCGACAAGAGCAACTGGGGCGACGGATGTAGTGTGGTGTACGTAAATAATTACGCATTTCACAATACATTCATCGCGGACGGTGTGTGGAGTACGCAATTATTTACGTACAACACACTACACCCGTCGCCATAGTCGCTCCAGTCACTCTTGTCGCTCTTGTCGCGAAGTATGAACAGGCCCTTAGCGGTGAAGCGATGAAAGGTTACGTAAAAGTCATCGGTACACAATCTGTCCTATAGGGATGCGTGCCTACCCACTCGAAGGACATCATTTAATTAACCAAGCGTTATATATCAATCAGTTAATCATTTGTTCTCGAACAGATGTGTCTTATTTATTCATTCATTTATTTACTGCACATACTGTGCGCCATATAATAAACAAAACAAATACTGTAGATTAAACCAGAGTATATGACATATTTGCTTAGAGTGTTTTTCAATCCTTTTGTGATTAATGTGGAAATTTCAATTCGAAATTTGATAAATTGAGATCGTAGCAAGTTCATAGCCGTCAATTGGAAAGAAAGATGTTCTTGCTGAGCAAAACTCGTCAAGGACAGAAATGTTGCATTTAAGAGCGAAATTTGTGCTTTAAGAAGTAGTCGGTGGGTCCAGTGAAACAGTTGGCAAGGAGCGCCATTATCTTGTTAGTGTGAGCCTCTCACGTGTGTCGTATTTTGCTTTCACTATTGAATGGGTATTGCTTTCGGTTGCGTTTAGCGGAGATTAGTCCGTGTTTTTTTTTTAATGATTAAGAACAGCGTTTTTAGGTTTCACATTGCAACATAGCTACCTGAAGAAGAAAATCACTTAAGTAGTATGGAAAGAAGGAAGCGGAAGTCAGCCTTAGCAAATTATCTCGACGGACTCAATGCACCGCCGGAAAAAGCGAAGAAAATCTCAGATTTCTATAACGCCTTGCGGCAATTTTACAAGAGGAAATGGTCAGCCAACGCCACTTGCATCCATTCTCCTCTGCTGCATAGTCCTCCTTATCCGATAGTAATTGTAGGAATGCAACGCTCAAGCTTCCTTCAGTACAAGGAGTGGAAGTGAACCTGTTTCGACTGTACGATACAGTGATGGCCTTAGGAGGGTGGCAAAAGGTGGCGTATTGGAAGTGGTGCCTCTTATTCGCAGGCTTTGTGCTAATTATTACAACAATAACCGCTCAGGTGGCAATGCAAGATAAGTGGGCAGACGTTGCAGAGATGCTTGGTGTTGGCGAGGATATAGTTGGTGGAGACCACGCTATTAAATTGCTCTATATGAGGTTGGTCATCTTTGAAGGCATTCGTTCGCAAGGAAATGTTTTATTTAGGTACCTGTCCAAGTATGAACAAATTGAAACAATTGGCGACATAGATGACATGCTAGATGGAGAAATGTCTCGGTCTCGGGGAAGACAGGTGTCTTTTTTCGCGACGAACGAATGCCCCGTTGGAAATGCGCGGAGCTATGGTACGCTACGCTTGTTTCACTTGGATCTAGTGGAAGGCACCTTTCGCAACTCTCGACCATGAAGTTCGCCTGTATTTCAGATTTCATTCGTCGTGATGAGCGAGGAAACCCGTCAACGGAGCCGGACTACGCAAGGCTCACCAAATCGCTGTTGAGTGGCTTGCCTAACGAGGTACCTTAGCAGTTCCACACTAACCTCGACTGCGCTTTAGAATTTCTCCACACCTTCAGGTTGATTTTGCTATGAATGTGTGCACACTGCTGTCGCATCCCGGACCTCGCCTGCTTAGGCTGTGTCACGCTCCGAATATTATAACCTTGCTTGTTGCGCATTGTGGAATATTCGACGATGGTATCCTTCGCTATTAAATCATCGTTTTGGGCCACATCTTTATCTTAATTCCAGAGGACCTAGACATATCCGATCTTGCCAAGACGTGGCATCAGAACGGAGGACGAGATTTCACAACGTTTTGGGCTTCTGCAGGAATACCTGACGAATTTCTGGAAAAATTCGCTCCGCACGTGGTAGGAAAGAAAGTAGTGAGTATTCTTTCGTCGAACGCCATTACTTTTCATTGAAAAACCTGCATCAGCTACCAGTTGCAAGGGATTTAAGAGATTGAGATCCCTTGCTTGAGATACAAGCATCAAGCTGGCGGCCGGCGAACAAGCGTTTACCGTACTCTGTAGGCGTCAAGAACCGCGCCACGTGTAATTGCCCGCTTTTCCTCAGAACGTTCTGCCACAGTTCCTACTCGTTCATAGGATTCGCTACTATAACAATACCGCTCGCTTAGAGGTGGCTCTGAGTGGTCCATCCCCTCCAATGTTATCGAGTGTTATAACGAGCAGGAGCCACGTCAAAGCATTGAGGAATTCTTACTTCTAGCCTTTTCGACAGCCCGTGTGTGTTCGTATTCAACCTTCGAGCCTTCGTACTGATTTGGGGCTGACACAAGGTGTTCTGGGGCACTTCCTTCTGAAAGTCGCTTCAGGGATCACGCGGGTCAACGTGTCATGTGCTATCTCCTTTTTCCCACTTCCAGTACTACCGAGTAAAGCTTATTAAGGTGGTTTTTCTATATTTGAGAAGTATGAGAAGTAACTACGTGTCATGAATTTATCTCGCACAAATTCGCGTTGTTGGGAGATTTGACCTTAATATCCTTCATGAAAAGCGTAGGCGGGGCCGACCACTGGTTCGCAAGTGATTTATGTTTTACCATGGATTTAACACTCACCGTCGAAAGGGATTTTAGGCCCAACGTGTTAAAAAATATGCCCCTTACGTTTTGATTCGCTTCACACATTTTTGAAATTCACCTAGTATTGGCATAACCGGTTATGTAATCAAATGGCGTTCCCCAATATGGTAATGTGGAGCCACTACCATATTGGGGAACGCCATAAGAAGGCTGTGCTACTATTTTTGAACTACTGACGTGCTTTAGGTATCCTATTATGTGAGAACAGCCGGAATTCTTTTTTGTATCGTGTAGAGTTCTTGAGGAGGAAAGGGCTTGCTCAAAATTGCACTATCCATAAAGTTGCGGTGCTCATCGTATTGCTTAATTTGTGAAGGTTTAGAAGGATTTGCATGGGATCTACGTTAGCATTCAACATTTTCAATTAAGGATGAGGACGGTGATATCTTCACCGGGTTGGTCAAAGAGTTTGATGTCAAAGATCCCATGTCTTGGCGGATTAATCAGGTGCGAATGTTTTCCGAGCGCACACCAATCATGCATTTCTTTGCATTCGGTAATGCACCGTGTTCCAGGTATCGACCATAGTACGAAACCTTTCGTTCGAGCCTATCAACAGAGTGACGATGGCTCAGTGCTGGCCCTTGTTTAGGTTTGTTCCCTTTCTAGGAAGCCTTCGTGCATTATTACATTCGCTTTGACAGTCTTCACAGAGTGCACAAAAGGCGCACCATCAGAACGTGGGGCGATTGTAATAATAGCACAAATCGGGAAAAAAACTGGTGAAAGTAACTGGTCGACTCCAGGATTACCATTTTATATTGCTGACGTCATGATGGTATATAGGCTGCTACTATACTCTGTCTAAATTTGTTTCGATGTTTGTCGTTCCTCTAGCTTAACGCTGTGTTTGTCGACGAGGGGAACATTTTCTGACCATCGAATTATCGCATAGATCACGGGCGCTGACTGGAAACCTACCTTTTCACAATGCTCCTATTTACTTCTCTTAGCATTCACGCATTTCTGCCAAGATAGTGTAGATCGCGGTAAGAGTGCAAAACTTCTTTTTTATCGCTTCCTGACGAGCCTCTCACCAATTCATCGTTCCTGCAGGGGTGAAGGCTTCGTTGGCCTAGGCGCGACTTGTGCCAAGAACTTGGATTTTGGACATTCGGGAGCTGGAGCTTTGCGACGTGAGGCCATCCAGAACGCTCCACCTCTACGTTCAATATCAGCATCCTCTCCAGACAGTTCAGTGATGTAGATGGTTGTGCTAATCGGCGCCTTCGTCCAGCAGGTCCTTCACCCTCCTGATGGTCCTTAGCACAGTCCCCACTTCGCTCTAACGTCGTGTAGCTGCAGGCACCTTCACTCCTCATCCTCAAACGGCCAACATCAGGCAAAAATCGACATTTTCGATAGATTCTGGTCACACAACGAAAAGCAGAACCGAGGATTCCCACCGCTTTTAATGCCATGTTGAAGCGATTTTTTTCCAACCGGGACCGGTACATCAGTGTCCCCAACTGCTTCTCCCTTACTCGAACTCATCGTCCATTAATGGTACTGGTCCAGCACCACTGGTACACCCTATTTTTCCTCTCAATTTTACGAATAATTTATGGCTCATCGCTTAGCGGATTATTATGTAGTTTGATGATAGTCAATTATTCGTGTTTTCGTCCAACTGAAATTTATGTGCTCGATTTCCTTTGAGCTGTTTTGAAACCTTCCACCATGATTACGGAGTCTTCTAAAATGCGGTTTGGACTAGTTATAGAATGCGGCTTACTGTCTAGTAGGGTCGTTTTCAGGTTTCTATTTCTTTGCGCCAATAGCAAGTGGGCTCCTCTATACACGGCTGCTATGGATACGTTGAGCAACTTGGCGTGCGACGTATGTTTACTTACAGCATGGTTGATATTGTTCTAGTTGCTGAATAATTTTGGTCGGCTCAGGATTTGCAGTCTCCTCCCTTCTTGCAGATTGATTTGACATGGCACAAAATGGTGCATTGTTCTGACCATGCACTTCTGAGAATCGTGAAGGAAGGAGTATTCAGTAAGGATAAGTTCAAGGTAAGTCCATTTTCAGGTAATCGAGACAGCCGATAAGTCGCTCTTCCAAATTTTCAGCTCATTCGGTCGTTGGAGATTCTTACAGCCCTGAGTACGTATGAAGGGAATGAGTCCACCATATGCGACTTCTTAGATCGAAATATGTTTGAGCACATCTTCAATGTCGTTTGTATAAAGGACATCATGATGTGTGTTTATACACTCGAGTGTCTCTATCAGGTGCGTCGCTTAGTTTACAGAAAAGTTTTTGAGTGGCAACATTTCATCCTCCTTCGGCAGTGGTGCCAAAGAGATGCACTATTAAGCATTGCTGCCCGTAGATCCTTGGCATTATCTTCTTAAAGCAGAGCAGAGGGGATTACTGTAGATGCTTCTTCGTTGTTACCTCCTTTTGTGTTCTTTAGACGGAGTATCCTCATGAAACCCTTACCAATTTCTCCTACTTCTGTTGTCACGATGATAACGGCCTGATGTCTTATTAAGATCTCCGAAATGGGTGATGTAGCGTGTCAATTGCTGGCAGAGTTACCACGGTCTATCTCTCAACTCGTGTCCATGGCTACGCTGGAAGCAGTTAGTTTCGGTCCTGCAGGCCTGGCAGGAATGAAGGTGGTGGAATATCAACCGACACACATGGTCAGTTCCTCCGTACAGTCGGTTTTTGGAATTGTCGCCAAGAACAGGGCCAGCTCTCACAGTTTATCGAATAGTTAAGAGGTTGCGAGAGAGTCACGAATGCAGGAGAGGTCTTCATGTTAGAAAGCTAGCGGTGTCATAGAGCTCTCAACTGGCAGAAGTCGTTCTCAGTTGGTTTACTAATGTTCGTCAATGATGGCTGTTTATTTAGGTGCAGCCAGTTATGCAGCAGCATCATGGTCAATACCATCCTCAACATCAAACCCCTCAAATGCAGCAACAGGTCTGTATCGCAGAAAGCTAAAACTTAGTTTAGCTGGGCACTCCATTCTTCATGTTTAGCAGTCACGAATACTCTACCAAAGTGGAACCCAAATAGCCGGTCCTCCGCAGCAAATGCGACACCTGTCTCAACATCAACAGCAACACATTCAACACGTTCCGGCTCACATGCAGCAAGTACCTCATCATATGGCTTCTGTTCCCAGCACCCCACGGACGCACTTTGCCCCTGCGCCTCAGGTTGTGGGAGCTGCTGTGGTGGCTAGTGCTGGCACTGAAAACAAGGTAAAGGATATTCTAGTGCACATATCTTGCAATGAAGTCGAGAGCACTAGTTCTGTACCGTATGGAGAAGCTAACGATTGTAAGTGAAACGCGTGGTAGACTTCTGCAATACCAAGCGCCGGCTTTTATCGTTTAAACTTTTTTTAACTGACATATTATTAGTGAGGGAAGGACTGCAAAACCCTAAGAGATATAGTCTACCCTTTATCGTTTCCGTATACGGCAGCTTCGCCATCCACGTGATAATCCTAGATATCTTTCTGCAGATATACATGCAATACATTTATTTATTTCTAAAGTTTTCAGACAACTTTCTGGATATCACGAAGCAAAATAAGTTTTGATCTCCTACCTAGACCTGCATCAAAGTTCCCTCAGTTCTACCTGATTTCACCATATGCTTTTTGGTCTGGTGGAGTGCTCAAAATGTGTGCAGTAGTTTAATTCAGGAAATCGTTTCGACTACATCCCGATGAAATTTCAGATTATTTTGTGATACGCAGAGACTGAAAATCTCGTTTTAAGTCTAGTGAATTATGTTATATATATACATATATACAGGGTGTTCCAAAATGACATGATGAAGGTTTTTTTTTAAATTACAACTATAAAACAACTCACAATTTTACAAAACAATATATAGATAACAACGACATAGACACTAGGCAACACCATATTAGTCTGGATTTGAAGTGGCCCTCCTTGGCGCGAATACAGAAGTGAAAACAAATGGTGAAGCTTTTGGCGATGGGCCGCAGATCATCTGGAGACAGTCGTTCCCACTCCCAAAACAGATATGTCTTCTGGGCCTCGGATGTGGTGGCGCTTGGAAGGGACCCTGGCCTTCAAAGTCGACCACGCGCTGTATACCGCGCTCGGATTCAAATCCCGGGTGCCCATGTTGGCCCTGACATCCGCTTCTAAACTATTTCCATTACGACTCCCATTTTTGCTATTTAGCGATGGAGTTGAACTACTTTGACTGTTTCCGTAACCGATTACTGTCATTCTCAACATTTATTGTTAGTCGGGACTCGCTTCAGTTTTTCGCCTCATCGTCGATTCTAGGTGGATCAGCTCACTGAGCAGTGGATCCGGCAGAACTGCATACCTGATCGATCTGCGGTGACTCCTCGAGGTGAGCTCTACGCGGCGTATGTGGACGACCTACGGAATCAATACCACTCCCTCAGTGGAAGCCTAGCAATGTTCAGCAATGTCATGAAGTGAGCGTCGTGTATTTAGCGTCCTGTCGTGCACGTAATGCTATTCAACCTGTATTTAGATCAATCTTCCCTGAGCTCACTTTCAAAATGGCCGAAAATGGCTTGATGATGGTTGCCCAAGGAATACGGCTGGTTAAACCACACAGTGAGTTGCTCTTAAGTGATATTTTAAACTTGCATCTTCAACTTTCAAAGAATTTAGTACAGAGATGCATGTAAAAGAGTTTGAGACGCTGATTGCAACTGTGTGCATCAAATTTGCTTAAGGATCTCCTTAGTGAGTTCTATCCGGTCACAATTCGCGTTGTCGAGTGCATGCCGATCATATTCATGCAGCGTTGGACGCAGTGTGACGAGATCAGAGTAGTCATTAGCTGCGGTGGCGGCGCACTAGTAGCGGGTTCAACTGGTGCCGATATTTAAGTTCTTGCATTTCGCACCTTATCTTCAGCGATACCCTTTATCCTCTTCTCCAACACATTTCCGAGCAACGCTTGACAGCAATTGTCATTTACTTTTTCGAGCTCATTGAAAGCGGAAGGATAACAAATGCTGATCACCACGCAATGTAAGTCAAGAACGGATGCCAAATTCGTGATCATGGCCCCATATAATCCTGTGCACAGTGTTTGGGCAAAATCACCTGCGTTTTAGGCCTTGGGCCTATAGCAGACTTTACATCACAGTCACCTTTGTTGACGAGGTGCGAAGCCATTAAAGGTGGAAACCAATCGAGTATATTAGACTGTTGAATAGCTAACACAGTAAGCAAAATATCAATGTTGTTAGTGTTTAGTTTGTGAGCAGTATATTCCGCCTACACATTTTTTTGCATTCTTCTGTCATTCTTGAAGAAGGTTGCTACATATGTAGCTCAACTTATAAGTTGTTTAGTGCGTTTCCGGCTCCAATCATTTAAAGTGTAAAATTTCATATCTTCACCGTAACTTGGATGTTCGAAAACCAAAAGACCGTAATTTTAAAGGGTGTTATTTGCCTTCTTGCGGTGCTGGTCACGAATCTGACATCGGTTTTTGAATCTTGGGTTTCTTATGCCATAAGAAACCTAGGATTAAATCCGGCTCAACGTAAGTGGTGGTGGGCACAGGAGTTATTTGGTGTGCCTGGCATAGGTTTTTGACCTACTTTACGTGTAAGTCAAACTTGACTGGCTTTCACCTTTAAAAAGCTTGCAAAACAACATGAGGACAAGGGGTGTCACTGAAGACAACTTGCAAAATAAAAAGGAGCATTGCCGAGTGTTGAGTACGCTACCTCATACTTTTGAAGGGAGAACACTCTCATTGCACCGCTGCCGTATCTGTGAGGGCAGCTAACAGCTCTGCTGATTACGGAGCACGTTTGCGTTGAACACTGCATCAACGCCTTCAAGGTGCAGTCGACAACGCGAACTTTTACCGGTAGAACTCAGTTAGCAGATCAGTTTAGCGAATTTGCTCTAGATATTTGTAATCAGCGCTTTATGCTCTTTCACGCTATGTAGAGCTTTATTCGAAGTTCCATTGGAAACTGACGGCATTCCCTTTAAATAGCTAATGTGCCAAGAAGTAGTCGAAATATACGACACACTCTAAATTATGTAGCTTTCCAAGCTTTCCATATCAATCTCCCAAGGTTTAGAAGAAAAAGACCATTGAGCGATATTTTCTTCTCCTGAGCGTCTGCTTCTGTGCAGTTTCAGCAAGTGCTATTGTTAATGGCCACCCTTATTTCATCTTTTCAACACGATCAACTGCGGTGAATCCGACATCGATAACATTGGTCTCGAGGATGTGGTACATCCGCCGTTAGGATATGGCTAACATCGTGAAGTTCACATCGAGCTAATGTTCTTCGCCGTCTTTCCTTGAGGGTTTCATCCATCGCATATCGCGGAGGATGCCTGATATATGAATATTGACAAATCTCGTCTTCCCCACTTTTGGTCGCAGAATACCGTCTGTCGTGGCTTGTGCTCTCTACTGGAGTGATGCATCCATGCAGAAAACGTTCATGAGAACGCCCTACGCATAGGTCACTAGACTGTGGGGTGTCGTTCAAAGGAACTGTCCCAGACTGCCAATTATCGACTCATACTTTTTGTGCAATTTTCTCGTGTTGCACTGATAGTTCCTTCTTTGCAGGATTAGCTCCTGCTGCTTCCGCCCAAGCAGTGAACACTGGGTCTTATTTACACAACAATGTTGTTGGAACTCCTCCGACACCGGCGCTCTCGCAACCGCCTCCGCATTCTGCTACAATCGCTGCTCATCCACTGATGAAGCAGATTTTGACTAAAAACGCACAGGCTTCGATGCCGGTTGTTAATGGAGTTAATGGTGTAGTGAGGTAAGTAGTTTGGCTAGTAGATGTCTTTTTGAGGTTTAACAGCTAACATTGTGGCGTTTTAGCAGTAGTGCATCCTCAAGGAGTGCCTCTCCAGCGGTTGATGTGAATCCCGATGTAAGTCTTTGGTTAGTATCTCCGTGTGCGATGAATATCGGCAGCTCACGAAAGGTTGGTTGTTCAGCGTCGAGAAGATAACCACCAGAAGGGTGTCAGCGGAAAACATTCGCAGGAACCAGACGAGAAGGCTCGCGGACAAAATGGAAAACTCGAAAATGGAACGGCAGCATCCGACGACGAGGCCGGCGATGAGGACAAGGGCTGTCGGAGTAGTCGGTCTGATAGGAAGAGTTCGGAGTCCGTTCTCCAGAGCCTGGTAAGGTTGCCTCATATGCTTCGTTCTACCCTTTTCATAATTTTCCATTTGCATCTGATGCAACGTTAACGCTCCAACCTTATAGGTGGAAACTCCTGCCGAGTTGATGTGCGAATGGGACGGCTGTGCTGCACTGTTTGTGACTGCCCCATCACTTCTCTCACACGTGGCCAGGGTGCACATCGTTGACGATTGTGAGCAGTTGTGTCAGTGGCCGGGATGCGATGGTACACGAAGAAGCAGGTCCGGCTTTACTATTTAAAGGCCTTCATGTGTTTGCGAGTTACGCTTCTTCCTGATTTGATTTCTGTAGCCGCGCCGCCGCTGATGGTCGCGTGTTACTTACCGCCTAATTCGCCTTGAAAATACGATTCTAATCGCGCCACATCCGCTGCTGTCCTTATGAACTCGCACTAGCTCGCGGCCCAGTGAGGATCGCGGCATGGTTTCAGCTCACGTTTGCTGACGAGGAGTTTTCATATATCGTCTGCGGTAGCTCTAGTGGGGAATGCCTTCGAAAGTGTTAGTTTTTAACTGTGATTTTTAGCATGCAGCTTGGAAATAGTGGGTAAGGGGTGAGCGTCTACGACATTCTGTACTATCCGTTTTTGCCGTTTGGATTAAGGAACGTATTTCATATAACTGTAACGTATAACGTATAACTCACCGCTTCCCACCACTCAAACGTAGAATTGCATTATCGCCCCTCTTGAACATGGAATCTAGTTCCTATGCTGCACCAGCATTTTTTTGTGAGGTTTCGCATAGATAGATACAGCGCAACTTTTCGAAAGACAAAAATTGGGAACCCAAAATTTTCCTCTGTCAAAGGCGGCATTATTTGCTTCAATTTTGAAAACTTGACCAGATTAAAATCTTTGGTGTGCTGTAAGTGTTGATAGTCGCTTATGCAGCTTTAGTCTTGGTAAATATTTTCAACAAATACAATAGGCGCTCAGGGTTTTTGGTCAGGCTTGATTTCTGAAGAAAGCACTTTGTTGGATAAATTAGTTGCAAATTGTCTACCTCTACTTTTAGCGCTGTACCTTTAGGTGGTCGCTGGTCACACACGTTCAGGATCACCATGCAAATGAAGCGGTACTCAGAATGGCCTTGCAGAGGAGAAAGTTGGTTGATCTGTCAATTTTTTATACTTTGGCAAGAGAGCTCAGTTGTTTTTGGGTGTTTACATCGCTGAAAAATAATTGTTTTTTAGGGATGGAATATCGCCAGCTCAGCCGATCCGGTACAGGCAAGAACTTCCTCGAGAGGTTCCTCATCATCCTGGCTACAGCAAACATGCGGCTATCGAAGCGATTCGTCGTCATGCGTTCAATTTTCTACCCAGGGACATAACGGTTTGTAAGCGGTTGCTATTTGGCGTGATACAGTGTAAAAGTAGTTTGGACGTGTCGAATTTTTATTGTCGTTTCGCATTGTATGAACTGCTTTCTCGTTCATTCAGGACGAGCCCGAGGGTCCTGTTACCAAGAGCATTCGTTTGACGAGCTGCTTGATACTGAGAAACTTGGCGCGATATTCAGCCACTGGCAGGCAGTACGTTTTCCCATTTCGTCTGTTCTTTTCCTGCGTGATCGACTACTGTGGACTCCTACGTGAGCTGCTGACCACAAACGACACCGTGTGGTTGTTGGCGGATGACTCTTTCTTTAGAGTATGATAGAATAGCAATGTGTGAAACTGTCATACCAAGTTCCATTTGATCGTACAAAATAGCATACTTATTGGGAATGCAGTCAAAATGGAATGTTGTGGATGTAAGGGATGGGAGGTAGAACTTGTGCAATACTTTTTTCTTATGGAGCCATTCCACTTCTGGCGGATAACATGGAGGCAGTCTCAATGTTTATCCTGCCTGCACAATGACTTTTGGTGCCTAACCGAAAGACGAGTCCACGTTTTCTCCCACTCAGAGAATTCCATGAATGTACCAAGCTTGTAAGGTTTAAAAACCTGCCTACTTGGACGCGATCCTACCCTATAGACAATTACGCGTGAGCGGGCATTCGTGCGTCACACGTGCCCAGTATACACTGGGTCCGAAAGAATCACCTTCGGATATCCGGCTCGGATATCCATCTATCCGAATCATTCAAATATCCGAGACCCGCAAAATTACCCTTATCCGAATCATTCGAAAATTTAGGGTATGCGAAATAGCCGTTACCCTAGTCTTCTAAAAATCCGGGGTCCGCGAATTTAGCGTTATACGAATCGCCTAGTTATCCGAAGTTTCTCGGATTCAATGTATAGTGCCCAGGTCCTAGTTACAATTGACCTTTACCTTATAGTTAGATAGCAAAAGGAACCACCTGTCATCCGCACTTCTTCGGTAATGTGAGCGAATAAACCCTAACCAACTGGTTGAACTCGCCTAGCGATCTGACGACGCCTTACATCAAAGGTCGCAGAGCTTGACAGTGAATGCCACTCTTGGTCGTTCTTCTAGGTAATGCTCCTTTGCGGATGCGGGCAGACTGGGTGCTGTGAGGCATCAAACGCTCCTCGGTCTTAACGAGCTCGCCTTTGAACAGTGTGTGCCATATTTTTGATCCACCTTAAAATATACAAGTACCAAACTTCTCTTAAAGAAGCCGTGGTGCACAAGTTCAGGAAATCTAGACCTTAGCATTTCTAGACTCTTCTCTGACGCGTTTTTCTTTTTGCTGTGCCATAGTTATGGCTCCAGTTGAGATGAGAAGCCTGAATGGAATGAAAGACATCGAACAAAGGTTTTCCAAGAATACCACAATGGATCTTTCTCGTAAGAGTCCATAAGAGGACAAAGGGTTTCGTCGTGTTTGAAGAAGAACTGAATCGCTTGCTGCGAAGTTGGGTAGAGCAGCATAGGATTTGCCGAGATTTTTTATTTGATTTGGAAGCACGCCTGGTAAGATTGTGGTGGATCCCGGTTCCCAACATTAGGACAAACGACAGACGGTTGACAGTGACCACGGAAGCGTTTCGACCTGATATAGTGAGTTCGTTCGTATCCATTGCGCGTGGTAGCGCGGTAGGTAGTGCCGGCTGTTCGATGCATACGTTTCTATATTCATGGTTCGAATTTCTCACGCAGGCCAACTAAGGGTTTCATCTCTCCTGAAGCAGGTGAATTGGTACCAGGCTTGTCTAGGAAGCATAAAACTGGCTTCTCCATCGACTGGCCACCGTGAGACGTTGTATGGGCCAAATACGCATCCAAATTACCTCCACTATATCGCGTAGAAGTAGAATGCATGATACCTCACGCAGGCGGTCGGTTTGACTAACGCCGATCTCTATCATTATCCTTAGAGTGAGTTGATACAATGAAATGTAGTCCTCAGTGGTACACAATTGCTCCTGATCGAAGAGTTCGTTGCATATTAGCAAAACACTTACAGAACACTGACAAGTGGCACGTAAGCAACTCCTGGAAAACTCTAAAAGCTTGCTGTAGTAGTGTTTCATTCCATAGAAGAGCGCACTTACTGAATTTCTATTGATACACCGTCATAAATTATTTAGAACGAAATAACCACTCTTTATGTTGTTGGAAGTTGTCTTTACAGACGAATCAGCATGCGCACTGGTTTCGAAATTGTGTATGACTAGGCAAGGTCTTGAAGATCTATTTATTCGCAGCAATTTCCGCGTGTGGCTTAGAAGAGATTTAAAGGACATTCTTCGGTGTACTTACTAGAGCAGTTAGAGTTTATCGTCTGCCTAAACAGTTCTGCAGGATGGAGGATGTCTATATGAAGATGACAAAATGAAGAATAATGCCGAAAGACATCTGCCACCGCTTCCAATAGGTCATCGCTTTCATCATTAGTAGCGAGTTTTCGTATGGGATAATTCTGGAATTGTCATCAGTAGTTTGGCCTCTCATTCGATTATCGCTAAGGTTGTGAGGTTGCAATAAAGGTTTGTTTACACGAAGTTGAGAGTTTGTTTGCGAAATGATTTCGTCTCAAAATCTATGTGTAATCATGTTAGAAGGAAGAAACGAGCCCACAGTATATATATATATATCCTTTTGGGATGCGCCACGCATTCTACTTCTACGGGATATCGTGGAGGCGATTTCAATGCGTATTTGGCCATACAATGACTTGCGGTGGCCAGCCGATGAACAAGTCAGCGCTATATCCTTCCCAGACAAGTCTGGTACCAATTCACCGACCCCGGAGGGATGGAAGGCTTGGTTGGCCTGGGCGGGAAATCCGAACTAGGAACCTGGTATCGGGTGCACGCGACAGCCGGCGCCTCGTCCAACTGCGCTACACGCGCCCAGTCTATATATATATATATATATATATATATATATATATATATATATATATATCTTCTTCTTCAGCGTTTGTCCCGCTTAGTTGCGGGGTCCGCTTTCCTGGAATGTTGGCGCCATTTCTCCCGATCAAATGCCTGATCAGGGTGCAACCCAGCCATCTTCAAGTCCTAATGCAGCGTATCAAGCCACCGCTGTTTTGGTCGCCCTCGTGGCCGCCTACCGGACACATCAAGGTTAAGACCAGTCTTTCGGACAGTGTCACCTTTTGCGCGAAGGACGTGGCCGTACCATCGCAGACGAGCTTCGCGCATCTTCTCAAATATCGGGGTTCATCGCAGACGAGCTTCGCGCATCTTCTCAAATATCAAACACCGAACCTCTGCCGTATGGAGTCGTTGCGTACTCGATCCAAACGCGTAACTCCGGCCGTCCACCGCAGCGTCTTCGTTTCCATTACGCTGAGGCGCCTTTCAATTTCTTTGGTAACGGGCCAGCACTCAGCTCCGTAAATAGCTACAGGCCGGATGACTGCTCTGTAGATCTTCGACTTGAGGCGCTCTGGTATCTTCTTGTCGCAGAGCACTCCCGTCAGAGAGCGCCATTTGGACCACGCTGCACTCACGCGTGAGTTGGCTTCAACGAGTAAACCGCCATCGGACGCCATTCGGTCCCTAATGTTCGTGAAGTAAAATGTATTAGTTATCAATCTGTTTTTTTACTCCGTGCTATTCTTGCTTTCGTGTAAGAAGGGGTAGATTCTTTCAGGTGGACTTATAAGTATGACAAGGTCAAAATACCTTTCCGGGAAGTTTCAAATTATAGAGGCCTAAACCTCCTCAATGTATACGTGTCGTGGTTTTTTCTGCATGATAGGTATCAGGGGTGTGCGTAATTACGATTTACGATTTACGATTTTACGATTTACGGTGATTTTTGGCAAATTTTTTACGATTTACGATTTACGACATTTTGGGTCGTAAATCGTAAATTTTCGTAAAAGTGATCTTCGGTCCACGAATGACAAACGTCCACATAACGTGTACGATTCGGATTATGACGATGTACCCACTTTTAAAGACTTCCCTCATAGCCCATTTCTATTTCCTATTTATTTTTTATGTTCTGCTGTGGCGCTGTGGCTGAACAACGCAGCTTTGTGGATAGCCGCTCGAGTTAATTCCTGGCAATGGAACTGGGTAGCCTTTTTTTCTGGTCACACCCTAGCACAACATCTCACATTCGAGTGGCCTGAAAGCATTTCGTTCCTGTCCACAGAAAAACATGAAAATAATCCTTGAACTGGAATGGAGATGATCACTTGCTGGACCATGTTCTATGCTGCAACCATCGCCTCGTCAACTTGTTACTTTTTCACTTGTTCACCACATAGACGACTCTTTCCAATGCACACGAGTAGAAGTCATGCGAAGTCGTCAAAGAATATTGGACTTGATAGGAGGCTGTGGAACAACAGCTGAACTGTTGGAAAGAGTAAAACAATCATGTTTCAATCTGATTATCACTGCACGTCATGGCGCGGAGTGTATTAACATTTAAGGTGCAACTTAAGCGAAACGTCTGACATTTTCATGATGAAAGTGAAAAAGTTTGGCGCTTTTGGTCTCGTTTTCAGTGGTCTGATTGGGGTTGCTGTGTTCGCCCTATGCGATCCGTTCAGAATGCTAAAGACTGGGCAAAAGATACGATAGCGTTTGTTGTGAAGGTAGAGAGCAGGGCTGGCGAATGCAAGCAGTCATTAATTAGTGATGCAATATTTTGGAGTTTCCGAAAGTTAACAAGTGCAAGCAAACCTGCGAGCAAAGTAAATGCCGAAAGTAATTGCTTGGTATCGTCGAACAACGATCTTTCATTCCAGAAGTTGTGGTAGCCTTCAAACATGATAAAGGACAAAGCGTGACCTTAACCAGTCCCTGTTTGAGATGAGCCATCCATTCTTTCTACCTCTATGGTATCGTAGAGGTCATTTTGGTGATGGTTTGCCCCATAGAACGAACTGCGGCTGCCGCCGATGTACAGGGTGCGCCAAAATTATGGCGACAAGGTTTTCAATTCGCCAAGAGAGAAAATGCGGTACTTTCGAGAAACCAACGATGAGATAATGTTTATCAGTCTATTGTGACTATACGCAACATTGAGATTCGAAGACATCTCCATCGGCATCGATATAGACCTTGAGGCGATTCGCGAAGGCATCGGCATCGACGGCGGCACGCAAGTAAGGAGCGTTGAGCTCATCCCACACCTTTCTTCAAAGGATCCACGGGGCGATGAGGTTTCCCGCAGGTTTTGGCTTCCAGACCGAGTAATCCATCGGATTCAAATCAGGAGAGTTGGCTGACCAGTCGTGGAAGCTGATGAATGGCGGAAAGTTGCCTTGGCACCAGTCTTGCAGCATTCCTTGCTCTGTGAGCTGGAACTCCTTCCTGTTTGAAGGTCCAGGAGGGTGCACGTGGGTCTTCTTGTGGGCCTTATGTCTCAGTTTACGGAAGATTCTTCTCAACGACGTCTCATGATGTCCATTTCCCCGACAACCGCCGGATCAAGCGCGCCGGCTTCCTGCGAATTCGTTCACGTACCCTCCTAATGTTGTCCGTAGTTGTAATAGATAAGTGTCTTTTCCGTCCGTATCTATCATCCTCGGTTCCCAGGTCTTCTTAGCGTCTGGTGGACCTATTCATAATACTCTGATGAACTCCAAGACGGTGGTGAATGTAGCGTGCCGAGAAGCCTTGACGGTAAAGTTCAATGATTTAAGAACGGGGGCACGAACGCTTCACTATCTTGAAAAACGACTTATTGTGTATGTTTGACTGAGGTAAGCATAAACTAATTAACTCAATAAAAACAATAAGAGCACGAAAAAAAGCAGACGCTCCGAATAAATGGTCAAATTGTTTGCGCATGTGCTGTCGCCATAATTTTGGCGCACCTTGTAGAAGTCAGTGTTTTATCCTTCCCAGGCAAATCAGGTACCAATTCATAACCCAACAGGTATGGAAGACTTGCTTGCCCGTGGTAGGATCCTAATCAAGAACTATTCTGGAGCACGCGATAGCCATCCTCCTCCGACTTCTGTACTATGGGTTTCCCCTATATGTTTAAAATGCACCTTTTATGAATCAGTTAAACCACTTTCAATTCAATCTGCACCTTGCTTCTTTACTCCACTTTTAAAAAATGACACACAAAAGACCTTCTTTTATAATTTTAAGTCAAAAATCCGACTATGATGAGTGTCCAAAGATGTGATCATACTCTTTAAATCGTCACACAATTCCTTCCCGTCTGCTACAAAAATGCTGTTGGGTACAATTCAAAATGTGAGAAGGCTTAGAACATTAGGTGTGTCATACCATAGAAATGTGCCATGCGCTCACTCAGTAGGGATGCTTGTTGGATTATTTGTGCAAATAGTGTTTTCGTCGAGTTGGCCAGCGATGAAATTATTATTGATTTTTGGTTTTTGGATGGAACGGTTTTTGTTGGTTTATTCGGAGTTGCTGCGGTTGTTTCTACAAAGTCATAGTTTTATATGCAAGCCAATGGCTAGTAGAATGATAAACATTTTTGGTCGTCCAAGCAGTGTAAATTTTTATTTGAAGATAGCGTTTTTGAACAAGCACTTTATTTTGGTTCTCCAAAAACTTGTCCAGCTTGATTTGAAAGGTGCTAGTTGATTTTAATGGCTTCCATCTTAATTAGAAAAGCGTGCAGCTCAAGCTGAAAACGTCTTAATAAAACATAGTTAGCTTCGATTGGCTTTAACATAATAGAAAAAAGAAGGAAATTAGACGTATTGTAAGTCAGGCGCCTCTTACGATTTACGGTTTACGATTTACGATTTACGACGATTTGTTCGTAATTACGATTTACGATTTACGAAATTTCGGATTTCATTTACGCACACCCCTGATAGGTATGGTGTTTGACAAATATGTTTTGGAAAGCAAAAGAAGTCGGGTGCTGGCAGTTGTTAGAGAGGATTTGCGATTACGATGCATACTGTATTTTTTGAGAACGTTTCTGTACAAGATGGAAAGTTGCTTGACGATTAAGCTCATACTGCTCCTGCCCTAAGCAGGCTCTTGAAGGCGAGAATGCTGAAGGCTCAGGCGGTGTACTCGGCTACAGTTCAAGCACACGCTGTAGCAATTCAAGTACAGCATGTAGATTTACTGAAAGCTGCATTTTGCCAATGGTGTCTGTTCAGTCTGCTGCGACGTCACGAGCGTCATCTCTGCTGGCTCGCTCTGTCTCGTCTGGAAAGCAGCCATGCCCTGGCTCAGTTGCTGTCTGAACTCCATGACCAGGACTCGATGCCGACTCCTCAGTCTTCCTCTCAGCTGTGTGCGTAGATCCTCGCCGTGGGTCTCGGAAGTCAACCTCACTTCTGTCATTTATGTTCTACATCATGTCTGTATCTAACACAGTATCGAGCTTTTCAACATAGCTTTCAATTTGATCTACAATCTCCGTCGATGCCCTAAAAGGCGTGGATCATTAGGCACCCTTCACCGTCTTTTGTAAATTTTCATTATCCGTCGCGGACTTTGAACGAACTGTTCTTAATATTGATACCCGTCTTAACTCCTTGTTTTATCCTCTCGCAGCGAGACGATTTCGCTTGTTCCGTGGGAAGTCAGCCGTACTACCAAGTTTACTCACCTCTCGTACGTGTTAAGTGGTTCGTAACTACTTATTTTCTGTTCGTTAATGTTTTACCTTTATTGTAATAATTCCTACATTTCCATCAAGCATGTTTGACGGCGCGTGACCATCTACGGGTAGATTTTCAGCTGCAACACACTTCGTTTGATCCGCCTAATATCTTAGCGAGGAGGGTCGAACTCCTCGCCACCCTCGTCATCATATTCGTTGTTGATCTTTCCTCGTTTCATCTCATATTAGCCAAACCACTACTGCGTGATTATGTGCTTGTTTACATCCGTTTCGTTGCCCCTACATCTGTGTTGTTGCCAAATGACATATTTGAGGGTCGCTTATTTCCTCTTGTCAGTGTTTGTCCTGAGATGGAGAGCTGGTTTCTCCTGTTTCCGGATCCGTACTGGGTCGATAATCATCTGATTCGCGACTGGGAAATAAGTGATGTCTGCGCAGTTGTGAGCCGGACATTGTATTTATTTCTCAACGTGTCTAGGGACCATGCCAATCAATGTTCTCCTTGTGAGTTGTTTCATGTACTTACATGGCTACAATAAATCTTCTGTTGAGTAGGCTCACGCGGTTGTTGTGCTGTAGGCAATTACCAGAAGAAATACCGTGCATCAGTGGAAGACAGCGAACGTTCTTAATGTTGTTCTCTTGACACAGGTGACATCGATATATGCCAAGTGAGAAGAGCGTCGTGTACTACTACCACCCCGAAGTGGGGAATTTTCATTATGGTGAGGCGGTCATTCTCGTTCTCCAAAGGTTCGATAGTAGTTGCTTGACAGGAGAGTTTCAGCGGTGTGCGTTTGATTGTCACTTTAAAGCCCACCTTCGGAGGTTTCATGTTGAACTTGAAGGTTAACGAAAGTGAAGTAAGCTTTGTAGGTGGGATTAAGGCAAGCCATGGTGCCCTTCCTGTACTTTAGATTTGTCAGGTTCCTTCGCCTAAAAACAACGGATAAGCGTGCTCACTTCGTTGCTCCTTGGCGATGGCAAGATCTTGACTCCTTTTGACAGTGAATAAAGAAATTTTCAGCTGATTCGAGCTGTTTTTGTGATGGCTGCAGTAAAATGCTGTTGAAGTCGTGGGTGCTGAAGGACCCATGTTTCTTGTCCTCAGGCGATGCTTCGCGTTCTTAAAATCTAATGTAATCATGTTAGAAGGAAGGAACGAGCCCACAGTATATATATATATATATATATATATATATATATATCCTTTTTGGATGCTCCACGCATTCTACTTCTACGGGATATCGTGGAGGCGATTTCAATGCGTATTTGGCCATACAATGACTTGCGGTGGCCAGCCGATGAACAATTCAGCGCTATATCCTTCCCAGACAAGTCTGGTACCAATTTACCGACCCCGGAGGACTGGAAGGCTTGGTTGGCCTGGGCGGGAAATCCGAACCAGGATCCTGGTATCGGGCGGCAGTCGGCGCCCCTCCGACTGCGCTACACGCGTCCTAGAGTAGTGGTATCGTTACGATATCTTGAAAACGCAGACGTTTTCGCTGGCCCTTCAGCGCCCAAGTGTATGACGACGATTATACATCTCTGATGGGAAGTGATACATCCATACTCATCTTCCACTGTTAGAACCTCATAACAAGGTATCCGCAGGTCCGCGACATCCCATGAAACCACAGCGGCTGGCAGCTCTGAACAATTTGGTAGTACACTATGAGCTTGACAAGAAAATGGAGATGAGACTAACACCGAGAGCGAGCGCCATAGATCTAAGGTTTGTTCCTTCCTGCTCGAACACCACTTGTTGTCGACTTTCTAACGAAGCGGGCAGTCATTATTTGAGAGCTTTTTTAGAAGATTTCATTCAAAAGAATATGTGGATTTTCTTGAAAGGATATCTCCACATTGTGCTGAGGAATACGAGCATCTCTTTCCAAAGTTCAACATAGGAGAGGACTGGTATTTTTGCATTTATGAGTGGTTGCCGTGTGGTGTGAGATTGGTGAGATTGATTACGTTTTTCAAAATAAGACTGGAGTTTCAGCCCAATATTCGACGGCATTTTCGAGTTCTGTTCTATTTACACGGGAGGGTCGTTAGAAGGTGCACAGCGGCTGAATCATAAGCAATCGGATATAGTAATCAATTGGAGCGGCGGCCTTCATCACGCGAAAAAGGTTTGCTCTTTTACCACTGCTTTTCTGAATATTACACATCCTGTGTCGTTCCTCATGCCACATATTCTAGCTTTCTAGGCAGAGGCTAGCGGTTTCTGTTATGTGAATGATATTGTTATTGCTATATTGGAGTTGTTAAAATATCATAAACGGTAGGACCATTCCATTCCTTTCGTGGGACTTCCAGATAATTGCTTCTAAATTTATCGGTTTTTAGGGTTTTGTACATAGATATCGATATTCATCATGGGGACGGAGTTCAAGAGGCGTTCAACTTCACTGACCGCGTGAGCTTATTTTGGCTCCCACTGAAGGCTTGTACACGATTTTGCAAAAATGTTTACACTAGGTTGCCATAAATTCGATCGTTTTGAAATGTTGTTGCTTATTTCGAGAAGAGAACTCTAGAGGTGCAAGTTTAGCTATGCAGCTGTCCACGGTATAGTACCGTGCAGTTGGTTGGTACTGTGGGCGCCGCTCAGATAAAGTTTTAAGTCGAGGCTGTAAAACCTTCAGCCTAGGTTTTGCTGAAACTTTATTTTAGACTGCAATTTTGGCTGTCTAGTAAATGGTAAAAGTTAGCGTTATTCGTCGGCCCCTTTGAAGTGTTTACCACACGCTCTACTTCTACGGGATATCGTGGAGACGATATGAATGCGTCTTCAGCCCATGCAAGGATGACTTGAAGCAGCCAACCAATGGGCAGATGCGTGTTTGAGTGTAGTGTTCTGAAAGGTTTGGTTAGCTTGGGCTCCACCCGAAACATGGATGATCCATGCTGCACAGGACGACCGACAGCTCTGTTAAAGCTTTTTTATTGCGCTTCACGCGCTTATAACTACCAAATATAAGATTACGTAGAAAACTAGAACAAGAAGTAAGCCCAACCAGCCAAAGGTGCACCGCTACTCGTCAGCCTGGTGGCGTAGATTTCACGAGATCGAAGTTATCATGGCTGAAATACGGACAATTAACCAGTCAATACGTATTCCATGATTCTCTGTTTTCCTATTATAACTACACGGTTAGAACCTATGTACTCCTTTCCTCACTGAAAAATTAGAGCCAATCAATTCCAAGATTAAATTCGAAACCCTAATTGTGAATTACAGTACTATAAATGATTTTAGTCAAACAAAGAAAATCAAAAGGCTGCTCCAAATGAAAATTGTGGCAAAAACAAAAAACTCTACTCGTGTATAGCTCCACGTAGGTGACATCTACGCTACGATACAAAAGTTTATATGTTTTTAGGTCATGACGGTATCATTTCATAAGTACGGCAGTTTATTCTTTCCGGGAACAGGAAGCATATACGACCACGGACAAGGAACTGGCCGTTATTTCGCTGTCAACGTGCCCCTGCAACAGGGAATTGAAGACGAAGGTACGCAACGCGATTCGATGCAGGGCAACTAGTCACGTCAGATTTGCAGACTATTTGTCTGTGTTCCGACCCATCATTGGTCAAGTCGTGGAGAACTTCGCACCCGAAGCCGTGGTACTACAATGTGGCGCTGATTCGCTTGGTTGCGATCGACTTGGCTGCTTCAACCTTTCGTAAGCTTTCGCACTACAATTGGCGTTTTAGTTCTAATCTGCCTACTTCAGAATCTCTTTAGTGCTTAATGCAGCCTCTGATTTCCTTAAAATCTCATCCATCAAATTTGACGATTGAATTAATCATTCGTTTAAGACCTCTCAAGGACTTCTATTTCAAAACAAAAGATACTATATAGCTCCAGAAACAACTTACGATGAAACGTACACAAAGTCGTACACGCGATTCCTTTTCATTTCATCAAAAGGGTTGCTTGTCATATTGCTACCCCGCTAGAATTTTTGTTCAATCTTATGCTATTTCGATCCGAAGTTCCGAAAAAAATGAAAAAAAATGGAAGCATTCATTGGTGACTCCTATTCGAAAGAAACCTCCGTTTTCCGATCCAGCGAATTATAGACCGGTCAGCATAACATCAGTACTCTGTAGGGTCTTCGAGAAAATAATTAAAAAGGTGTTGGTTAGGCATTTAGAAGACAAAGGAATTTTGTCCCCACATCAGCACGGTTTTAGAAGTGAGAGGTCCACTGTGACGCAGATGATTAAGGCATTGGATGATTGGACATCCTCACTGGATGTGGGTGAGAATGTCGACGTTGTCTATTTCGACTTTGAAAAGGCATTTGATAGAGTTAATCACAGGAAATTGCTCCTGAAACTCGATCGAATAGGCATTCATCCATTGATAATTAGTTGGTTGAGAGAGTTCCTCAACGGAAGGTCATTTCAAGTACGCATTAATAATTCATTCTCCAGGTGCCTTGATGTGCCCAGCGGTGTCCCTCAAGGTGGAGTACTTTCTCCTATACTCTTTAATATTTATTCCTTTGAAATTCCGTCGCTTCTCTCTCTCTTTCTTCAGTAGGATGTAAAATTTTTGCGGACGACTTGAAAATATACAATGTATTTAGAACAATCCATGACAATCGTCTGCAGGATGCTGTTGATTTAATAAGTGACTGATCCAAAGCTTGGGACTTACCTCTTTCTGTTCAAAAAACTAAGGTACTCCACTTAGGCAAGGATAACCCTAGTTGTAGCTACTCTATGGATGGAGCTAGAATTCAAGCAGTAAGTGAAATTAAAGATCTAGGTTTTCTTTTGAGCAATGCACTTAGTTTCGATGAGCACTGTAAAACTATTGCTGCCCGAGCCGATCAAAGACTGTTTCTTCTTTTTAAACTCTCTTGTCTAAGGATCCTAGGCTTCTAACGAGGGCCTACAAGGTCTTTGTTAGGTCCTTGCTAGAGTATGGTACTTGTGTTTATTGTCCCTATAAGAGGGAGATCATAGCAAGGTTAGAGCGTGTTCAGAATAGCTTCACTAGAAAAGTTTTTCTTAGGTCCTTCGGTTTTAGTTATGGTACTGTTCCTAACAGTGTTGTTCGTAATAAGATTTTGGGATTGCAGTCGTTGGCCACTAGGAGGAAAAGAAATGATCTATTTCTCATCTATAAAATCTTGTGTGGGAAGGCTTCCATTAGATCTAACAACCTGTTCAAGTTGATGCCATCGAAAACCAGAGGTAACAGGTTTAAGCTAGGTTTCGGTAGACCCAGAACCACATTGAAGAGACAATTTTTTTCCTGTCGTGCTGCGTTGGAATTTTCTAAGATTGTCAAGAAGAACATGCTGCCTAACAATTTTAGTAAGTTCAAAACAATTATCCATCGGTACCTGCAGGCGGAACTATGAAGCTCTCTGTTTTTCTTTCCTTCTTCGTTTTGTTGCCCAATATTTTTTTCTTCTTTCTTCGCTCTATGTTTTTCTCATTTTTTTTAAATAGTTGTGTTTAGTTGATCCGTTTCCTTTTTTGCTATAGTGTTGTGAGCAGTTGTACTGTACATGCGTATGCATGTAATAAATGTAAATGTAAATGTAAAGTCATATGAGTTGTTTTCGTGAAGATGAAAGATTTCGCGAATTTCACCAATATGGAAAATTGAAATGCACTTACAGACTTCACTCTGTTGGCTTCATAACATTGGAAAACATGAGCATCACGAGATTAATTACGCACTTCTATTAAGCCCATTGGTGTTACTGCAGGAAAGGAAGGTTTCGCTGTTCATGTCGTACGATAGCACAACAGTTGGTGGTTGCACAAAGGCCTTACGATTAGTCACTTGGACTGTTGATAAAGGTAGTAGCACAGTGTTCGCTCCTCGCTTTCAGTGTAACAGGCTAAGACGTCGTGCATTAAGAAATGTCTATGTCAAAGCTGCCTTCCGACTTTTGCTGCGCAGGGGCACCTCATCTCAAACTCGTGTCGCAACTGTAAATGCCTGAAAAACTTTAAATTCCCTTGCAGCGTCGCCACTCCCCGTGATGTTTCGCTGTAAACTGCTACTTGACTTGTGCTCTCTTCCTCATTGGTACGCATTCGCTGCGTGCAGAAAGCTGTTCCCGCCTGCAGTACAAGTGACTGTAGGCATCTTCTAAGCTCAGATTGACCTTGTATTCCATATCTTCGGGGTTGCTTATTTAAAATCAAAGCTATCAGACGAGGATAAATCACTGACTTTTCCAGCGAGTGGCCACAGGAAGTAACTGTGTGGGCCAGATAAAGTGGCTTCATTATGTAGATGTAGAATTCTTCGCGCATCCCGTAAAGGGACTGACTAATGCCGACCTTCTTTCAGTATTAAACCCTTTATATACCTAAATATTTGTCTTGCAGTTTCGATGGTCATGCCGAGTGTGTGCGGTTTGTGAAGAACCTTGGAATTCCGATGTTAGTGCTTGGAGGTGGAGGGTATACCTTGAGAAATGTGGCTCGATGCTGGGCCAATGAAACAGGTGTGCTGCTCGATGTCGAGATGTGCAATGAGATTCCAGAGAATGCAGGTGATTGTTTTGTTTTTTGGGGTGTTTTCTATCACCACTTTACTTCCATTGATCTGGCTGTAGGCTCAGACTACTGTGGTTCTGTTTTCTTGATTGCCTTTGTGTTTAGAGTACCTTCCATTCTTTGAGCCAGAGTTCACTTTGCGACCGGAACTACCGAAGCGCGCTGATAACCACAACACCAAAGAGGTATTGCAACATTGAAGTGTTTGCGAAACAACACATTTCTGTAATTTTAGTTCCTTTCCGCGATCAGACAAGAAATCACGGAGAATCTACGGCAAGTGCGAGGAGCGCCGTCGGTTCAGATGATGCCCATCCCTGAAGATCTCATTGACATGGACACAGCTATGTGCCAGCCAGAGCTTGGAGACGAGGAAAGAGCAAAAGATCATGAGGAAACTAATGTTACTTTTTCTGGCATAGAAGTGTAGCGGATGCCATAGCCTCCTCTCCTACTGGAGCATTACTCCCGTTTGACATCATTCTGTGGTTGTTCCCACAGAGCTGGTTACAGGGAAACAGCGGCGCTAAAGTTGTACAACAATGGCACAAAGTATTCGGCTTAAATCGAGTAAAAGCACGATTTCTGATGGCACGTTGAAAGCGCGATCAACTCGTTTGCTGACTATCTGTATTACTTGAGTGTAGATATTGTGAATATTAAGTGCATAATGAAAGTGTTAGTTTCGAAGTCTAATAAAGCTGGAACATTTTGATTTTCATGTCATTATTGCCAACCATGTTTAGCAACTGAAAAGTGGTAGGGTGATAGGAGCTGCTAGTGATAGGAGTGGTCAAGAGGGACGGGAGTTTTAGGCAGGCATTCATTTCGGCTTGCCGTTTCGATTGAGTCGCCTTCAGAGACTTTGAGAGTGCCGCCAGAGTTGTGCGTAGTTGCTCTGCGTCAGTAAGCCAGCAACTCTTTCTGGCATAGAGACGAGAAATCGTCTAGGTTTCCCCATTCTGCGCTACAAAAAAAAAATGTAGCGAGTACGGTATGGATTTTGACACAGAAGCGAATTGTCACGAAGAGCTTCAAAGTTGGACACCTTGTGTTCCTGTCACCACATCTGACTTGTCGTTGTGCTCGAGAATTGCTTGGAGGAGCAAGAAGAGAGGACCGACATACGGCGTTAGTTCTCATCTTCCTTCGCATCCTGGGATCCGCTTGTGATGCTTCTAGTTCTTGCGCAGATTCGGTGTATTTAATATCAGGGGTGCGCATTTAACGGTTAACGGTATTTTTCGTTAAAATCTCGCTTAACGACTTAACGGAAATTTTTTATAAATTTTACGTTATTTTTAACGGATCTCCCTCGATAGGGAGCCTTCGGGCTCTCTTGTTAAGAGGGATATCGGGCCGCTTGTCGCAGGGCCACGTGGCGCCCCGGGTGGTGGATAGGGGAACGAAAACGCGAACCAAATGGACCGTGTACTGTCCAGAGACGCAAGTGGGATGCAGGGGATGGACTCCTTGCTCCTGCTGCGTCGGGTGGACGCGTTCCTTGTGCGTGGGAGCGGCATGTTCGTGCACAGTGTGCGTGGATGTGTTCGCACCTTTGCGGATTGTAACTGTGTCGGCCCGGCCAAAAGCTTGCACTCGGTAGACTGGGAGTACATCGTAAGCCCTAGTTTACACTCCCACCGCCGCGCGGCGCGTCACCACGATCACCATAGACATCGACTTTTCGCGCCGCGCGGCGGCGCAACTATAAACTAGGGCTAAGGCGATTCGAAGCCGCCTCAAAAGTCTCGCCCCGTCGCTTCTGGCAGTCTGGCTGGCTGCCCGGAGTTCTTCGCCTGCACGACAGAGCCCGACTAGCTACCCGTGTGTACTCAAGTCAAAAACAGCAGCACTAAAGGGCCTCATTCCCCTGACCCCGAAAGAGCCCCCATTTTTGCAGCGATGGGAAGGACGAGTACGGAGAGGATGCTAAAATCTCAGGGCCTAACCAGGCTGCGCAAATTGAGAAGAACTAGGATAACGATCTGTACTTACAACGCCCGCACGCTCGCATCGGAAGCATCCCGTACTCCCGGTATCAGCCCATGTTCATTGTGAAATAACATAATAACAGACATTGCTTTGAAGAAGTCGTAGTTCATGAAATCACGGTAGAATCGGTCAACCGGAACACACCACCAGGCATTTAGCCACAGATTCAGGCCAAACAACCAAACGAATAGAAGCATGGCAGACAGTTGTATCCAACGCATACTACCATAATTAGGGCGAATCCTACGACGATCTCAATCATCTGCAAGAAACTCATCTCGAACTGGAGAAGAGAAGTAAACATGAAGACTAGAAAACTCGTCCAGCAAGCAGCATATACGATTTCGGTTTGTTAGAGTCTCCCATGGTTGGCACATCAGCGAACAACGATGCTTTTTCCTCTTGAGTTTCCGCCAGCAACATGACCAGTCCACCGCCGACAGCAACATTTCTAGCAAGGAACTTAAGATCCCACAGAACGTGGTAGGCAACAGTCTGCAGTAGGACAATTGATCCGAGAATAGCGCAGGCGATAGTGACCTTCTTCCGTAGCATAACCATAATCACGGGTAAAAATTGACCGAAGAAGTTGTAGATGGCAAATACTGACGCTAAAAAGCATCCACGTGACCAGGATTGACCATAAACTGTCGCTGATCGTCCCATTGAAACGACATTTATATACCATCTTCAAGAAACGTTGAAATGGGGCAAAGGCATGCCGCAAGTCCCTGTCGGAGGCTTTTCTAGCCGTCGGAAGCATCGGACCGCGACAACTTGTCCAATTTCGTCGCGCGCCGTGCGCGACGCCAGGGGGGTTCGCGCGGCGTTGGAGTTATGTCTGCCCCCCATTCCTCGACACATGCGACAGCAGGGGAGTAGGTGGCGTTGGTGTCCTCGTCAACACGCACTTGGCCATGAACATTTATTCGTAGAGTCTCTGACAAGCCGAATCGGACTCTGCGACTGAAGCGATGTGGCTCCGTGCCAGCTTTGACTGTGCTCATCGCGTATGCCCCAACATCCGACTACGACGACGAAGAGGTCGAAGCCTTCTACGTGGAGCTGAAGAAGTTCTGTAAGGAAGATCACACCTTCTACAAGGTCACCGTTGGCAACTTTAACGGCAAATCGGACCACGAAGGTCCGAAAGAACTTCATATCAGAACCCGGTTTGGAGTGGAACGAGCAAGGTGAAAGGCTGTCTGAGTTTATCATGTCGGACAAGACCATCCATGGAAACTCACAGTTTCAGAAGCCTCCCTCCCTACGATGGACCTGGGAATCCCCCGGTGGCCAGTTCCACAACGAGATCGACCACATCATCTTCAATCGCAAGTATTGCCTGACCGACGCCTCCGTTGTCCCCAAGTTCTACGCGGATCGGACCACCATATCCTTCGCGCGAGGTTTCGCTTTTCGCGTCAAGGAGAGAAGGCCGCGAAGTTCAAGAAGAGGAATCCCAGAACGACCATCAACTGGGACCTCTACACCTCTCTTACCGGCCTTTGGGAAGATGCCGTCATGGACAACGTCGATGAGGAACACGACCGCTTAGTGCACCATCTCCACGATAGTGCTAGGGGAGCCGAGAGCTTGAAGACCATCAAGAGACGCCTGTGTCCGGAAACTCTCGAGCTTATGCGCCAGCGTGGAGCAGCACGAGCGTCAGGCAACTGCCAACTGACGTCCGAGCTTGCGATGCTATGCAGAGCGGCGATAAAGGAAGATCTCAAGGAGAGAAGGGCGGAAGTGTTGGCTAAAGCAGCAGAAGCAGGGTTGAGCATCCGCAATGCCCGCCGGAACTTCGCCAACTTCAAGACCAAGATGACCGCTCTCCGACGTCCTGACGGAACCGTCACCTCTTCCAGAAGGAATATGGAGAGGGTCATCCACGACTTCTACCCCGTGACGTGATTCAGCACGATCGACCACATACACACCATTTCGTAGCTCATTGATGTGTCGTGAGAGTACAAGCTGCAGCTGTGCCTTACGTTCATCGACCTGAAGAAGGCATTCGACTCCGTCCAGACTGAAGCGGACCTCGAAGCCCTGCTCACTCAGAGCGTTCCTACTCAGTACATCAGAGTCTTTCGAGAGCTGTACAGTGGATTTGCGACCAAATCTCTCCATTCTACAACGACGTCGTCATCGACGTGAAGAGAGGGGTTCGGCAAGGAGACACCATATCCCCGAAGCTCTTCAGCGCCACCCTCGAAAACGTCATGCGCGAACTAGAATGGGAAGACATGGGAGTGAAGGTCGACGGCCGGCAGCTGCAGCATCTGCGCTTCGCTGACGACATCGTGCTCATAACACCGAGCATCAGTCAGGCCGACTTCGATGTGTATGTGGGAACGTTGGACTGGAAAGACGATGTTCATGAGGAACGAACAAGTCTCACGCCCCATTCTCTCTCAACAGAACGAACATCTCCGAATGCTCCTGTACGTGTATCTGGGTTGCCAAGTCAACATGGTCAACGACCTAGCGCCATAACTGGGCAGGAGAAAACGAGCGGCTTTGGGAGCTTTCAAGAGTGTCGAAGAAGTCGTGAAGAAGACGAAGAACGTCCGACTCCGTGCCCACCTATTCGACTCCACTGTTCTTGCTGCCCTAACATACGCCTCAAAGACCTGGGCTATACGAAGGCAGGATGAACACGCGATCAGCGTCGCGCAGCGTGGAATCGAGAGGACGATGCTCGGAGTGACACGACTCACGCAAGTGAGAGAAGGCCTCCGGAGTTCCGAGCTTCGCCGACGTTCGAAGATCAGAGACGCTGTCGCATGGACCATGTCGTCGAAAATTAGGTGGACCGGCCACGTAATGCGATTCGCAGACACCCACTGGGGACGCCCACTAACGCGTTGGTCGGACTTCTTCGTGAAAGCCCTGAACGACTGATATGACACTCTTCGTGTCCCTCGAGCGAGGAGGATCCATTGGACCACTCTGGCACGCGACAGGGACGAATGGAGACGCTGCTGGCGCCCGCTCGAGCAAGTCGATGATCAGGGGACGACAGGTAATACAGGTGAATTTTTAAGGGCTTTTTTCTCAGTGAGTTTACCACTTTAACCTTTAGCCATCGCTAATGTTGCAGGCATCATCCTCCCGATTGGGACTGCTCCTGAAAACTATTGAAATCGGCAAGAATATTTTAATGTTTCATGAATTGTTTTGAATTTTTGGAAGTAATGCATTTTGGAGCTAGAAATTTCTTCACCAAGCCCCAAGGGACATCAACGAATCCACAAGGATAGTGTTCTACCCTCCTCGTAAGGTATGCCTATCCTCACCTGGGGCTGCTTATCCCAGAATACATTTGCTCGCCACCTACAACTGTCGAGGCAAAGAAAATTTTTTCGGCTGCTGGACGTATTATAAACGATTTTAGAAAAACGCTAATGAGAAAAATTTGAAAAGCTACTATTCCCGAACGTTAACACGTTGTGTTGAAGACGTGTCACTCCTTCTCAGCAGTGTCTCGACGCAGCAAAAAAAACATTATTGGTCGCACGCACCAGGCACTCGAAAATCGTGCGTTCGACAACGTGTTGACATTCCACTGATAGGCTTTTAACTGTGTTTTTATTAATTCTTTCTGTACTTAATGGGCTCGTGCCCCCATCGAGATTGCATATGCTCGCAGAACACTCGCACAGAACGGTTTCGCAAAGAACTAGGAAAGAGGGAACTCTGGAGTCTGTCTGATCGCACATTTTAAGATGTTTTGGCGGCGATCCTTCTTGAAGTGTAGTTCCGTACCTGTTCTTATTCCACACGCTGTAGATAATTCGTTGCTGAAGGCTTGTTTATTTTTCTGTCCACACCTTGCTGATGTTAAATTTTTTATTTTCAAAAATTTTACATAGAAAAATTTCGTTTAAAAATTTTAACGCGCAGAACTTTCTGTGCACCCCTGTTTAATATGTTGTAGTAAATAGTAGTACTTGGGAGTAGCAAAGAAGATGCACCAACTTATCAACAGCATTCATCACCGATCAGTCAATTCCTAGCGTTGAGTAAGTATCCTTGTTGAAGGGAAGTTCGGAGTAAATCGATTCCTTTGTGGGATGAACCAGCATTCTACTTAAATGGAATATCGTGAAGGCAATCTGAATGTGCTTTGACCCACACTGTGAAATGCAGTGGATAGTCAATCGAAAGAGATTTTTCACAGACAAGTATAATGCTAATGTATGGCCTTGATGGATGAAAGGCTTGGATGCCCAGCGCCAAGGACCCAAACCTTGAATCGATTCGGTATGCACGCGAGAGTTGACGCCTATTCCGTCTACCCTACAGGCGCAGTTGCGCCATTACATGTGTAATAAATACGTATGATAAACAATTAGAACAGTGGCTGACACCTTCAATGTAGAAGTGGGAGAAAATGAGAGAGGATAGATCGGCAAGTAACTGAAACGATGCTAAGAAAATCACGGTACCAGTTCTTTCGAAGCATCACGTATTAACGACTAAATTATACCAAGCCTCAGACATGTTGCAATAGTCCTGACACGAGGTGTAAAATCGTGCAGTCATTATTGACCTGATGCCTAATCAGGACAAACACCTGTAAGAAAGATGAGGCAACAGCAGTGGAAGGGGTGAGGAAGTGTGAGACCTGCGAGATCAAAGGCAGGAATTTCAGTTGCTCGCGTGGTAGCCATCAGCGTCTGAATTAGAAAGAAAAACTACCCATTGAATGGTACCACCGGACGATTGCGCCCTTAAAGCGCTAGTGAGATATGCTGCTAGCAGTTCTATACCCTGACTTCATAGGTGTGAAAGCTGAGCTGACATCAGATCGAAGGAAACGTCCGCAATGCTTGTACGCGAACTTACAAGGAACACACCGTATTATAAAGGTCTAGTAAAGAAGTGACATCAAAAAAGCAAGCACAAAGCGAAGAGCTCCAAGGTGCAGTAGAATCAGCTGGACTCAGCTGAGGTGAGGAATAGCATAATTAAAAGAGGTTTCGCCGAACTTCGCCTGAAGAAGCCCTGGGTAGAAACGGAGACAAAAGTGAGTAGGGATAAGACTTTCGGTAAAACAAGAGCCTGGTCGCGCTTGGGCGCTCAATTAAAAAAACGAGAAAGCGACGAGGCTTAAACAATGTCAGCGATTTACGCGCCACCACTCTGGAGTAACTGCGGCCTTACCGTGCTCAACACGAAGTAGGATGAAAAACGTTGTGTTTTCATCACTGTTTTGCTGTAGTATCCCGGCACAAAAGTGTCTGGTTGGGCGATCATAAGAGAAGCGCTGCAGGCCATCCCAACATAGATTGTAATAGGATGTCGAAGATATCAGCGCTCAGGAGGGACTTTTCCTTCTAACCAGTAAGACTCAACTTGTGGCAGCACAGTAGTTGTAGTTCATTGTCAGGTAGAATGGAAAGGGGCTCTAACCGGGACATCACGAAGTGGAGTTAGACCAATTTTATGCATCAAATCTAATGCTCTCTTCAAAAGTGTTGCTCCTCCTAAGACGCCATCACAGGTGTTCCCTGTTCTTTAGCAAAGGCTGACAGGACCTGTACGCTGGTAAGCGGAGCGCGTTTTCAAAAACATTTCAAAACTACGCCAAAACACCCCCTTCCTCTTCATCGTCTTATGTGGCAAAGCTTCCATTAGATCTAACAACTTGTTCAAGTTGATGCCATCGAAAACCAGGGTATCACCGTCTGCGGTGATCCTCAGATCCATCGGGAGGTCGAGAAGGCGGGGCAACTGGCACCGTACCCGCTTGTATACGAGAGTCATCAGTGTTACCCATGTGCTGATACCACTCGCCTTGGACCTACGTGTCCTCTTTTACAAACGTTCACCTGTACGCTTAGAGGAACGACGTTCCTCAATAAAGCCAATTTATCCACTCTTCTGTTATCCTTGTATTTCCGCAATCCACTGAACCACCCATAACGGTGAAAGGGGAAGAAGCAATCCTCACGTCTCAAGCGCCCATAACATTTTGGTGCATCGGCCTAATAAGCCAACCTACTCCCGCGTCAAGGAGTGACATCTTTGATCCCTGGAGAAGAGACAAAGCTCCATCTGAGCTTAAAGTCGGTCGAATTCAAGACCGCAAATTCCTCAACTGAGCAAGTCTCCCGTACTCTGTACCTGGAGCAACCTTCTGCGAGTCAGATAACAAAGTCTCCCGTACTCTGTACCTGGAGCAAATCTTCTGCGAGCCAGAAACAAGGTCTCTCGACGTAAAAAGTACTTGGAGCAAGCCTTCTGCTAGTCAGGAAAAGGTTTCCATTAAGAAGGAACCATCTTTCACAAATTATTGAAAAAAAGAAATATCCAAACATAAATAATGGCACTTCATTTCCAAAAAGTAGAGATACTGAGTAGATCCGTAACTCTAAAAAATTTAGTCATGCGCTTCCAAGAATACATGGTTGACGTGGACTACGCCACTGTAGATGAACGGAACTACAGGAAATCCCGAGCTAGAATAACGCTTCTAGAATGTGCCCTAAAGCAGCTGCGAGAAAGAAGAGAATCTCTCCAAAAGTCATACGAAGAGATTAAGGAAGAGTATAGGAATTGCAAAACGAAGTCAGAGAAAAAGGACCTGGTAGCTGAATTTGACCGAATTGTGGAGGACTCTCATCCACAAAAAAAAACCTTAATGACGCCAATAACCTCATTTATAGGCTAACGACAAAAGTAGCTGAATGCAGGTGCCCCAACGAGTGGATTGGTCTTAAACTTGGCTACATGTCATACAAACTCGCTGGAAGTAGTGCTACCGCAAAAATAGAACAGAAACTGCAGGTCGAGCAATGCACTTCTGACCAAATTACTGTAAACTGTTAACTAGGAGTACAAAACCTTGAACGAAATCAAACACTTCAAGGGATTCACCAATCTAAAATGCATCCTCGGACTTCTCTAGCCGGCGTGCACAAAATAAAAGAAGTCAAAAAACGATCAGTGTCTGAGCTCCTTATTCATCGAGTCGAAGATCTTAATCCCATCTGAAGAATCACCTCACTTGGGAAAAGTCTCAGAAATAGGACAAAATCTGCTAAAGAAAATGGTCGAATATCGCCACTATATCATACGTGTATAACTGAATGCCTAAAAAGCACAGACTGCGACTACACCACGATTGCAGTGCAAGTAGTCGTCGTAAAAACTTCTAATAGGAGGCCGGCCAGAACTTCTTCTAGCAGTTTTAGCCCAGTTTTGGGTACAATTCGTACACTCCGTAACCATATCATTGGCTCAAAACACAACGTACGAAATATTCTCCACATTATGCGTGAAGAGAGAACGCCAGATGGACTGGTACGAGGTGTCGTAAAACCTTTGCAGTTAGCAGGCAAGTCACAAGACAGACAGACTGCAGAAGATCTGTTGGCCCACCCTAAAATAGGGGCTGGGGACAACGGCTGCGGCGACAATATTAATGGCCGCCAGCAGACATCTAGCACCCATGCGCTTCACCGCAATCTCAATCAAAGGTGGAGGTCTGGCAGTTTGCCATTTTTGCCAGAAGAGCAGTCACGGGTCCATGACCTGTAAAGGGAATGCAGACCGGGGAATCTGCCAAAGGGCCTTCAGAGATGGATGCAAATTTACAAAAATTTGTTCATATAGGTTTGAAAAATTTTCCCAAAATAAAGGAAAGCATCAGGCATTCGTACGTTTCAGCTACGAGTTTCATGAAATGAAGGATCACAGCAAAACGTGGAAACCTGGATCCCAATTATGCTATTTAATGATGCGGTTACCACGTCGTATACGGTGCAGGTCTAACACTCGTCGTAGGCTAGTCGTTAGACTTAATTCCACAAAGCCGTCCAGCCATCTTCACTCTACACCTTCAACGCCAAGCAGTCTACATATTTCAACGAGCAGCCCTTCTTCACGTCCATGCAGTCTTCAGTTTCAACAAGCAGCATCTACTTCACTCCATCCAATCCACGAACAACGAGCGGTCTTCTCATTCAAGCTGCCGCCCTACTCGGTCGTCATCGCCAACGACAGTAGATTTTATTCTACAGATATATTATTAGTTGCTGTGCGATAATGGCAGTTTTGATGGTCTCGTCGCAATGAATTCCATGGAGGACCTTGTCTGGGTTCCTTAGGGTCTTTTTTGAAACACACTGATGCGTGGTGCACTTTTCCACATCCGGTGCAGTTTTGCTTTTGCCAGTTAAAGCTGTCGTGCCGTGAGGAGCAGCATTTCCAGCATCTGTTTTGCTCCTTCAAAATTCTTCTACGAGTTGATTTGTCAAAAACAGTTTTGCATGACAAAAACGCATGCTTGCCAGTGCTGCAAAAGATACATCCCCTATTTAGTTGAGGTCGCGGAGCGTCATATCTAGGTGGTGTTGAGATGATCTCGCCATTGATTGTATTGCCCAGTCTGTTCTCGATGTAGACCCTAACGGCAATTTCCTTCTTGAGGTCACTCATGAGTTCATCGATTGATTGATTGTGCACTGCTCTGCTAGCTATGAGCACAGGCCTAACAATACTATGAGGAAACTTGGACAGTATGGTTTCGATCCAAATTGGATCACATGTAGACCTAACGTCATATCCTGCGGATACCATCTGGTTAATCAAAACCTGAATTTTTCCGAGGACTAAGGAGTAGCTGTTCACAAAATCACTAGCTGGCCTTAAATTTAGCAGCTTTCGGGCAATTTGTGACCTATTTATTGAATGGTCGCAGTAAGTATCCTTCAGCGTTTGTATCATCCATTCATAGTTATGCGGCAGTGGCTGGATGCCTTGTATGGCGGATTTTGCCTTACCTTTTAAGCTTTCCCTCAACAGGAGGATCTTTTCGATGACGTGAAGTTCAACGTTTTTATGAAACAGAGTCTCAAAAACTGCCCAATACTCTGGAAATTGCTATGAAGCGATGTATGGTAGATTTGCATTTCTCGTAGTTAAACTCAATTTGAATTGCGCAATTTAGGCTAACTGCATGCTCTTTGTAGCACGTTGCTAAATCATGAAGCGCGGTTGAGCTCCATATGATTCCTGATTTCCTTGAACGGAATGTCATTTTTTAAAATTCTCCTTTAGTGATGTTAGCTACGGAGAGAAGAGGCTGCTCCAGGTACTTTTAGCATATGGGAGACTTAACTTTCTTAATTAGAAAGTGCGATCGTGAATAGAATCGACTTTGTGCTCCAAGTATTTAACGGGAGACTTATTCTCTTGGATTCAGAGAATGCGATCTTATATTCACCTACTTTATGCTCCAGGTCCCAATGCTGTTACACTTTGACACGGGAGACTTAGGCTTGTTAGGCCGATGCACCAAATGTATACGACGATACGGCGAAGGACTTATACGCCCTAATAATGCGGTGGTTCAGTGGATGTGATGGCGAGTACAAGAGATGAGACAGAGTTTATTGAGAGACCAACTGGTCTATGTACAGGTGGAGCGAGAACTGCTGTGCGTCCGCTGTATGGTAGCGTCACGCCTCTGACCTCTCAGGGCTTGGGCATCATCGCAGACGATAGGCGATGATACAGGGGTAGCAGGTTCAAGCTAAGTTTCGCTATACACAGAACCACATTGAGGAGACAATTCTTTTCGTGTCGTGGTGCGTTGGAGTTTGCTAAGACTATCAAGAAGAACCAGCTTCCTAACAATTTTAGTAAGTTCAAAACAATTGTCCATCGGTACCTGGAGGCGGAACTATGAAGCTCTCTGGCTTTTCTTTCTTTCTTGGTTTTGTTGCCCAATATGTTTTTTCTCTTGTTCGTTCTATGCGTTTCTCATTCTTTTTTTCAATGAGTTGTGTTTAGTTGATCTGTTTCCTTCTTTGCTATAGTGTTGTGAGCAGTTGTACTGGACATGCGTATGCATGTAATAAATGTAAATATAAATATCATCGTGTCATAACTGTCCAATCTTTATACCTTATCGTTTTATCTTCAACCGCAAGTATTACCCGACAGACCTCATGGTTGTCCTCAAACCCTACAAGGCATCGGGCAACTGCCTCAATGAACAAAATTCCGCCTATCGCGTCAAAAGAAGGTCGCAAAATTCAGAAAGAGGGGCAGTATACTTATGCTCTCGCAAAAATTTCGAATATTCGAATGGCTTCGAATACCGAAATTTTTCGAGCATTCGAAATCGGATATATTCGAAAAACGTGGTTCTTCTGAATATTCGAATTCGAATATATTCGAAAAACGTGGTTCTTCTGAATATTCGAATTCGAATACATTCGAAAAACGCAATTTTTCGAATATTCGAATTCGAATGAAAAATCAGGCTGCCTGATAGACATGATAGACGACAGCCTGGAAGAAAAATGGAGGCAATACATAACGGATTCCTTCCTAGTTAAGCACGAGGTCTTTATCAACAGGCTTCTCATAAACCCCGTTGTACATTCTATAAATGAGGTGGAGAACTTACACATAGTCGGACCAAAGGGCTCATGGAAGGGTCTAATTCCACTGTTTACTGAAATGCGAATTTTTTCCAAAGGAGTACTTGTGCGCTGTAAAGTGCTACTCATGAGAATCAAACGAAAGTTTTACAAGACATTTGAAGAGGAAATAACCTGTTTGAGCCACCGCAAGCTTCCAGGTCACTTCAAAACGATCATTTTTGGAGTTGGTGGCTGACTGTCTGCAAAAAATTCATGAAACTATGCTTCCGCATAACGGCAGCTAATGACGGACTGACGGAAAAGCAATATATGTAAATCTGCAGCAAATCTGTCCTGCTCATCTAACAACGTGAACTATCAAACTGTCAATTTTGCGACCACAAAGCGTATTACAGGTAGCTAGGAATAGGCCAGCCATGACGGCCGGTCTCATTTCTTTCTGGCGATTCATCCAAGTAAGTGGTAGAAACAGATATTTCTTATTTGCGAAGAACTCGCGGATGTAACCATTCTCCAGCCAGCGTATTGATTATTGATTAAACGGTAAATTTGACAAAAATCGATCGATAAACAACAGCCAGTCGATCTACACCGCCTCCCTTTTGTGAACTGTGCCACTGTAACAATAAGTTCGGTATTAAGCGGGCTGGTGCCCACTGCACACCTGCAAGGTATCTTAAAGGGGTAAGTTAGATCGGCCAAACCCCGGCGTTCCATCACATGCCTAGGTCTGTGCCCACAGAAACCGTGTTTGTGTGAGTGTTCTATGAGCATGTGCAATCTCGCAGCGGTCACCAGTCCGCTAAGTACAGTACCATAACGCCTTTCTTTACCATATGGCTTGAACAAAAAATGTGCCTTTATTATAGTTCCACGTGTGCATGGAAGCACATCAGGAGATGCAGGCTGTCGCGTGCACCCCAAACAAAGGCTATTGATTTGGGTCCCGCTCAGGATAAGCAAGCCTTGCGGGGTCATTGAGCTGCTACAAGATTTTCTTTTAAAGGATAAAGTAGTGACCTGTTCATCGGCTGGCCAGCGCAAATCATTGTTTAGGCCAAATACTCATGGACAATCCGCAGCCGAGACAGCTCGGCAAATCAATCGAGTGTGGAGCCTAATAGTGGTGGAGAAAGCACTTTGCGCCAGTGGTTCAGTAAATTTCGGACCGGAGATTTCAGCCTCGAAGGTAACCCCGTAGCAGTCGATCTAGGGCAATCCTGGACAACGAGTTGAAGAAATTGGTGGAAGCTGAACCATCCCAAACAGTTCGCGGAAACGCGGAAGAGCTAGACGTCAGTAAAACTGCTGTGGCGGAAGCTTTGAAACGCCTTGGAAAGGTGAAAAAGCTCGAAAAGTGGAAAAAATTGTCACGTTTCGAGAATTGTTCTTCTCCCTAGGCATTTTTCAAAAGCAAACATGACCAAAAAAGGTAGCGACCACTGTGTGGTGGTCAGCGGCTGGTGTGATCCATTACAACTCTTTGGCACCAGACCAAACGACTACAGCAGAGTCCTAAGGAACTCGACGAGATGCACCAAAAATTACGTGAACTTCAACCAGCATTAGTCAACAGAAGAGGCCCGATTCTTTGGCACGATAACACCCACCCACACGCTTCACAAATCATAAAATTGAACGAATTAAGGGTTGAAGTTCTGCTTCACCCGCCATACTCTCCAGACCTCTCACCAACCGCTACCACCACTTCAAACAATTTCAGAACTTCCTCGCTGGTAAGACCTTCGTCAATCAGGGCCAAGCCAAGACAGCTCTCGTGGATTTTCTCAAATCTCGACCACCTAATTTTTTCGCTGGTAGAATAAGTCGACTGGTGGCCTGTTGGCGAAAGTGTGCTGATTCGAACTGTGCCTATCTCGGCTAAATCCGATAAGACTTGAGAAAGTTATGGTAGTCCAAAGTGAAGCACTCAAAACGCTGAGAACTTTCCGTAGAACCGAATAATATAGCATTTGTGGAACCGTAGTTGTAGAAACGAAAACCAGAAGAAGAGCATTCAGCGACCATAGAGGAGCAGAAGAGCATAGCGAGTGGCGAGATGAAAATCACAAGACTAACTCCATAAGGCATGGCTCTGCACAAGGAAATATCGGACGTAGCACAATACTGAAGCGCACTCCTGTTGACCCTCACTCCCATCCTGCAGACATTTAATGACCTATGGTCTCAGACTCCTAACTACAGCGTGAAGGACAAGTAACGTCCGTTTGAAACACCATTAGAATCATAATTTCCAAGTTTTTATTAGCAGTTAAGAAACCTATTCTTCCTCGGCCGCTTTGCACAATGACCAGAATCGACGAGGCGCTATCGTAACAGAGATTTGATTCATAGACAGAACCGTCTTGGAGATCTTAATTACCCAAAAGACCTATCAAGCCTGTTCAGAACACGCCATTACACAATTTCTCGTTGGGCATTCGAACGACACTTTTCGAATGCTCGAATAATTTTGGCTTCTTGGGAAATTTTGAATATTCGAGCGGCTTCGAATACCAAAATTTTCGAGCATTCGAAACCGAATATATTCGAAAAACGCGATTCTTTGAATACTCGAATTCGAATACATCCGAAAAACGCATTTTTTCGAAAATTCGAATTTGAATATTCAAATTCGAATGAAAATCATTCGAATACCTATTCGAATAGGTCATTCGAGCATAAGTATGGGCCTCAGCAAGACCATCGTTTGCGATCTCTGTGCTTCCGCGCAGGCCTTTGGAGGATACCGTCATGGACAACATCAACGAAGAATACGGCCGCTTAATGTACGGTTTCCACGTCAGAACTAAGGAAGCCGAGAGCTTGAAAGCCACCAACCTAGACGTCTCTCTTATGACTAGGGAAGTCTCAGCAGATAGGCTAACGTGAGGCAACACGAGTGCCCATTACCAGGGTCACTCACTTCTGCTCCGATCTCATAGATAGCGACGGTCGTTTGCTTCATGCCATCTACAGAACGACGAATAGTGCGCCCTGTCCTCGCCTCCAAGATCCGAAGCGGTAGAGAGCTATACCGATCTCGGTCTAGACATCAGAGCCGATCACCTACCTGAACAGCCTTCCGTCAGTTATCGCCGACACGCTGCGGAGGCTCTTCTTCGAAATGCAAGGTTACATTTCAGAGGGAGGCATGACCGTTCTGGAACTCAAGAAGAAAGACGTGCATAACATTGACATCTATTGCCCCTGTCTGCCTGCTTCTCGTAGTCTACAAGCTGTTCACTCAAGTCATTCTGAAGTTGATCTGCAGAACGCTAGACGAAAGGCAGCCATGCGTAAAATCAGGATTTCGGAGAGGGTTCAATATGGTCGACCAAATCCTACCGTCCAGGTGTTCGTCTGCAAGACGGGGTTGATCCGTTTCTGCGTTCAACAAGCAGTCCGTTCTTATTTTATTTAGTCGAAGCTCAGTCCACACAGGTCGACGTTCGAGGCCGAAGCATCGCCTCCTGAGTTCATTTGAGGCGCTGTTTAGGAGAGCGAAGCTCTGCTTCCGAATGCATGCTTTATGGGCAGCGGCAGCCGCTCGCGTGTCGGAACTGGCTGCAGCTCCAGTCGAATGCACAACTCCCACCACCTCTGCTGCACAAGTTCACTTCTCTACTTTATAACTGCTTCTTTGTTCATTGCAAGCGGTGCAAAAAACAAAATAATATGCTCTACAAGTAAATCAAAACTAGTAGTTCTTAAAATTCCCTCAGACGATAAAGGGATGGAACAGCCAGAAATTTGCATCCCACCGTAGCACTTAGCTGGACTCATCGAGCAAATAAAACAAACGGTGCCCGTTCCGCACTCCTATGGGTTTCATTCGCAGCAAGCCCACCAGACAGCACGCATGCGAAGCCTCATACACTTCGGCGAAGTGCATCAAGGCTGTTTTGGGATTGTGTGAAGCCGTCTCCCAGTTTCCCCTTCATCTCAGCAGCCCAAGCGCTAGAATCGGATCTGCGTAGGCTTCTGTACCTCAGCACGAGGCTGTTCAGTGAGTGATGGGCGAGCGTGAAGGGCCGCGGTTTGGCCGGACGAGCTGGTGCAGCTCATGTTCGTCACCGGCACTCGGTGTGCGTTGCCCCGCGCCGATCAATACCCCGCCCTACATCCATAGCGAAGCAGGCGACTCGCCGCTGGTAGCGCTTTCTTCCTCGCGATCAATCGATGCGTTTTAAGGGCTGCTGACCCCTCATCTGAATCTGCCCTCCCTTCAACGCAACTGTCCGCCGACGGCGCTGTTGTGCTTCAGCTGCATTTCGCATCAAGCGGAAGCTATTCATTCGCCGTAGCAGAGTCCGGAGTTCTTCTATGGCTAGGTGACCGTGCAGTGCTTAACGTTCCCATTTGGGAACGTTTTCGGACAAATTCGCTGGATCTTGTAAAGGAGAAAAGACGGACGGTCCTCTTTCCATAACGACATGCCGTCATCCTTCTTGGCTTCCCGCTGGATGGCCTCAGGCAGCACCCTCGGTTCCAATTCCCCTTCTGTGTTGTTATGCGTTTAAATGCTCTTTATTCGTTTAAGTGACATAATGTTTGCCACACAGTTGTGCATTCTGGTGTTTTCTTCCTAAATATCATTCTCTTAGACTACGGATACAATTGAAGAAAACTGCCCATCTGATAAACCTCCTGCCCTCTTCCATCTGGATATAACAAGAATCGCGGTGGTCTTCGGTCAAGGCCTCATGCTGCTAGAGGTCGCGCACCACCCGAAGTTGATGAGGCAAAGAGCACGACCTGCAAGCAGCCTCCTCCTGATTCGAAAAGCGGCATTCCTTCAACCGCAATCGATAATGTGGGAAAATTGAATCTCTTTATCACACCGCAGACTCACTTCCCCTTCGAAAGCACAGCGTACAGCAATTGATCGTCTTAACTGCTCAATACTTTTTCAATGAGACTGCTCCAGAGCGATGAGATTCGCACCGCTAAGATGCCGAATGCTGAGACTCAACAACCACCGCTGTTTCCTGCTCTTGCTTTCGCTGAGCTATTTTGAATTCAGGGAGTTTTAGGGATGATTTGTTATTCCTCACGACTTTAGGTTTGGTAGTTGTCGTCAATGTGTTAGTTAAGCGTATTGAGTGCGAACTCTGAGTGCTCCTCCTCTGAAGCCACTGTTGTCGCTGTGATCGATCATCTCAAGGCGTGCAGAGGGTTGTTCCTATCTCTGCTCCTTTTCCACACAATCCGTTCACATTCCCCACACACTTCTCACATTTCTCCAGTCTTTCGCTGCTTCGAGTGATGGTGGTGCTTTTTGCGACATCTTCGTCAGTATAGTGTCGAGCGAGTTGTCTTAGCTTTAAGGCTTTCTCCCAACACTTGAAGCTTGAAAGCATTTTGGATTTTCGTCTACTGTATGTTCGTGCTCCTCGTCACGTATCACCGTACAATCATCTATCAAGAGGCATCATCGATTGAGTAGTTAACGATCTTCTATCGAAGAATCTTTGGCGGAACCAGAACATTTAAGGGTAAAAGGATAAAGGACGGCGTTATTCAATCCCTTCTGGGATGCGCCAGCGCATTCTACTTCTACGAGATGTCGTGGAGGCCAGTTGAATGCGTATTTGGCCATACAATGACTTGCTGTGGCCAGCCGATGAACAAGTCAGCGCTTTATCCTTCCCAGACAAGTCTGGTACCAATTCACCGACCCCGGAGGGATGGAAGGCTTGGTTGGCCTGGGCGGGAAATCCGAACCAGGAACCTGGTATCGGGTGCAGGCGACAGCCGGCGCCTTCTCCGACTGCGCTCCACGCGCCCATCAGAACATTTACCTCCTTGTTTTCTCTTCTTCAGCCCATCTTCCGAAGTACTGGGATATAGTAGTGCCAATCAAGAGGCTTGAGTGACGTCTTCAAGTGGTCGTTATCAGTAGTGTGCGTAGCTAATTGCTATTTACCATACTGCCATTTACGGTAATTTTAGGGTCTTTTAAACGATTTGTGACATTTGGGTTACAAGTACTTTGAATGTTGGGGAAAATCCAGCATAAATGTCATGCTGCTCAGAAAGAGTGACGTGTGCTGAGAGCTAATATCAGTTCAGTTTTACAAGTCTTTTACGGGGGTGAGCGTTCTACCCCGTCCCCCTGGTCCGCTTGCCCTCAACCCCCTTGGCTTGTTTGAGAGTCCTGTGGCTGTCTTACGAAACAGTGGAGACGCAGACATTTGCAACGCCTCTGTCTAAAGGGCTGGGAAAGAACGTCATTCCGCCGTCTTTTACCAGACACATTCGAAATGAATCTGAACAGGCCCCTATAAAAAGCTTTGATCGAAACAGCAATCACTCATTAGCAGGGGTGTGCGGAATTTCCGTTTCCGTGTTTCGTATTCCGGTTTCCGCTCATTTCGAGCTCTTCCGAGTATTCCGTATTCCGCTTTTTTCGAAGAAAAAAAAATCGGACACCCCTGCTCATTAGCTGCCAGTCCTGGTGAGCAAATGGTCGGAGTAGTACCACCGTGCCGTCTCCACAGCAGATCATAACTGTGCAAAAATGTAAACAAAGACCCATAAAGTGCAACTGCTACATAGAAGTGAAGGTCTAAGTGACAAGTGCTTACAGAAATGAACGTTATCTTAGACATTTACATTCGTCTTTGGGACCGAGGGAGGTTTGGGAGCTATCAAATGCACAAGTTGGATACCCTCGGTTCCCATGGTCTCTACTAACGGAGGCTTGTTGTTTGCAAAGGCAGGATTGCCCATCAAGCTGTCGTGAAAGAACCCGTTGAGGAGTAAACTAACAGATTGGTATTAATTATCAATTCTTTTGCGCATTTTTTTGGGTATTCGGAAACAAGAGAAGTGGTTCCTGATTCACAGGTGACATCGTGTGGTTCGAGCTACACGCTGCTATTTTCGGATAACCATGTTTATTTCTGAGGTTTGGATTGGTTGGGGTTAAAAGTAAAGTAACGGTAAAGGTCAATGTGAATCAATTGTTACGCCATGCGCCGCGCTTCCCTCCAACTTCATTTTTCTTCATAAACCTTATGAAATTAGACGCCGCATTCGTGCCCTTTTCCTATAATTTCTACATTGAGTAGAAGCTGGTTAAGTACGCTTGCGTGTAATTTCAGACGAATAAAGTCACTCGTTTTCGAGAGATCCCAGATTGGAGGATATTCAATCTCAGCAGTACATAGACAGTGACCCCACACATCTGGTAACTTCTCCGACCTACGGTTTACGCCTTCCAGCGGTGTTGCAATTACATTTTGCGATTTTCATTTACGCACACCTCTGGTCGTCATTGATTGGTTCGCTATCGACCTTCCGTCGAGGAGTCCTTGATTGAACCAGATATGACGCGAACGGCCGATTGACTTCATTGTTCCACAACTTGTCGGGTGACATTTGCTTGCTCTGGCAGGATGGCGTAATAGCGTGTTCAGCGAAGTGATAAGGGTCTTAATGCATGTGACAGCGGACGAAAACGAAATGGAGGGTGTACCAGGAAACGAGGGCTCCCAGTGAAGCCGTTTTGGTAAAGAGAAGGTAACCATTGAGTGAATGAAAGACGGCGTCTAACCGTAGACCGGAAATTAACTTGCGAAGAGTGTAAAGTGATGTGATAGGAAGGTAAAGATCGACGTGAATCAATTTTTTTGTGGGATGTTACCGGCTTTCTACATCTACGTGGTGTCGTGGAGGCGCTTCGAATGCGTTTGAACTGTACAATGACTTTGTAACGGCCAACGGATGAAAAAGTTACAGAGGGGCGAGGTACAGCCGAAACCCGATGCCAGACAAGCCTGAAGCTGACTCACCTACAGCGAAGGGACATTGAGTCGTAGTGCAGCGCGGTGTCAAGGGCGACCAGTGTATGCCCTTAATGTCGCTATAAGTGAAAATGCAGAAGTTCTAAAACAGCGACGACTGTGCTTAGGTAAATATGTAAGGCAGTGCAGAGCGAGGGTGAAAAAGCACCGAAGAAACATCAAGCGAGCACCTAGTGGGCTAACTTCTTCTTCTCCTGAGCGTTTAGTCCCGCGCAGTCGCAGGGTCCGCTGTTCTTGTGATCTGTCGCCACTCTTGATGACGTCCTTCCATCTTTTCCTTGGGGCTCCTCTCGGACGCTTTCCGGGTGCCTCGAAAACCTGGTGGGCTAACTATCGGTTCGATTCGTAGCATTTCGCGGGTCGCAATGGGCTGATACTCCGTCACGCCTATCGGCGTGCCTCGCATTTGCGCGCTTCGCGCGATGTTGCGGTATCACGAAGCTAAGGACAATCACATCCAGTTAGCTGCTGTGCTTATGCAGCTTATTGTGTTCGGACCTTGCCCTACCTTCCTTAAGATCAGGGGCCAGATTCATCAACCGATTACCGGCCGGTAACGGTATATCGATTACCGTATCTGTATCCCTGTATCTCTCTGTACCACTTACTACGCAGGCCGATATGGTGAGTCCGCTGTGAGACGATACCGGCGGTATCGTTGAGGAATCTTGCCCCAGGTGAGATTTGCGCTATGAAGTGATCCAGCCAACTTGACTGCAGGCTTGACCGCAGGCACCTTCACTCCTCTCCTCAAACGGTCAACCTCAGGCAAAAATCGACATTTTCGATAGGTGCTGAGCGTCTGATTGGCGTTTGGTCACACGACGAAAAGTGTTTTTGCCAGAAGATTCCCTCTGCTTCTAATGCTATGTTGAACAGATACAGCAGTGGCGAATTGCCTAACCGTCATCCAGAGACCCATTATATTCGGGTGTCTCCTAAACTGAAATCACCGGTGAGGAAATCGACGAAATCGATCGATATTGGCCTCCCGATCGAAACTTTTTATCTGCTGTGAAGACCTTCCGTCGACGATCATAGTCACTTAACTCCCACTCTTCTTCTTCAGCGTCTGTCCCGCTTCGTAGCGGGGTCCGCTATTCTGGTGTCATGACGCCACCTCTCCCGATCCAGCGCTAGATCAGGGTGGACACCAGCAACCTTCAAGTCCATATGTAACGTGTCAGACCAGCGCTGCTTCGGACGCCCTCTAGGCCGCTTTCCTATTACCTCGAAGTTAAGGCCTATCTTGCGGACGCTGTCCTCTTCTCCACGCAGAACGTGGCCGTACCATCGTAAGCGAGCTTCGCGCATCTTGTCCGCTATCGGCGCGACACCGAACTTCTGCCGAATGACATCGTTTCGGATGCGGTCCAGGCGCGTGACTCCAGCCGTCCAGCGCAGCATCTTCGTCTCCATGACGCTGAGGCGCGTTTCAACCTCCTTGGTCGCAGGCCAACACTCAGCACCGTACATCGCTACTGGCCGCACGACAGTTCTATATATTTTTGACTTCAAGCGCTCTGGCATCTTCCTATCGCAGAGCACACCAGTCAACGAGCGCCACTTGGACCAAGCTGCACTCACGCGTGAGTTCACTTCAATCATCAGATTGCCATCAGATGCTACTGCTGATCCCAGGTACTTAAAAACCGAAGTGCGTGGGAGCTCGATGCCGTTAACCTTGATGGAGCTGGACTCATTAACGTCCGTCGTTAGATACTCGGTCTTCTTCACGTTCAGTCTGAGTCCAAAACACTCTAAGCGATCACACCAAGCTTGCACCTCTCGCTCGAGTTCACCTTTACTTTCGCTAGCGAGCATTACGTCATCAGCATAAAGCAGTGTCCAGGGGACTGGCTTCTGAAGATCTCGTGTAATGGCGTCCATCACGACAACAAAAAGGAGTGGGGAAAGCGCAGAACCCTGGTGCACCCCGACAGAGATGGGGAACTCCATCGAGGTTCCGGCTGCAGCTTGAACTCTACTCTTTGGAGAAGAGTAGAGGATTCGCACCCACTCTATGAGCTCCTCAGGAACTCCATGTCGTCGCAGGGCGTACCATATCACTTCACGCGGTACGCGGTCAAAGGCCTTCTCTAGGTCGAGGAAGGCGATATGCACTGGCTTCTGTTTCTCGCGATGCTTCTCTAACAGGAGGCGGGCGGCATGTATGGCATCAATGGTGCCACAGCCAGCCACGAAGCCGCACTGATTGCTGGAAAGCTGGACGATGTCACGAATTCGACCATCGACAATTCGCTCAAAGATCTTCATGCTGTGCGAGAGCAAGCGAATCGGACGGTAATTGGAGCAGTCTACAGGACTGCCCTTCTTCTTCCAAATCGGAATCGTCGTGCTTTGGCGCCAACACTCAGGCACCTTCTTCTCCGCCACAACCTGGTTAAAGAACTGCGCCAACCACTCAGCAGGGTACCACAGCTTTGACTTCCACAGATCAGCTGCCACGTCGTCGGGCCCAGTCGCTTTGCCTGGCCTCATCTTCCTCAGAGCCGCTTCTGTCTCCTCCACGGTGATCTTCCGAACGGGACCGTGGACAGAAGCCACAGAAGGGATGGCCGGGTGAGGAAATTCCATAGTGGAAATTTCCTCAAAGTAATCGCGCCATCGCTTCAATGCCTTCTTGCGGTCCGTAAGAAGATGGCCGTTCTCATCATTGATGCCGAAGAACTTCTCGATGTCCTCGGTCTGGCGATGGCGATTCTTTGCGAGTCGGTACACATACCGCTCACCATCGCGTGACTCGAGCTTCTCGATGACATCTCCATAATGAGTGGCTTTTGCAACAGCCACGGCCTTCTTTGCAGCTTTCCTCGCTTCTTGGTACTTCCGCCAGTTATCAGCTGTCTTGTCGCTGAGAAACACGTGATAGAGCGACTTCTTTTCTCGAACTTTTGCTTTCACGTCATCTGTCCACAGCCACGCCTGCTTTTCGACCTTGCGTCGTCCAGGCACCGTGATGCCGAGCTCCAACCTTGCAGCTTCACGTATCGCGTCGGCAGCCTTCTTCCAAGTTTCGTCGACAGTTGTGACTGTCGGTAACCGCACGCGAGAAATCACAGCTGCTTCCTTCTCTCTCATTCGCCACCACTTGATTCTCGGTGCACCGCATCGCTCAACCTGCTTCTGCCTTGGAGCGGCGATCTTTAGGGTGCAGATCAGCGGTCGGTGCTGTGGGGCGACCGTCTCATACGGCACGATCTTCGCGTCTGTGACAAGACTTCGGTCTCGATCCTTCACAAGGACGAAATCTATCTGAGACTTGGAGTTCCCACTATAGTATGAGATGAGGTGGGAGTCGCGTTTACGAAATACGGTGTTCACTATGGTGAGGTTATGCGATTCCGCATATTCAAGGATACGCTCACCATCGGCACTTAACTCCCACTCTGATCGGTTAAATCAGAGAAAATCGATATCCCTTGCCTGATCTGTCTGTGACACCTTACCATAACAACTCCCCTTTACCGCTACTGGTCCCCTCAATGATCCCTCTTAGCGGACTACGTCTTCGGCACGTCTTCTAAATCTCCAGGCACGTTGCGCGACGTATTCGGCACGTCCTTTAAATCCCCTGGCACGTAGAAGACGTCCAAGTATTTTCCGCTATTCTCGCACCCGTTATTTGATCGATATCGATTGATGACGATCGATACTTCAAAAGCTAACTTCAGATTCGTGTTCAGTGACCTCGATTGTCTCAGGGCTGAAGTTCTCAGGCAGGTAGAAGACGTCCGGGTATTTTCCGCTATTTTCGCGCCCCTAATTTCCCCATATTTTTGCTATTTTATGACTCATCGCCGATCGATGGCATGACTCATCGCTCAGCGCGTTATTATATAGTGTATATAGTGTAATAGATCTGCATGAGCTAAATTTGCATTCATAAGCTGTCGACATATACATAAAGGTAGAATGCGCGTCTTGAACTATTATTATTGCGATCAAAACATTAGCACCGTGAGGAATTTCGAATCCAGCCCTTGCTATCCGGGCGGGATGCCTACGGCGTTGGACCATCGGCACTGTTTGATCAAACATGTCCGTCTTGAGTTCGGGAGTTTTGCTTAACAATCCCACAATGCTTCTGACACTGGAGTAAGCAGGCAATCATGAAGGCGCTAGGGTGGTGGTCATTGATATTCAACTGCTGGAACCAACTGCGGAACAAGAAAAGATGTCCCTCTACTAGGTGGAGTATAGTACGGGCACCAACTTGAAGGAATCGGAGAATCCTGAGAGAAAGGGAAATGATCAATGAAGTGAAGTAACATATTCATTGCACCGATGAATCACCGACTACCTTGTTGAGGGTTCAAGAGTTCTCTTAGCAGCGTCGCGGTTTGTTGACGACATGGATGTCGCAAATGGATTAGGGTTGTAAATTCCTACTTCTACCGAAGGCGAATAATGCGAAAGCCTGAACCGGTGCTGGAAGGAGACTTTCAATTTCGTGACCATTCCGAACTCTGCTTTAGGAACTAATCGCAAAATGATGTTCGAATTTACCACACCTGTCAGACCTCAAGTACATCTAGGTAAAGATGTGATCAAATATACCATTTTCACTTCAAATTGGACACTCTTCTAAATAAGCCTTACTCTTCTGATACCACTCTGAACATCATCCAAATCAAAAAGGTTCCTTCAACATTAAACTTTTACAAGAAGGTTAGAATCATTTTTTGTTCAAGGTAAATTATAGTAAACTTCCTTTGAAGTTTTAATTCACTTACAGAATAAGTGAAGACTTTGTTTGGAATTTTTCAAAATTCCTATTTTTTGGGGAAAAATAATGGATCAAAACTTGTTTTAAAGAACAGGAACACAGCTATTTTTTAGAGCCAGAAGAAGAGATTGCGCTATGCCCTCGTCCAAGACATTGTGATTTTTATTCGAATGATAACTTCAAAACACTTGACAACAAGTACAACAAGAAACATCACGGCTACAACTCTTACATCGAGAAACATGTAATAGAAAAGGACTGTCTAAAAGCCCTTTATTAGATACTAAAATTCAGACTCTCCGATAACCACTGTAGTGGAACTCTCCAACTTAATGATTTTAGAGCACTTACTGACGAGGATAAAGCTGAAGTGCTCGCCTCCTGTTTCAAAAAAGAAACCTACAATTAGACGTTTAGCTTTTCCTCAAATCCAGAGCCTTCCTCACTTCACAGCGGAATCTCTTCTGCTCCTTGCTATCGGGAAGACATCATTGACATCCATCGCGGATGGAAGTCTTCGGCTTCAACAAAACCCGATGGGACTCCTTACCTAGTCATAAAGAACATCATCGTTGAAATATCAGGACCCCTTGAGCCCATTTTCAATGGCTACTTCACCCTCGGTGCGATTGCTCTACCAAAAACACCCACTTTCGGACCCCAGCAACTTCAGGCCTATTACCCTTACTTCAATTTTTGGCTGCATCTTTCAAAAGCTATTGAAAAAAAAAACGCATTGAAGCTCATGTCAACTCACTTAACATCATTTCTACCGTCCAACGTGGACTTCGACCAGGAATGTCGGTTGAAACCTCATTACTCTCCTATTTCAATGAGTGGACGAAGGCTTATGACAGTAGTAATTCCATTGGTGTTGTTTATTGATCTGTAAACCTTTCGATAAGGTTCCCATGAGTTACTGATACTCAAGCTCCATTCTGTTGGTCTAAATCCTCGCATTCTCAGTGGATAAAGTCATTTTTATCTTTTTTATAGGTGGAGGACTTAGGTATCTCCTACAACAGTAATCTGAACTTCGATTTGCACTATAAGTCTATCTCAGGTAAAGATCATCGCATGAGTCTAGATAAATATTTCCAAGGTCTTGCATTCATTGGATCAAAACACTTTACCTAAGGCGTTAAAGTTATATATTCGCCCCATTTCCTGAAAAGCAATACCACAATCTATTCTCCCTTCAAAAAGAAGGGTATTTCTGCGTTGGAAAGAGTCCAAAATACTTTTGCCCGAGAGCTTTTCCTTCGCTGTTTCAGGCTTCCCTATAGCGAAATTCGTAGCTCTACAGCTAGAAGCGAGTCCTTGGGCCTTCCCTCTTTGGAATGGAAAAGAATCGCTTCGGTCTCCTGATGGCTTTTAAGATTTTTAAGGGATCAGTAGAGCTCCGAATTTCTGATTCCTTCATTCCAGTAAATTCCCATACTAGAGGAGCTCCCTGAAATTTACAACCTCATCGGCTAATACACAGGTCAGATCAAAGTTTTTTCCTCCAGAGTTCGGTCCTCCTTCAATCGAGTTCTTCGTTCTCCTCATTTTTCATTGAGTTACATTACGTTTAAAATGCATGTTGCTGAGGTTATTATTTAATTCATTTTTATTGGTGGCATTGTTACCTCAGTTTCGTTACTACCGTTTCTTTGCCTTTCATTCATTTGGTCATAGGTGCTTGGTTTCCCTTTTGGATTAGTTTTATTCATTTTATTGTGTGTCGGTGTCAACACTCCTGAATAAATAAATAATTTCTGATTGCATGCATGGGGTTTCACACCTGTAAGCGATGCAGCAAGTACAGTGTTGAAGAACTCACATATCCTCACTTCATTTAAGCAGCATTTACACTATCAGTCGAATAAAAGTCATGACGAGCTTTTCGAGTGCATGGCGCGATCTCATCTTTTAATGCACTAAATGACTGTTGCCTTGTTGTGCTTTAAAACTAGCATTATTTTATTATTTTCTCTTAAAAATAAAAAAACTTAAGACTGTTAATTTTATTATTTTCTCTTAAAAAATGAAAAACTTTTAAGACTATTACACTCATTTGTGCAGCAGACCTTTAAAAAATTGCAAAGAAAGTTATACTACCACATTTTCCTCGATTAAAAAATTATTCTAGCCATTTTGGAAAGTCTGTAGTTTAATCTAGACCGTAGTTTAACCTGTAAGAAATTCGTTTCGATTTGGAAGACTTCTCATTACAGAAGCATCACGTTTGTTTAGGAGAGGGCTCAAGTTGCCGTGAAAACGACTTGGTGCTTCGAAAAGGATTCCTTACATTGTTTAGAGACGTAATGAATTCGGCGCCTGAGTCAAAAACATTATACATGTGTTGAATTTTAAAGAACGTACGAAAAATCAGTAAGAGACGGGCTAGACCGCCAAGAATGACGCCGGAACACCTCCTACATACTGTTAGGGACCTCTGCTTAAATTGTTTCCCTCACAGGTGTAAGTCTGGGGCAGTTCTGGCTCCCGTACGAGGCATTGTTTGGGCAATACTCATGCTAACTAAGCCTTCCTCCGCTTTCGGATTGTTGAAATGCTACCGGACTTGTTTGCGCAGCATGAATTATGTGATCCGTTGTACGACCACGCTCGTATTCAAAGAATCTTGGAAGCAGAGTACGTGGCGCATCTCAAGTGCCATCTAAATATTGATTAATGACGAAGCCTTTTATCGTTATTATGGCCACCTCTTTTAGACTTTCAAAACATAGTCTTTGCTGATGGTTTGTAATAGCCCTTTTTAAAACGGTTCAAATGAAAGTAGTGACGAAAGTCTTTTTCATTGTTACATTAGTATTCTTATATCTCACTCTTGTTTTACATTATTTAAGACAATAGATTATGAGGAGTGAAAAAGAAGGGTGAGTAAAGAGAAGACAGTGACACTTAGGCAATGGCTATAGAGAGTGGAGAACGTAGAAAAGATGGCAGAAAACGGATTACCGTTCGACCAGGACCAGCGCCTGGAGCAGAGTAGAAACCCCTATGCTGACAAGGGAACTGTCTGAACGGTTCGCCGGAAAGGTAAGAACGAGTGCTATAGGGAGAATCTCCGTCCTCCAAATAGTATCAGAACATGTTTTGTTTTTGCCGAATCCTTGAGGCAAACGAGTAGGAGGGCGCATTGCTCAAGGGTCCACATAGCGAGCTTGCCACGGCAGCGCAAGATGCTGGTGTCGTGGACTGGGTGACGCAGTAGTAAAGATGCTGCCTAATGTTCGTGAGGTCGAGGGTTCGGCTCCCCTGCTACGTCGTGTCTTTGCACTTTTACCATAGTATCGGATTTCCATAGAGATTTCCATGTCTGAAGTTGTTTTTGGAGTTTGCTAGGGTAAGGTGTTTTTACTACTTATTATTTGTCGACATCTCGTAATTCACCAGCAATGTCCAAAATATCCCAAATGCGATTTTATATGAAACTTTTACTCCAATAAATTGTTCTTATTGTCAATGTAAGAAATTTTGACGCAGGAACAACATGAAACAGTGGCAGAAAGCTAGAAAAATGCTTCGAATGCAATTGATTAATATCGGTGAGGTTAGAGCAACCACAGTGTACTCACGGTGTAGGAACGGACCTCATAATCTTCAACTTGACCTACCACATCGATCAATATTATCGCCTCTGTTATGCTTAGAAAGTCGCGCGGTCATAACAGGCTGCTGCCGCCAACACTGACTCTACAATGTCTGCTAATAAGCTACATGTTCTTGAAGTGCATATTCCTTTTCCTATATGTACGAGTCCTGTCGACTATTTGGGAAAGCGAATGCGCTGATTTCTTCAAGGTTTCCCGCATAAGACGCTGCCTTTAGGTTATAATTGCTATCAATATCAGTAGCCGTTAGAACGCGTAAGCTGATCTATTTATGCTAGTGAGTGTATTGCAAGCTGTATGAACTGATACTGAATAGCAAGTGGTGTTTCATTAGCAACTGGCTCAGCTTGTCAATCAGGCGGCGATTGTTTCAATTGGTGTGAGAGCGGCACGAACTGGCTGCCGCTTCTACGTAGGTGTTTCTGATTTGTTCAACTGCGATTTCGTCGTATTGTGGCTATTTGGTTACTTTCGTTACTAGTTTTGTATCCGGCTGCATCTTCTGTCATATATCGACTAAAGACTTTCCAGGTTATGACTGATTGAAGAAGTTGGCACACTATATTTTGACTGCCTCTGTGGTGAACTATTTTGAGGATGCCCCCCGGGCCGTCAAATACCAACCAGAATCTCTATCATCTCCGGCGGATACCTCCCAACAAGTGCCGTTCGGACCCATCACGAGGAGTTGAAGCTACGCTTATACTGTAAGCCGCATAGTGAAGGGTATTAGTTCTGCTCAATTTCGCGGTCTGTGATTTTCAGGCTTGACACATTCACGAAGTTCGGAAGGAATCCGGAGAAATGTGACGTGGTACTCACCTCGTCGGTTTTCAGGCGAGTTCTTTTTATCTTGCATTCGTATTTCGGCGCTATGGTATTTAGAGGGGGGTCATCCCGCAAATTTGTAGTAGCGGCGAAAACTATACAGACAAGACATACTTTCCCGGATGTGATAGATAAGTAGAACACGTGCCGCTATTGTTGTTAGGAAAGTGCGACGAATGCGCGCAATGTGACCATCCCCAGGCTAGTTAATTGCAAATTCTCAAGAGTGCCAAACACAGTCGTAGCGGTTCGCATCCCTTCATTGTTTCAATCTCCTTATGGCTAAATCCGTTTGGACACCAACTTCCAAACTGGAGACTTTTCTGGCGTGTTGGATCGACTTCCAACACGCGTCTTTACGTGCAAACCCCACCACGTCAGCGGCGCTGCACTGGTGTAACACGTCACGTCATCCACACGTCTTGTAGACGGCGGCTAGCTGCAAAACTAGCGGTCGTGACCTGCTTAGATGTGGACTTCACGATGTTGGCTGAGCTCGAATCTCTACCAGAAGGAACGGGGAACGGGCAGAATCCCCCAATGCAGGGCATGCCGCGAAATCCAGCAATTTATATTGTGCTGCAGAGCACTCTTGAGCTGGATAATACTGAAGCAGTCCTAGTGTAGAGGGGCATTCAGTTTTCTCCTCATGTAGGTGGACATATATCAACCTACAAGTCCGCCGGTGCAATCGACATTGTGTTTTGAAAATTCTTGTCAGGAAGCCGGAAACCGTGGATGTGCTAAATCCCATTTTCTACCCGAGCCAACCCCTCCATCTTCTGGGCTACATACATACTTGATATTCTTAATGTCTTCTTCACCGTGGTGTTAGGCAAGAAGCTCGTTAGAATGGAAGCGCTTTCCATAGATTGTACATAAATTACGTTCAATGTCGGATACAATAGCTATCGCAACCAGGCGACTCACTTTAAGTTTTCTCCGATCCACTCACTCAGCAGTGCGTTTGTGCACTGTTCTGTGATGACTTTGCAGACCTTCGATCGCAGTCCCGTCTTACAGTTCTGTCAGCTCCGACTTCCAGGCATTGCCACAAAACTGTCTGTTAAAAACGCCTCATACGTCTTATCTGCGAGAGCACTCGTGTGAAGATTTTTTAAAGTGAACGAAATCTCCAGCGTGTATGATTAAGGTTCCGAAGGTGGGAGCAAGTCTATAGCTGCGGGTTCACCATCATGCTTCTTCGCAACATCCAGGGGCCAGATTCATCAACGACTACGACTTTAGATTGCTGTAAGTCGCTGACGAATCTGACCCCAGTTTGCCTAAGAAAGACAATTATAAACGGCGGATATCAGGACCGGCTCACCGTAACCGCAGTGCGGGTCGCGCCGAGACTTTGCTGTCAGCGCCCTCCCAGCTCAGAGATCGCGCGTCGGCGTCCACACTGCGACGTCCGATCAATGTCTTGTGCGCCCGCGATGGCACCGTGCAAGTGGGTCGTGGTGCAGTAGGTAGAGGGTTCGCTTCATGCGAGGGATGTCGAGGGTTCGGTTTTCGTCGCGGCGTTCTTGCAGTTCAGCTGAGTATCTGAGATCTGAGAGGTTTCGACGTCTACTCGACGTTGCGCGTTTTTTGCGCATTGTTTCAGCTGTATGAGCTTCGCCGCTCGAAGAGCGCAGAATCCAGCCGCGGATTCCCCCTGAGCGACGAGAGCAGTATCAATGCGAGCAGTATTATACCATACACCCTGGAGTCCCTTCCCTAGCCTGAATCTGCGCTCGAAGAGCGCAGAACCCAGGCGCGAGTTCCCTCTGAGCGAAGAAAGCAGTCTCCATACGAGCAGCTTGCATGACACACACCCTGGAGTCCCTTAGCCTGGCTCTGCGCTCGAAGAGCGGAGAACCCAGCCGCGAACTCCCCCTGAGCGAAGAAAGCAGTTTCCATACGAGCAGTATTATGGCATACTCCCTGGAGTCCCTTCCCTATTCTGGATCTGCGCTCGAAGAGCGCAGAACCCAGCCGCGAACTCCCCCTGAGCGACGAAAGCAGTTTCAATACGAGCAGCATTATGGCATACACCCTGGAGTCCCTTCCCTAGCCTTGTTCTGCGATTGCGCAATGGACGTCTCACCCGACGCCTAAGGTTACGGTGAGCCGGTCCTGGGCCGTATGCTCGTGCTCCCCCCCCCCCCCCCCCGTTGGGGAAGAATCAATCAATGTCAGCATATCTCATCACACCCCGATCCCCCATCGGGGGAGACTCGGGGTAGACGAGCATACGGCCCCTGATATCCGCCGTTTATAATCCTGTGCCTAAGAAACTGTAGAACGAAGCGCTATACACGTTTATCTAATCAGCATAGACCTAGGGGGATATCTAACTTTGCTTGTTTAGAGTAAAGCTGTCAGAAATAGAGAGGCACAGGTTGGACCCCCCTCTCTAGGTTTGCAACCGAAAATGAAAGTGCACCATCTATCGGACCTGTAAGGGCCTGTTGAGGACATAGGTTTCACTAGTGCAGCGTCAGTGACATAATGGACCTTGCGCTTGAGAACGTGTGTTGGACGTCGATCCAACACGCCAAGTAAGTCTCCAGTTTGGAAGGTGGTATCCAAACGGATTAAGCCTCCCCTTATTCGTCTCATATATTGGAACGCGTTGAACCGTGTGACACGATGATGTGTCACAGTCTTGAAATGTCTTGTATTTTTCTGATCTGATCCAAATCTTTTAAAAGAACTTTTTTGTTATGTGTCCTTAATCTTAAGACATTGTAAAAAGCGTGGTCTAGGAAAAGTTTAAGGTTACGGATTTACTGAGCTTCTCTCTAAGTAGTGGCTTTAACTAGCAAACAACTCGACGCTGCAGAAAATCGAGTGGTCCAACGCACCACACCCGCGAAAATCGCGCGGTCCTTAACGTGGTACTTAGGTATTAGCAGAAGCGGCAAATCTTGATGCTTTATGTCGCTGACGTTTAAACAGTGCATCGCTGCTGTGGCGTATCTCGCACGAGCAAATTTTGCAGTTCATGTGGTTTGCTTTGACAGTGTGGACAACAGGAATTCTATGGACTTATAGGAAAGCCAATATCAATCGCAAGTCCTCCCTTGAATCTTTGCGAATGAGACTAACGGAATTCTCCGCCACAATCAACTAGAATGTACCGCAGAGGTCTCACGGAGCGACGCTCAGTAGCTTAAGACAGGAACTAGTGCTGATTGTAGTCATTCTGGTGCGGAGTAGAAGACCATGCGTAGGGCGGGACAGGCTGAATGTTGTAGGCGTTGAGCAACGCAGAGAGTGACGTCGATTCTGGAGAAGATGCCAGTGTTGAACATATTGAACATAATGGTTGGCTGCTTGCTGCGGAAGTATGTAGCTGATCTTAGAGGAGTTAGTGAGAGATTAGAAGATATTGCTATTCACAAGAATTGTACTTTTTGCACTAGAGAGTGAAAAGAGCGGCACAAGAAGAGCAGATACGTAGATGTTACGGAATTGGAAGTGGCTGAGCACTCTTAACGGAATATAAAAAATGGAAACAAAGTTGAGTAAGGAAATGTATAAGAACAAGTACTTCAGCAGAGGATTATAGACCTCACTCGTAGTTTTATGTGCACTAACGGTCTCATGCCAGAGGTATTCTGTTGTGGAGAGGTATAGGGGTCTCGGGGGAACTGTGAGAGCGCTGATGAATTTATTCGTTGTAAAGCTAGACATTATGCTTTCCTTTGTGCTGTTCGAGAACGCACACACCTAATATAATAGCGTAATACCACAGCTGCCCACAATTTATGGGGAATATTTTGTCCCCTCTCCAATTTTTTTCCTCGAATTTGTACTGAGGCGTTTTGTTTGATACAAGGATTTTGCGCAGGCTGCGAGAGCCTTGTACTCCCTTTCTCTTCCATAATATTGAAGAATTTGCTCGAAAACTTCCGAAATTATTATAAGAAACGGCTCATCGGGGAAGCCTGCGGGGACGGGTGAGGCGGGGTCGAGAACCGGTGCGGCGCGGTATCTCTACGTCTGCGGAGGAGAACTCAGAACTCAGATAATTGAGACGGCAGTGGGAACGAAGGTGTGCTAGCCGCCGGTATAGTTCAGAAACTTGCATTAGGCGTACAAAGCAAATGTGCAACAAAAGTACGGAGTGCATCGTGCGACATCACTTTTTCGCCGGCTCGCGAATACCACGCCGTCCCGTCTAGCGTCCCGTCCCGCCCCCGCAGGCTTCCTCCTATGAACCAGAGAAGTTGATGCGGTTACATTCAAATTGTAACTGTTGAGAGAGGGACGTTCAGTTTGTTGCGGGCCAGGATAAAGCTCTGTCAGTTCTTGAACAGTTACAGGTTGTCCCCCCCCCCCCCCCCCAGCCTACTGCCAATCGCTCCACATTTTTCGCTGTGGTGTTCTTTCTTTGCCGAAATTCTCCCACGTGATTGCTAACTAGGTAGTCCCCTTTGCCGCTTCTGCAAATGTTTGCTCGCAACTTTCCGATACACTCAAGAGGAGCTGAAATATCAAGTTTGGAAAAGCGCCGTAGTGCTTTTCGAAGCTTATTATTTCAGCTCGTCTATATTATGAATTGCCGTTGTTCGGCGTCTGTGCGCAATACGGTTTGGGGAAGGGTCAATTCCTCCTAGTCTTGCGTATTTTCGAAATACAGCCTACGATAGAGCAGAATATTCTGCTTTCCTAGTGGTGGCCCCTTTCCTACTAGGACCGCGCTAGAGTAGTGAGCTGTAGTACAGGAAAACGCAGGAAAACACTCTTCCTAGGAGTGGCCCCGCTCCGGCCGAGCCTGTATTAACGGAACGAATGGAGGTGTAGTGTTCTGGAACAGTGAGGTCGCCTTCGACTAGGACGAGGTCGAAGCGCGAGGTTCCGTGGAGCGACGACGGGAGACGGATTGTGCGGAACAGGACGCGCCGCCGCCTCAGTGTCCGGCGGGCCCTAGACAGCCGAAGGGCCGACGCCGTCGACGCGGCCAGGGAGGGACGACGGCCCGCCGCAGGCCGAGCTCGCGCGTCGGGCCTGGGCTGACGTGTGGCGGACGTGTTCGTACAAGGAGGTGAGCAGGGCGGGCTGTCGCCCCATCCTCAGCCATTTCATGACCTCTGCCGGTCGGGGGTGGTGGCTCCACCCTGGGTAAGTGGAACTCAAGTCTTTAACTAGGCAGCAGCTCACCACTTGGCTCCAGCTCTGTGCTTACGAAGCAGAATGAGCAACTGCCCGTCCTCCAAACTGTTCTTCGCATGAGGCCAAAAGCCATTGGACGATAATTCGCCACACTACTGCACTCACTGCTAAATTCCAGAAGGGGTAACCGACAAGGGAAGCATACCGGGTCGCAGAGGCACTTTGAAATGGGGTGTGTATCTTGTGATGCAATTTCGCACACTGTTTTTTGCTCCATATTGCAACGGTTGTGTAGAGTACACTCGAAGAAGATGCCGACTGTTGCGTGCATCAGATTCCAGATTTCTGGTTAGGATTTCCTGCAGACGCGGAGGAGAGCACAGATAAGCAAGGGAAGCAATACCGAGGTCTGGCTGATCTGACTTACCAGTTTTAAAATGTCTTGCTTGTGGGATGAAGAACCAGCGTCGATGTACCCAAATTTTGTTCTTTGCGTAAAGGGAGTCGAAAATTGAAGTCAGTGCTGAGTCGAAAATGTTTAAGAAACAGCTACCGATATACCTGTCCTCTTCGCAGGTATGGAAGAACGCAAAAATAATTGTGTGATAGAGCTATGCTGCTGCCAAACTGAGCAAAAACGTGAAACCAGGTGGCGCATTCATCAGCGACTTACAGAAATTTGACGAAGGAAGTACAGCCGAAATCCCTGATAGCGCAGCTTATTGCTGGTGAAATTTTTTACTACAGCGCTTGATAAGCCGCGCTATCAGGGATTTCGGCTGTATTTTCTCCGTTAGGCATCAGTTAAAAGTTCCGACTCCACCGGCAAGACTTCGGTCGAAAAGTTTTTTTTTGCTGAAACTTTGTCTAGGGGGTCATTTGGAGTGCTGCTCACGAATCTGATATCCGTTTTTCACGATTCGGTCGGAGACCACCCATACCGTTAACATGGGTGGTCCAGGCAAGGTCACCAATTTCGCTGAAACTTCGTCTAGGGGAGGGGGGGGGGGGGTTATTTGGGGTGCTGAGCACGAATCTGACATCCGTTTTTGAAATTGCGGCCGATTACGGTAGATTACGGTAGCTAAAGGTAACTAAGGCTGCCGAGGTCATAATCATCGATTTTGCCCAAACTTCGCCTAAGGGGGTTATTTGGGGTGCCGATCATGAATCTGACATCCGTTTTTCGTTTTACGCCGGAGTTTGGGCGAAATCGGTGACCATTACCTTAGTCACCCGTACTCCGTAACCTACCGTATTCCGGCGTAAAACGAAAAACGGATGCCAGATTCGTGATCAGCACCCCAAATAACCCTTTAGACAAAGTTTCAGCGAAAATTTTTTTTTCGGCCGAAGTCTTGTCGGTGGAGTCGGAACTTTTAACTAGTGCCCTCCGTTAAGTTGCTGTAAGTCGTTGATGATTCTAGCGCCATCTTACGCTTTCTCTTTACCACCCATATCAAACAAAGACGAACCTAACAACGATATTTTGCTTACTGTATATCTTCTTCACACTTCCATGGTAAGGTGATGACATTCCGCAGTTGGAGCGCTACCCAGAAATCTGCGTACTTAAGACTTCCGAACTGCGTGAAAAAGTCCAATAAATCGGAAGGCTGGGTGCATAGCGGTCACGCAAGTGCTGCCGCCATTTAAGAACTTCTGTGGGTATTAAAGTCATTATCATGTATTGAAATTCACAGAGCAGGTGACCACATGAGTTCCGTTCACCCCTGTCATCTTCCATAAGATAATCGTCTGACAGGTTAGCCCTTTTCTACACCCTGTTCCACTCCGCCACGTTCTGTGACTGTAAGATGTCTCGGCAGAATGCTCTTCTAGAAGTGATTTCTCTGCTTTCGGACGTTTCACGGCTCTTAAGAAGGAATAGAGCCGAGAGGTTTGTCGAATGAAGGAGTCGTGGGTCTACCCTAAACGAAGAGACACCAGAGACGCAAAGCGAGGCAATCATTGCGGTGTCCTGAGCTACGGAACTGCAATGAAGTCTCCTGCCTTAGGCTAGTTCAATGTGTCGTTTTTGTAGCAACTGACCTTCAGTTTTACAACTGTAGTCAAACATACAAAATGAGGAGAAGAAAAGAAAAGAAAACCCGTCTACCCTTCTATCACGCGGATAGATCTGTGTCCGCACCTATCTCCGTCTGGAATAGTGAGCAGAACAGTGAATTAAGTTTTTTTCGCCCCCAACGCTGTTGAGAAGGGGTACCATGGCAGGCATCGCTCATTGTTTTCTCGAAGTATGGCTTGGACATAGGCCTATGTTGTTTACAAATGTGACGCAAGTCTACAACGGGATAGTGTAGTAATTTTGGAGAATATGTAGTTGTGAGGCACTAGTGCGAAGCAGGTGAAAAAATTGAATAAAGTCGAATAAAAAGTGAAATTGCAGAAGCCAGGAGGGGAACGTATTGTTGGTGCTTTCAACCGGACCTTTTTACTAATTGTTTCTCCAGTGTTTTCTTTTCGCTGTTCCGAGATAGTTTTCCGCCTAATCGCGGCATTCTTTCAGCTCCTCAAACATGATATCTCGAGATCATGCTGACATCATTGGTGTCAAAGGAGCCAGTGGCCGCATTGAGAAGTACCACATCAACGATCGATCTCTAAATGGAACGTACATAAACGATCAGAGGGTTCGTAAATGGTTTTATATTTTTAGTGTTGTGTTTTCTTGAATTTTGCTTCATAGCCAGACCAATAGTAGAACTGTTTTTTGTGAAATGGAGGTTCAATAAACGCACATTTATTTATTTGTCTTTATTTGTTATTGCACATGGGCCTACGCACAGCCATAGGGATAAGAACAACTCGCGTGTCAGGAACTACAACAGTTAAAGGAAAACGGGACTAACTGATAGCAACTGAAATTGAGACAGCGCAAGAGGTCTTAGACGTCAGCTAGTTCACAAGTATGCAGACTGCGCGCTAATAAGCTCAGGGGTGGGATCACCTTGTCCTCAGTGATGTCCCCCTTGGTAAGAAGGGACATGCATGTCCAACTGCATCAGAAGTGGCCAGCTCAGCTCATCATAGGGGTAAAACACACCGGCGCTGCCTAGAAACTTTAATTTCATACATTGTATGGGACCGTTATACAAGGTGACCGCTCCGAGTCTATTTGCGTCGTAGATTGCAGCATACGTGAGCCGACAGCAAAGGTTGTCACAGAAGGTTGATGGATTATCTTGTTACTCAGGTTGATGGATAGTGTTAGGGGACCACTACTCCTGCGAGAATCAGGCTTGTCGTACTGCATCTGGCGCTGGGTTTTCCGATGTTACTCTCTACCCATTAACAACCTAGCACCAGACACATCCGACAGCGTTTGCGTTTCGCAGAAGTATAAGAATTTTAAGCTCCTCAAAACCTCTTCTATGGAAATATCAGTTAGTCAGTTCAATCGAGAATACCAATCAGGAAATATCAGTTAATATCGGCATCATTATTTATTATTTATATTCTGAAAAAATTGAGTAAAAATATATGAAAATAAAAACATATATTTATTTGCAGCAGCAATTATCAGGGGATTTTCTAGCGTTGAGCTTCTGTGAATGCAGAAGTAATCACGACAGGCATTACTTGTTCAGTGTATTTCTTGCTCAGTTATCACGGAAAAATCGTATATCGATTTTGAAGCAAGAACACAAATTTGAGCTGTATTCCTCAACCTGTTAACTCTGCTGAAGTTTTGCCGGTTCAACGAGATTTGTGGGAGAGTCCGAATCTGTGTTGCATCCCCAAATGACGAACTATGTCATACTTTGCGGGCATTTTATAATAAAAAGCTTGCGAAATGCATCTCCATCCACCTAGTGTTAGTGCTCAGAAGAGGTAAAAACAGGAGATCAATCAGTTCACATCAATCCGAAGCACTTCTTATATGTCTAGCCGGTCCAAATTGTTCCTAAGATCCTTAGAGTTCTTAAATCAAATCGAATCCAGCAGAAGTTGACGGCTGTCTCGCACTTCGCATCAAGAATGAATTTAGCGCAACTTTTTCGACGAGATTTCTATTTTACGGTTTTGGATGTCAAGCACTGACATTCTCATGCAGCATCGCTTGAAAATCGAATATTTGCTGTTCTTCCGTTCATCTTCCATACCAATAATGTGAAAGAAAAGCGCTAAGGTTTCAGCTATCTCTCTGTCTTTCAGACTCTTTAGACTAAGCAAGTAAAGCCGCTCTCTGTAGGTTGATAGACTTACTGTTGTATATTGTAGGTGTTTGTAAGTTGTATGTGGAAAATTCCGAGTTCTTTTGATCGTAGCTAGCCGGATGTCCTCCCGTGCAACTGTGTCATTTGACCCAGAACAGCGAGTACTTTTCCACTTAACGGAGAAACTTTAGGAAATAATATTGGTAAGCTGAAAAAGTGCTATGGAACATGTTACGTGTGTACGTGTCAAATTTCTTTAGTGTTTACTCCTTACTATTGTTCATCTTTATTCACTTCTTTAAGGCAGTACCAAATTTAAGGTGAACAGCACGATGCAGATTATGGAGGGTGACGTGATCAAATTTGGACACATGAATGGTGCCGCTGTTAGACCAGGACAGACTGCCCCTCAGGTAAAATTGAACTTCTTTCTATGCCTTGTTATGAAAGTAGTTGATGGGGTTTTATCCACGTCGAACACCATCCGGCTTTATCTAAATCTGTGGACTGCAAGGCAACTAGATTTTTAATCCCTACAAAGCTTTTGAGTTCAGACCCTGTTTTGTGATTGGACAAGGCCCTTCCCTTTGATGACGGTTCTTTAGTTTTCCTCAAATGAACCTATAGTTGCCTTCTTTTTATGGGAAAATCTTATCAGTATTCTCTCGGACGATGAATGTTCCTCTGCGTCTTATCTTACATCTTAGCTATTGTGATTTTTTTGTTTGCTCCACACTCCACCGGATTATGCCACAATTTTGGACAGTTTTCCCGTTCATCTTCCTAAATATTCGCGAGTACTTTTATGAGCGAGGTGGGTAAAGCCAAGCGTCTTGGCAGAATAGGACCTTCTCGAACCTAAATTTCGTTAGCGTAGCCTCTTCATATTACTGGATTCTGGCATAGCCTCCTTCCCCTGTCTTTGTTTACCCACGAAATTCGTTCTGTGATTTGGCAGTAATTAATATTCTCATAAATCACTGCTTGAGCAACGAGGTTCTTCCTAGTCATTAGAACTGACTCCAAAGTTGACTCCAAAGCATGGCGATCCCGATTTTGAAGAAGAAGAGCAGTTCTGCGAACAGCACAAACTACCGTACAGTTGCTATCGCACAGTATTAAATTCTTCGAGCGAATTGTAGGCGGCGAGCGTGTTCGTGATACCGTCCATCTTTCCACCAACCAGAAAGGCTTCGCAGCTGGCTGTGGCACCACATGCTGCTTATCCTCTAGTAGAGAGCAGGGGTGTGCGTAAATTAAATCCGAAATTTCGTAAATCGTAATTACGAAAAAATCGCCGTAAATCGTAAATCGTAAACCGTAAATCGTAAGAAGTACCTGGCGCGTGCTACTACTACTATATTTCTGTAGGTACATTCTGGTTACGGTAATTGAAGGTAATTCAGTACTTGTTTACAGCGATAATTTCAGCTTCAAATGAACAAATTTCTTACAGACTGCACGCCTCTAAAATCAATTCAACGCCTTCTGAAGGAAACTCGGCGCGTTACCTTTTAGCAAACCGTTGATTTAAAAAGCTTATTTAAAAGAAGGAATATCCATGACGACCAAATAAAAAGCGCAACCATAAAATTCACAGCATTTCACGTTACACTTTGCTTGCTTGTGACCTATCGACTACGATGCGCCGAGGTCTTTACTATTCTGCATTTTGAAGAATACCATTTCCCCTTCAAAAGGATGCTTTACATTGTTAACCGGGCATTTGTCATTTTAAATCGAACACTTTTCAGGCAAGATAAAAATTTTGCTTTTATTCATAGTGTAGCTTTTTCTAGGACGATGCTTAAGGCGAATGGTTGAACAGTGTTTATTTAAACTTTAGATAAGTCTGACTTGTTTTGTTAACTGTCAATTTTATTTCTCCAGTTCAAAATGAAGTGTTCGCCTCAGATTGAAAAGAGTCCGATGTAGAATGAAAAGCGTCCAGTTAACAATAAGCTGTTCGCTTGGTATAAACCATAAAACAGTTTTGCCGCAAGAGGATAGTACTGAAACGGTATGATTTTTTAGACACCCTAGATAGGTAGTCGAGTTATATTTTTTAAATAAATGAAACTATACTGTGCAAAGTTATCGAGCAATTTAGAAGCTGCTCAGTTTCATTTCAATGAAAATTGAAGTTGAGCTGAGAAGCCAAGAAGTCCAGTTTTAGTTGAAGAGGCTACTAAGGGAAAATGGTTACAAAAAGGTAGGTAGCCATTAGTTGAGCTTTGGTCAATGTGTGTTCTACCGCTGCCACGCGTAACAATCACGCGCTGGCCGAATTCAGAAGCTCTGTTAGTCAAGGAAACATTGTAACGCGCTTCGTAATCTGATGGAAGCTTCAGTGGTTCGTTATTTCCATTAGAGTCTAGTAGCTGCTCCTTACCCTTCATTCAGTTATGAATGATATTTCTTCATGGCTCTGTATCAATTCAGTTCGTTTGGGTTAGGAAAAAGCGTTTGTGGGCAAGGCGACTAGAAGGTAGCGAACACACAGTATGGATTAGCCAATAGTCGTTTTCTTCCCGTACAGGATGGATTTGCACGTCTTTCTATCAGCAAGAGCGAAACTATCTCCGACAGCTAGAAGCGAAGCGCCCTCCTGCAACGGGAAAAGAAAAGGGAGTACACAGTCTCCTGATGGAATGTTCATTCTCCAATTATTCATTCTACTTACTTCTCCAGGGGCGCGTGTAGCGCAGTCGGAGGAGGCGCCGACGGTCGCGTGCACCAGATACCAGGTTCCTGGTTTGGATTTTCCGCCCAGACCAACCAAGCCTTCCATCCCTCCGGGGTCGGTGAATTGGTACCGGACGTGTTTGGGAAGGACAAAGCGCTGACTTGTTCATCGGCTGGCCACCGCAAGTGATTGTATGGCCAAATACGCATTCATATCGCCTCCATGACATCTCGTAGAAGTAGGATGCGCTGGCGCATCCAAAAAGGGATTCAGTAACGCCGTCCTTTATCCTTACTTATTTCTCCTGGAAGGCAAACCTGATATCGAGCAGCAGCCTTACGGTGTTCGAGAAATGGTTAAGCAGCGAGAGAGAAAGAGAAGTAGAAGTCGAGCCGCCCCTACACAAAGCTGGTCATCTGCTTCGGTACCACATATGAACATTAAAGAACAAAATCTAACAGGAACTGGTAATGCGCTGTGAGAGGAAACACTAAGATTGATTGCTTTGTTATAAAGCAAGTTGCGCCAAAACCTGTAGACCCTACTATTTGCAGCTCAAAGATCACATTTACGAAAATTTACGATTTACGACCCAACATGTCGTAAATCGTAAATCGTAAAAAATTTGCCCAAAATCGTCGTCAATCGTAAAATCGTAAATCGTAATTACACACACCCCTGGTGAGAGGCATTTCGAAAAGCAGAAGCCGCTGCACATAGCTTTTTCGACTTACCAGGGTATGCCGTCAGCTTCCCATGGAACTTCGGATTGAGACCTATATCACGTGAAAGAGCTCTAGACGTTGATCATGGATATATAGACAAAATTTACTAAATCGATCTCCTAAGCGAGTTGTGGCAGGCAAAAGGCGCAGTGTTGCGCAATCAAAGGTGCAGTTGGCAGCCCAGTGGTGGGTGCCCGCTGCACAGGGTTGTGGCCATGGAATCGGTTGCCGTCGGTGACGGCGTTTTCGCATTTTGTGACATATCTTCGACGAGGACCTATAATCTCATTTTTAGCACATTTTTGAGCGAACGGCCGATGGGAACTTGCGTTTACGTCGATTAGGATATTCGAAGTTGGAAACATGTTTCAGGCGACATATTTTATTCATGACATGAAGGAAGTCAAAGATTCAAATCAAAATTTAAAAAATCAGAAATCGACAAAACTTAGTCAACATAATTAAACATATTAAAAATCAACTACATCTGTTCAAACCTTCCTCAACACTGATGGGACCCTTACAATCACTGACGAAGCAGTCGACCGTACTAAAGTTGAACAAATAATCACCAAAGATAACGAACGGACCTGGATGATCATCAACATATCCTGCCTTGTACCACGAATATTTCAGAAAGTTCGAAAAAGTTCGAAAAGGGGCACAAAACATTCGGTACATTTGTTCTATATCCTTCAATATGTTGTCCCTCCGCGTCACATTGAATGCCACGTTGTTCACCATCGCCGTTTAGCACAAGTTTAGGTTCATGACTAGGTGTGCAGTTGGTCAACCGCATTTTGTTTCAAATTTTTTTTGTGTTGTTCAATAGGCGTTGAGGAAGGTTTGAACAGGTATATAATAGTTGATTTGATTAAATTTTTGATATCCTTCACGTCATGAATAAAATATGTTACCTGAAACACGTTTCAACTTCGAATATCCTAATAAACGTAAATGCAAGCAGCCGTTCGCCCAAAAAAATGTGTTAAAAATGAGATTATAGGTCCTCGTCGAAGATAGGTCACAAAACACAAAAACGCCGTCACCGAGGAGAAACGAACCCATGACCCCAATCCTGTGAAGCGAGCAATCTGCAACTGTGCCGCTGCCGCTGCTGCCAGCGCTGCCAACACTGCACCTCTCACGCAACACTCGCCCAACGCTGATTGAGCGCGCCTAACATGCGGCAGACAACTTGGCTTTCGCCTGCCACAACACGTTTAGGAGATCGATTTAGTAAATGTTGTCTATATATCCATGATCAACGTCTAGAGCTCTTTCACGTGATACAGGTCTCAATCCGAAGTTCGAAGAGAAGCTGACGGCACTCCCTGGTTAGAACAAACATTTGGTCGTGTGTCGCGTGACGTCATATGATGCACCTTACGACAGAGGCGTTCCAAAAGAGCTTATTGAGTGGGTGCGCATACTCCATTGATGCCCATCGAGTAGAGCGGTGAGAGCGTCGATTGGCACATCGGCGAATTTTCCTATCTGCATGGTTGTTCACCATAGATGTGCATCTTTCCCGCTCATTTTCATTGTTGTAATGGATGCCATTTCGAGCAGATCTTTGATGGCCTATTCCCTGGACGTTGCTCTGTGCAGATGACGTAATGCTTGCTAGCAATGACAAAGCCGAACTCAAGCGACAAGCGCAAGCTCGGTGTCACCGCTTGGCAACGTTTGAGCTAAACGTCAGAAAATCAAAGCGCTTGACGACTGAAGTAAATGTAAATGAGATTGGGTCCATTGAGATCAATGGCATTGCCTTCGTATGGACGACAAACTTCAAATACCTGGGGTACGCAATCGCATCTGATGGTAGTGTGATGTTCGAGGGGAAATCATGCGGAAGCACGGCGCAAATGCCGCTCTATGACGGGCACTACATGCGACAGGAAGATTCCAGAACTTCTCAAATCGAAGATTTGTAGAACCGTCGTCCGACCAGTAGCGATAAGCGATGCACGGGTGCAGAGTGCTAGCCTGCTTCCAAGGAGGTTGAGACGCCTTAACATGTCGGAAACGAAGGTGTTGCGCTAGGCGGCTGTGTTACTCATATGGACAGTATTTGCAATGGTGCAGCACATCAGAGATTCAGTGTCGCTGCAGTTGCTTACAAGCTAAGCTGGACTGCGACGGTATGGCCATATTCTTCACATGATCATACTGTTAGGAAGATTGGCCTTAACATTTATGTGTCCGGAAAAGGACGCAGAGATCGGCATTCGCTCGATATGTTGCATGCATGCATGCACCTGGAGGACGCTAGTGTCACTCCGATCAACCATTTAATCGCATGAGGTGGTGGCGCCATACCGCATCGCCGGACCCCACCATTAAGGGGACAAACATTGAAAACGAAGAAGACGAAGAAGAAGAAGAATATTCTCCGCGCGGTTTGCTTTTTTTTGCCATAGTTTTATACTAACCATATAAGACGTGTAGGAGATGAAATAGTTCGCGGCCGTCCAGACTTCCATCTCTTGGATTGTTGATACCAGGTTTTCCTGTTGGCAACGCTGATAACTATCCGTTGGCCACTTCAAGCAATTGTTTAAAATTGATGCGCAGTCAGGTTCCCTCCACGATATCGTAATAGTACAGTGGGTGACGCATTACAGACAAGGATGGATTGACTTCGACCTTTACACCCCGATTACTTCCCACTTGTCCAGGTCTCGGGGCGTTTAAACATAGAACGGTGAAGCTAGCCGCTTAGAGTTCCTTTGTAAAGATGAGCTGGCGCAATACGGGTTAGGGAGATTTCTTGCTAGATGTGGATATTTCCAATGTATTGCCTACGGTACTATAAAATGTTTCGATTTGCTAGGTGACCCGCCGCCATAAGGATTACTTTGGAACAGCGAACTCTAGTAAAAAAACTGACTACCATAAGAGTGGTCTCCCCCCCCCCCCCTCAATCCGTATTGCAGAGATGCGCTGTGCGCTGCACCTTCATGGAATATCGCGGAGCAGACTGCATATTTGGCCTAAACAGTGACGTTCGGTTATTAGTCAGTAGACGCGCCAGCGTCTTTCTCATCCAGGAGAAGTCGCCTGAAGGACTCCGGAAGGTGGAGGGGTTGGCTGGACTGGGCTCAGACTATTCTCAAATTTGGTTCTCGGATTATTCGAAAACTGCCTCTTCTGCCTACTGCAACTAGGTAGATCTTGCCCGTGCTTGCACCCCTGCAGATGATTTGTTCTGCCATCAGTTTTTGTCAGCCTGTTAGGCCAAAAGCATTATTTATGCACAGTAGACGAGCTCCGCTCAGTTATAAGGTTTAACTACTACTCGAATTGTGAGTTTTAAGGCCAATGCGGAGTTTGCGTTTATGGTTGAGAGAGCGAATCCGAGCTACGACTACATTGGGTTTGTGGACGGCCGACGGGTGCGACCCGTCACTTGTTCCGGAGACACCGAGTACTGCACCGAGATAGAAGGACGTACCATCGAACATGTACGTTCTGTCGACAAAGTCTACCAGCCGTTGCAGTGTTTTGTTCTAGTGGCATTTAAATTCATCTTTCAGGGGGATGTCGCCCGACCGACTGTCATGCAATCGACGAAGACTTCGCACACGCAGAGTGTTTCTCAGAATGTAAGAATTGAGATGTATCCTATTAGGAGGTGGGGGGGGGGGGGGGGAACATGGTGTTTTGACTACCATTCCCTTTATTGAACTTGTTCGAGAGCTTCAAGTGGTGTTCCACGATGTTGACTGCTCTTGGATAAGTTCAGGTGAGGCGGTGGTGTGGCTATGACATTGCGAACACATCTGTCCCTTCAGGATTGCCCCTACTGCTAGGATAGATCCAAGAACTGTTCTCTTCTTGTCTATGTGCATGTCTTTCTTACTTGATTTTACGCACAACTTAAATGATCTTGCCGCTACGAGACGACGTGGTAGAAGTCATTACTCTTATTCTTTTTTGTCGTTTCAGCTGTCAACACCTTGCACCACTGCGACTGTTTCGTCTGCGGCGGGTACGAACCCCATGGCTGGACTCATGTGGCCGGGCACACTAGGTTACAACCAGTCCCTGCCAGGCTTCGCGTACAGTGGATTTCCTGTGAATCCAGCCTACCTCCAGGTGAGTTTCTTTTTTTTCATTTCGCTTCAGAACCTCTTCCTTCTTGGAGTTGTTTTTGATCACCGACGTGGTCACCGTTTGAGTTTTGCAGCCTCCCCAATGGGCACAACATTTACAAGTTCTACATCAGCAAGCCCAACAATCAGGGTTCCGCGTTCCCGATGTGTTTGGTGCTTCTGCGTGCATGACTTCGGCGAATGGTCCTCCATCTACGTCAGCTTCTCTTTTTCCTTTGGCACAAAGAGGATTCGCTCTGCAGGTCTGCGATTTCAGTTCACTATTCTTGAATCGATCTTATGCTATTGACGGTGTGGAAAATTTGCTTGCATAATTGGGATGGAATTTGTGGAGCTTATAGCTGTGTTGCAAGGCATCTGTCGGAGAACATTGGTCGATTTAGAATAATCCGTTGGTGAATTCGCTCTTGACCACAGCAGCTAATCCTGCTACTAACCAGTCATCCAGTCAGCAACAAATGCAGCATCATCAGCAACAATTGGCGCAACAGGTGGATCTCCAGTCATTATTGATCTATTACGGTTTTAAAGTTTTCATGACATGACATCTTTAGTTCTATTTTAAACCATATTTCCGTATCACCTTGATTATGTTTGTTTAAAGACGAATATTTCTTCTTCGTAATTCATAATTGCCAAAAAAGTACTACTACTGGTCTTGATCGAAGCAAAATCGAGCCAAATAGCAGTCGCAAATATGGGCAAACGGCGTCGAACGGGCGGGCCGCTCAGAGAGCACGTGTACGTTCGGCACCGTGATTGGCTAACGCGTGTTTGGCCTGTGCCCTAATTGGCTATGAATGGCTGGCGCGCTTCCACCCCATTGCTGCTCCCGTTCGCGACATGAATCGGTTTCTTAAAGGAATTGTTATTAAAATCTAAGGTACTCCCTGATGTTTTCGCTCAGATTTCCTGAAACTCGAGTTTCTGCTACAATTTTCTATGCGACGAAGATCCTGCTAGAATGAAGGCAGTTCTGGAAGGTTCCTACCAAGGATATGTTCTAAGCAACAGTTCGGTAATTTGAATAGGATGGACGGGATACTGAGCGCGTGCCGAGCGACAGAGATGAGAATAGAATGGCGAAGCAGTAATGATGGCAGAGAGCATTGTTCTGCTCCTGCGGTGGGAAGTCAGCTACAGTTATGAAGAACGATGCCGGGTTGGCGTTCGTCTCATGCTCGGAAGGGAAGTGGGGCGACTTAATCATATGATAAATGCATGGGCGCTCGAGAACATCGTTAATGATCTTCAACGCCCATGCATTTACCATATGCCATATTTTGAGTAGGTGACACATGACACACGCTTGGATGCAACCTTGACTTCATGCTTCGCAACGGATTAAATACCTCGTGGGACCAAAGGGCAAGATATCTTGCCTCTCTAGGTTGGTCAGGTCGGCGGAGTGCAATCGGACGATCACCCATTACTGCGAAATTAGTTAGAAGGGTTGATAGCAAGCCGAAAGCAAGAAAACGGAAGATTTTCAACTGCATGATTGGGTGAAATGTCCTGACTGTATTTTAAATCGGTCCCTGATGGCGTTGATCTAATGTTTAGCTGTCATGTCAAGCGCATTCGACAAAGGTATGGGTGTGCTTAGTGTCGACGTTGAGTATTTGTTTCTTTCGTCGGTCTTTTGCAGTATTGGAACTATCTGCACTTTTTCGTGGTCTTTATTCCTTTACATTTTTGCTCGACCTATTTGTTTTTTAGCCTTCATTTTCTGTTTTCTTGGGCGAAGTTGGAACCTGCTTACGATTTGCGTGGAAGTCACTGTGATGACATACGCAGCAAAGACATCCTTGCAATGAATACTTGTTTCAAAACAACAATGAGACATGTTATTTGTGTGAGAATCGTAGCCCCTCAAGCAGGTCATGACCACTGAATTTGATATAAATAACCACATTCCAGATGGTCCCACCTTTCGAAGCTTGCATTTCATCGAATGTTACGCGGAGCGACTTCTCAGTGGCTAATTCTCCCCGCCATTAAAAGCTAGAGTTGATAAAGCGGAAGTAAATCTTTGTTGTGAATATTGTTCGAGGGAGTATTTGCTCAGCGTTGTCTGCAAATAATTAAGCGGTGGAGGGGGATTGAAATAGTTTATAGTTTGTCGACCTATGAAGTATGCCATGTCATACATAGGTCATTTTATTATTTCAGCACGCACAGCAGCAAGCAATGCAGGAAGAGAAAGCGACGGTGGCCCCTCAAATTGTCCAGGAAAAGGAGGTCGAGGTATGCAATTAAATTAGTCTTATTGCGAGTAAGCACTACTCTTGCGATTTTAAGCTGTCATCTGGCACAACGGAGCCAGTTTCGGCGTCCTCGTCAGCAACTCAAGTATGTGCAGTGAATGCTGTCCATTTATGCAGTGACATGCTGGGAGTGTTGATGTTCCAGGCTTCGAACTCTGCTCCGGTAGCAAAGGTGCCAGTGGCGTCACCACCGATGGAGTGTGACAGCTCTGTTCCAAGCCCGCCCAAGACCACAGCTACTGTCACATCCACTGTGGCACCTGCCTCTCTGTCATCACGAACTACGGCCTCTCCGCTAAGGAAGGAAGGTGACTGCGCACATCTCGTTTTTCTCTGATGTTTTCTTACACTTTTCAGGCTAGACAGTTGTCTATGCTTTGAATAAAAAATAACCACAATAAATAGATAAATATAATAAATATTTCGGGAGTTTTGTTGAGAGGCATGTCTATTTTTTTTTACAAAGGGTTGTTAGATGTGATATGGGGACGCAGTTAGTGTCCAATTCTATGTGCAGGTTTTGAATAAAACAGCTGTACGTAGTGCTTTTTACTATTTCTTTGCCGTTGGAGGAAGTAATAATTTTATAAATTATTCTGCAGAGGACGTGCGTTCGGAGCGCAGCTTTGTGGAATCTCCTCAGCCTCCTCGAGCTCCAGCCCCGGCTCCATGGGACAGCACCCCCTCGCCTCGTCCTCGAGATTACTCTCCAGACCGCGAGAGCACCGCTACGCGAGACACTGAAAAGGAACGCGACTGCGAGAAGGATAAAGAGCACCGCGAAGAAAAGGAAAAGGAAAAGGAGGAACCGCGTGAACAGGTGAAGAAAAAGCCGACCAAGGAAGTTCGTGTCGTTGCTTCCAGTCAGTCGCGCCCCAGGACTAAAACCAATGAGGTGGGTAGACAAGCTTGTCACGAGTGGAACGAGTAATTCCCATAATTTCGATTAAAATTGCTGCACCCAGTATTTTTTCAGATCGCACGTCTTTTGGAAGATTTGTGTGAGGGGTCTTGGGTAAATACGGTGCGTCGTGTGTCCTCCACTTCACGCCGTCCTACGGATGAAGTCATCATTGAGCGAAACAGCAAGAAAGAGAAGAAGAGGGTAATCATTCATTTTCTAAATGCTTTTCTAAATGTGTACACACTTCATGCGCGGACAAGCCGAGTGTTTAGTTATATATTTATTGTGCTAGGGCAGTGTTTCGTCAGATTATCTGATTTTTCGCTTTTTATTACACGAACAGCTAGATGCCACACTTAGCTTAACGAGATGTTCACTATCACAATCGGCCTTTTATTGGGAGGCCGTGGTTTGCCTGTTGTAACAACAGAAGCTAGGAAGTAATCGAGCAGCTACTGCGAGGATCTCGTGCTAGCTGGCAGTATGAGAGGTTGGCGGAGGGAGGGTGGTAGTTCACAAAAGACGTTGGTGCTCTCGATCTTCCCACACCGCAGCTGCTTGTAGTGCGGTATTGAGACGAAGTGACGAGAAGCTTTTGTAGGTCGAGTACCATCACGATGTTAAGCGTAGGTTAACAAAGGGATGCCTAAGAGTTGGCATGCAGCGACACACTGTCAGGGAGGAATCTGCCTTTTTTCTGCCCAACTTGTTCGATGGCTCATTAGGAGCGCAAATCTGGACGATAGATTGTGGAAACTCTCCTACGAAGCCTGCTGATGAAGAGGCGCGGAGGTGTAAGGTATATGTTATATTTCCGCGATCCGTCGACGACAGCATTGGCGAGGAACACTGTAGCACCCCTGCGTCGCTGCCGGCGACAGTGTTGCGAGGGTTGCTACATGCTGAGTAGTGCCCGCTCAGCACGGTCACCGACAGCGTCGCCGAAGGACCGCGGAAGTACAGCGTGCCCACGTGCCATTTGTCAGTATGTTAGCGTGAAGTGAATGTAATGAGATGGAAGTGTGACCAAGAAAACCATGCTTTATTTCGTAAAGACGCACATCTTTGACATGATGTGCAATGGACGTTCGAAGGACTAGAAGTTGTGATCATCACATCTAGCATCGGATCATGGACAAATGGGCAGCCTTTTACCTTTCGCTGTCGTTTAAAAAGAATATACCCTGACGTACCTATCACCAATGGCTTGCGACTTCCAGACGACGGGCATGTCTGCGTTTCGTATTTTATTCATCTCAGGCAAGTCTGACACTAATTCACCGACTCCGGAGGGCGCGGTAGCCTGGCAAGGAGAATTCGAAGCAAGAACCTTCAATCGGCGGCGCCTCCTATGACTGCGTTACCAGGAGTCCGTTATCCATTACAGATATCTCAGATATCTACTGCTAATCTCTGCAACTTCTCGCAAGCGTCGCATTGAACGAGGACAAACCAAATAATACAGAGATTGACGACATGTACAGGGAACGATATGCGTACTCAAGATAAATAAATAAATAAATAAATATATATATATATATATAAGATATAGCAACCATCACTAGCAAACTAGTAAACTAAAGCCTCACTGTGGTTACTCGAGTTCGGCATAGGATCTCTTCTTCCATAGGTTGAAGGCTCGGTTCACATCCTGACTAATGTGAACCATCCGTCCCTCCAGGTCTTTGAGTTGGTACTAGACTTCTCTCGTAAAGATAGATAACTTCTTTGTGTCTCCATGATACCTCGCAGAAGCTGACGCATAGTGTCCCAAATGAGGTCCATTAACGCCGATGGTTATCCCTATCCTTCATCTCTCCTATCCAACATGTTTTAAAGTTACGATACGTAGTTTATTAAGGGTGCACGTAGGGCGAGAGCAGGTGCTAGCTTTCGCGTGCACCCGATACTAGATTCGAGATTCGGGTTTCTCGCCCAAGCCAACCAAACCTTCCACCCTCCGTAGTCAGTGAATTGGTACCAGACTTGTCTGCGAAGGAAAAACGCTGACTTGTTTATCGGCTGGCCACGTAAGTCAATGTACGGCCAAATACGCATTCAGATCGCCTCCACGATATCCCGTAGAAGTAGAACGCGTGACGCCTCCCAAAAGGGATTGTGTAGCGCCGTCCTTTATCCTTTATTCTAGTTTATTAAGCTGTTCACCTGGTATTTACTATTTACTAGCTTCCTACATAAATTTAAATTCTCGTGTTCCATTTCGGAACCACAAAGACACTAGAGGCCGTGCCTTCGTTAGACTTAATATAAACGTGCCATCTCTAGCAAACGAGATGGTGAAATACATGCTTTCACATCAGGGTTTTCCTAATGCTTAGCTTAGATGGAGAAGAATCGCAAGAAGGAGCGGTCACGAGAGCAGCGAGCGTCCTTGGCGTCATCATCGTCTCTGTCGTCTATGCCTGCACCTGGATCAAAACCAGCCAGACGGAAATTGAAGCAGCTAAGCGACGATTCCAGCACATCAGTGTCATCAAGTGATTCAGAGGAAGTTATGCAACCCCGAAAGCCAGCTCCTGTAGAGAAGAAGAAGGTGGAATCAGTATGTTTATTTTCTTTAATTGACGTAAAGCTATGTCGGGCTACGTATATTTGTTTAGCGCTGGATGAGCTTTGAAAGACGTTTTTAGAAAATCCCCTTTTCAGAAAAGGAAAACCGCTCCGCCGCCCCTGGCATCTGATATGTCATCCAACCGGTCCACTGAGTCCGATTCTGATTCCGAGGAACAAATAGCGACAAAAAAAGGAAATAAGCGGCGGTTATCTCCTGGTGACAAGAAAGTGGGTGAAAAGAAAAAGGCGATTGCCTCAGCTTCTGCTACAGCGGTCGCGAAAAAGAAGCCAAAGGTCGGTTGCAAAAGTTAACTGCATCATATTAGGTCTTGTATTATTGTAAACACCGTAGATCATTTGCAGACTGTCGCTCGAAGTCGCGAAAAAGATGCGGATACAGATGAAGAAGCGATCACGCAACACGATCCAACGACCACCTGCGCTTTGAACAGCGAATGTACTCGGCCCCAGAGCGAACAGGTCGGATGGGTGAGTGAACACAAAGAACATTTGTCGGCAGGTGGCTCTGGACTCAACAAACACCTACGAATGACTTTGTTTCGCGCAAAATTAGATTTGCTGCGCTTTTGTGCTCTGCCAAATTGTTCCACTTCTGATACATCTTATTCTTTGGGCGTATTCACGTGAGCGGATATGTTCTTAATACTCGGCGATCTCATACACAGTAGCTACATAGTGCCGAAAATGCTTCGAGAAAGTTCCGTGGAATATTTGAAAGCGTGAGTCTGCCATAGATTTGCTTGCTATGAGTTCTATTAAAAACAACAAGGAAAGCAGTAGTGAACGATGTTGTGTACGTTGTGGGCGCTAGTTTGCAGGGTGTACACTGCTCTGTTCACGCTAGTTTGCAGGGTGTACACTGCTCTGTTCAGGACCACTCAAACCTTCCACTCCTAGGCGGTCGCCGAATCAGTATGGGAGTTGTGTGGGGAAATTGATTTGAAATTGAAGATTCCTCTGCAATGTTTCGTAGGCATGGAATGCCTGCACAATATTGGATAACGTAATCTGTAATATTTACCTTTCGGGGTTCTGAGATCTGTGATTGAGACGGATGGGTAAAAGGCGGTGGTGTTGAATCGCTTTAGAATGTGTATACCTTATTTATTTCTATCGGATACTGTGAATGCGCTTTTATTAGGTTGTCCGGAAAGTTGTTGGTGTGTTTTTAGTGCTTCACTTTGAACTACCATCACTTTCTCAAATCTCATCGGATTTAGGTGAAATAAGCGCAGTTGGAATCAGCGTACTTTTGCCAAAGGGCCCCCAGTCGACTTATTCTATCAGCGAAAAAATTAGGTGGTCGAGATTCGACAAACTCCACGAAAGCTGTTTTGGCTTGGTCCTGATTGGTGAAGGTTTTACCAGCGAGAAAGTTCTGAAAGTGCGTAGAAAGGTGGTAGTCGGTTGGTGAGAGGTCTGCAGAATATGGCGGGTGAGGCAGAACGATTTTTTTTTGGAAAATGTCTAGGGGTTCATCGACTTCCTAGCGCTATCCGGAACTTTTCCTGTTATCATACAGACCTTTGATCACAGGTGATGGTTTGATCCAAAAACGGGTTATTTTTGTTGCGGAAATGGAGAGAAGAACAGACCTCGAGACGTGACAAACTTTACCGCTCACTCAACTCGTGGGGCACCCACTTTTCGAGCTTTTTCACCTTCCCAACGCGTTTCAAAGCATTAGCAACAGCAGTTTCACTGACGTCTAGCTCTTCCCGATCCCGCGAACTGTTTGGGATGGTTCCACTTCCACCAATTCCTTCAACTCGTCGTCCAGGATTACTCTAGGTCGACCGCTACGGGGCTCATCTTCGAGGCTGAAATCTCCGGTCCCAAATTTACTGAACCGCTGGCGCAGAGTGCTTTCTCCAGCACTGTTAGGCCCCCACACTTGATTGATTTGTCGAGCTGTCTCGCCTGCGGATCGTCCCAATTTGAAGTTAAAATAAAGTAAAACATTGTGCTCCTTCGACAGACTTCAATAAGCCCTTCAAGATCAGAAATACACAACGTTGAAATTTAAATATTTATTCAGGTAGAGCGAAAAATTCTGTACAGAAAGAGGCATTAATGCGCAATGCAAGTTGAATTTTTTCTTAATAGTAGACGATTGAAAAATGGTAACACAAACGCTGAGAACTTCCCGGACAACCTAATAATACGAATTCGGCATATTTAGTGGCTATCGGTGAGTTCTCGATTAAAAAACCAGTGCTTTGCTGTTTGCGAATAACCGCGCGGGCAACCCACTGCCCCTAGGGTGGGCCTTTATTAGCTTGGACGCCACTATGACATAGATATGATTGACGACTGCCTGCGTTATGGCATTCTGTGCGCACCTCGGAAAGTTTTATTCAGAGTTTCGATTCATTTATTCAGAGCATCATCGGGCTATAACTGGAGAGAAATTTAGCAATGGAGATCCATTTGCAGATATTCTGCGACGACTGCCAGAACTGGTTCCACAACATCTGTATTTTGGGGCGTGAGGAGGCGCCCGATGACGAGTTCTTCTACTGTGGCTGCAAGGCGAAGAAGAAAGCGAAGAAGCGATGAACACAGCGCTGGCTGTTTCTCCGTACTGGCTGCTCACCGTGACGTACGTAAATCCAGAAACTCCACAACGTGAAATCGGGTCGCTCCGTGAGCTGGGTGTCCACTCATGCCCGCACCCTCGATGTCAACCGCTGGACGACGGTGGTCCCACCTTCGCACCCGCTTCACGTGGATTTCTCTGTACGACGAGATTCAACCTCCGCTCCACATGCGTTCATTGATCCGGCTGCTAATCCCAAGGAGGTAGAAATGCTATCCCTGAATTGCGGGTATTTCATAGTCTCATTTAGTGAACCAAAAGCCTGTTAGAGCAGGCGATTTGATCGGATCTAACAGAGATTTCTTTGTGTCTATAAATAGTTATCCATTCCACCTCATATCGCCTCGAGTTAACCGTGTTCGCTTCCACCCTGCATTTCCTTTCATTCGCTATATTACACGAACCCCACCATTCAGTAATGTGTACTACCGCAATGGATACATGTTATGTAGTCTTCTTCGTGACAGTGATAATAATATGATATATGTATAAATATATATGTAGGGCATATTGTGGAGAGGACTCCAACCTATTTGATTGTGTTGTTTTGTTAGAGCGAATGCCCAATACCAAAAAACATAATAAACAAATACAGATACTGACTGATGCTTGAGCTGTGGAGGCAAGCCTGTGAAGCACGCTTCACTCGGCGGACGTTTCGGCGCTTTCCGCCTTCTTCAGAGCCTGGCTGCGTGTTTGCAAGGTTACTCGTCCAAGCACTATTTCAGCTACCAGCAGCAGTCTCGGAAGTCAATGGGGAAGGAAAAGAGATGTGAGTGAGGGAGCCCAACCGACCTTAGGCCTTGCTTACAAGGGAGGTCAATGAGTGTCCCGTGGCAACTTTAAAAATGACCTATAAGGGGTTGTCGGGGATTGTAAGAGAAGCACCGTAATGGTTTTCAAATCTCCTGTGGCTCAATCTGTCAAAAATTGCAAAAAACCGTATCACTTCAGTGCGAGCCGAGAAAGCAAAGCCGACGTCTGGAATTGCCATGTCGTGGTTAGAATCTGTCCTGCAAAAGGTTTTGGATTGGAGCAGTAGCGGATTTACAACGATCTCACGATTTGCTTGTTAGCGATACAGTAACCGAAGGGGAACATTGAGGTGCGCCGCTTACCACGAAAGTGGCAGCGACTGGAAGGCTGAGTGGATAAGAGGGCGGACTTGCAGGCAAGGGGTAAGGTGTTCGGTCCAGAGGGTGTGTTCCTGCATTGCTGGGCTTACTCGATCCAATTTTGTCGATGTAAAGTGTATTTTGACCACGGTATTGTACCGCACTGACACTTAGCCTGGATGTTACGATATAAAAAAAGTAGAAGCGTTCATAATACATAGTTTGAGTGGGCATTGAGGAGGTCAGGCGGCTTTTCTCTGCTCAAAATAGATAATATTGTTTGCCTCGACCGTCTTCGGTAGGCATTGACGGTAGGACTGTCAGCACGACTGTACTTCACGACTCCTAAGATCGAAGAGAGTCTGAAAAAATAGATAAAAATGATTTATCTCAATTTTTATTTATTATTTATTTACTTATCATTTTATTTGTTGTATATGAAATATTAATTAATGATTTTTATTTATATTTATATTTTAATCATTTAATTAATGTATATAATTATATTTCATCAACTGTTGTGGTCATACTTCGGCACACTACACGAGACCTCTTTCTAGAGTTGACATCAATTGTACAATTCAATGTTTTCTCCGTGCCGAGTTATTGGTTGTCTTGCTAATTCCCTTCTTCCCAACTACTCTGCTCCTATTTGTAGGGAGATCGCCGTAGTAGATGCCTTTCGGGGCATCATTCAGAATGCTTCGTATGGGGATATTGATGGTGCTGATGGGGAGGAAACACTCCAAGTAGTTGAAGGAGCTGTAGTGGCGGGGAATGGGCTGTAGTGTGGGAACCCACTGACTCCGGACCACGTGATGGTCTAAATTTTAGGTAGAAAATATTTAGTTCTTCAAACTCCAGGTAGTTTTTTTGTTTGATGTTTATTGCATTGACGTTCTCTCATTCGTGATGTTAGCTTGACTTGAACGAAGCGCAGGATGTAGACTGCTCGTAGTACTACGTCGCCTTGTAGCAGTGATGAGGTTGCTGTATGTGACGGCCGTGAGATCACTAGCAATATGGTTGGTTGAGCATGAAGAAGATTGGTACTGTTATACTTTCCCTGCAGAGGTCGAAGAGGGGTCGAAGACATAAATATATAAATTAATTTTTAAAAATATAAATAAGTAATAATAAAATATAATAAATGAAAATAAATTTAAAAACAATAATTGAATAAATAAACAAATAAGTATAAAAACAAGTCTTTTTTATCCAATTTCTTCATTTTCTCCTCGATCTTTGGAGTCGTGAAGTACAGTCGTGCTGAGAGTCCCACCGTCAATGCCCACCGAGGACGGTCAAGACAAAGAATATTATCTATTTTTGAGCAAAGAAAAGCCACCTGCTCTCCTCAATGGCCAATCGAACTAGGTATTATGAACTCTTACTTTTTTGTTTTCATATCGTAACGTCCAGGCTAAAATAAGGTTATAATGTCAGTGCGGTACAATGCCGTGGTCAAAATACACTTTACATCTACAAAATCAGATCGCAAAAGCGAATAATGCAGAAACGCACCCTTCGGACCCGAGCCCCTTACCTCTTTCCTGCAAGTCCGCCCTCTTATCCACTTGGACATTCAGCCGTTGCCGCCTTGATGGTGAGCGGCGTAATTCAATGTTTCCCTTCGGTTACTGTATCGCTAATAAGCAAATTGTGAGATCGTTGTAAATCCGCTAGTGCTCCAATCCAAAACCTTTTGCAGGATAGATTCTAACCACAACATGGCAGTTCCTGACGTCGGCTTTGCTTTCTCGGCTCGCACTGAAGCGATGCGGTTTTTTGGAATATTTGACCTGCCCAGATGTCCGCAGGAAATCTGAAAACCACTACGGTGCTTCTCTCACAGTCCTCTACAACCCTCAATAGGTCACTTTTATAATTGCCACGGGACGCTCATTGACCTCCCTTGTTAGTGTGCGCGCGACGCGCGACGCGATGTCATGTGTAGTGGACGAATTGATCAATCGCGTCGCTGGATCAATTTGGCAACTACGCATGCATAGCGTCGTGCGTCGCGTGCACACTAAACAAGGCCTTACGGAAGCAGCCGAGAGGCTGGTGCATGGACGGACGCAGATTGATCGAAGGAGACACTCCCTTGGATCGACCCCTCAACGGCCATTGGCCCTCTGGGATGAGGAGCACAGTGGTCGCAAAGGGAACCAGCTCCCCGGCTACCGCCACGCGCTCCTCCTTCCTGCTACTCCAGGGATTCTTGACGGCTATCCGCGGGGCCTCGAGGTCCTGCGCTGCGATGTCGGCCTGGCTCCCTAGGATTGTAGCCGCCACCCCACCACTGCGTCGCCATGACTTCGCTACCCCAACGGCACGGAAACCTTTCATCTGCGGATTCCATCCACGTGCTCCCTGATCCTCACCGAATTACAGAGATTCATTCCTCTGCGTTTGTAAGGTCGTTTGTTGATTATTAAAGAACCGGTTTCACTAAGTGCTGACCAGGGAATGCCGTCAGCTTCCCATGGAACTTTGGATTGAGACCTACATCAGGTGAAAAAGCTCGAGACGCTCATTACAGATATGTAGACCAAATTTGCTAAATGGATCTCCTAAGCCAGTTGCGGCAGGCGAAAGCCGCCAGTGTTGCCTAATCAAAGGTGCGGTTGGCAGCGCTGACAGCAGCGGCAGCGACACAGTGGTAGACTGCTCGCTCCACAGGTTTGGGGTCATGGGTTCGATCCCCGTTGGTGACGCCGTTTTTGCATTTTGTGACCTGTCTTCGACTACAATCTCATTTTTAACACATTTTGAGCAAACGGCTGATGGCGGCTTGCATGTACGTCTATTAGGATATTCGGAATTGGAAGCATGTTTCAGGAAACATGTTTTATTCATATCATAAAGGAAGTTGACTGAGAATTGGCATTATGCGAAGAAAAACACTATATGTAGGTTGCAATCACACCAGGTCAGGACTTATAGCTGAGGTGCCAAAGTCAACTTCGTTCCCGCTCGTCATCATTGTAGTCCCAGTCGGAGTCGTTGTCAATGGAATCGCATCCAAATCTTCATCCATCTCCATTTTTACGAATGCTGCAGCATTCTCTCGTAGAATGGTAGCGAACCTTGCGCCAATCCTCCTTTCCTCGCGTGTAGCCACAGTGCTATCCTCAGATGATCTGAATTCAGAGAGGAGAATGGAGGCTACCCTTGCTGGGGAAAAAGGTATAGCCAATGAAGAAAAATCAACATGGCACATCGAAAAATTGATCTACCAGGCCAAACGCTTGGCCTACTTGCTGGACAATGCATGAGATTAGAAGCCGTTTAGCGTAAGTTTAGGTTTACGACTAGGTGTGCAGTTTCAACAGCATGTTTGTTTCACAAATTTTTTGTGTTGTTCAATCAGTGTTGAGGAAGGTTTGAACAGATATATATATATATATATATATATATATATATATATATATATGATTTGATTAAAAAATTTTTGCTTCCTTTATGCCATGAATGAAATATGTTTCCTGAAATATGTTCCAACGTCGAATATACCAGTAAACGTAAATGCATGCCGCCATCAGCCGTTCGCTCAAAAGGGTGCTAAAAATGAGATTATAGGTCCTCGTCGAAGACAGGTCACAAAATGTAAAAACGCCGTCACCAACGGGAATCGAACCCATGACCCCAACCCTGTGGAGCGAGCACTCTGCCACTGCGCCGCTGCCGCTGCTGTCAGCGCTGCCAAATGCACCTCTGATTACGCCACACTGGCGGCTTTCGCCGGCCACAACTCTCGCTTAGGAGATCCATTTAGCAAATTTGGTCTACATGTCTGTGATCAGCATCTCGAGCTCTTTCACCTGATATAGGTCTCAATCCGAAGTTCCATGGGAAGCTGACGGCATTCCCTGGTGAGTTGCCTCGAATAAGGGAGCGCCGGTGGTGTAGGGGGTGTGCGTCCTTATTCTCAACCATTTCTCCGGGGTGGTGTTGTTAAAATAGTGGGTGGCGTACTTCCTATCGACCAGCTGTCCACAACCTCGCATGGATAAGCGCTTAGGGCATGGCTAGGCGAAAAAAGAAATCCGTGCTAACTATCATGAAGTTAAATATTATGCTGTCGCGAAATTAATCGCCGAAACGGAGCGCTTAATTCACACTGCTGTAATTCCGCTTAAACAGAACTTTATTAATCGAAGTAAAAACCGCCGGAATCTATACATCTTTGCCAACGAACAGACAACAAATCGAATCCTTTACAATAAACATTGAGATCACAGGGACTAACGAAAGCAAGGAGGGCACATTCAACATCGCCCAGATTAGTGAATTGTTTTTGACGCAAACGAGAATCAAGAGCTCAGAAAAGTTATAACCAGTAAGGAGAAGGTCGTGATAATATGACTGGTAAGGGAGAATTCCGATACTTAGGTGGGTCAGTTTTCGCCGAGTGATTTGTGAGGTGTGTGGCCTTGCGTTGTTCTGCAACAGGAGCGGCCCTCCTTTATTCACTACTGCCAGCCACAATTTTTGCAGCTTCTCATACATGTGGTCTAAATCATAGCAGTAAGACTCTGCTGTGACTCCCTGACAAGGTTGCAAAACGTTTAGTGGATTACACTTTTGCAACACCACCACAAAGTAAGCATAACATTTTTAGGGTAAAGGTCAGGTTTAGGAGAGAAATGTTGGAGGGGCATCCTTATCTACCCGGACAAATCTCCGCTTCCTGTTACCCATTTTTCAGCTATAGTTATAACAAGGCCTACAAAAGGCTCATGTCTAGCTAGCAGGTTGGAGCAAGTGTCGAGACATGCCAGACGCTGCTTGTCGGTCAGCGCATGAGGCAGTTACTTCGACATCTTCTTCACCCTGCCGATTCCAGCCAAATGTCTTGCTACTGAACTATGATATACGCCAAGGTCCTCCGCTAACGTACATGTATTCGCCTCCAGATTTGCTTCGACGGCTCTTCTCAGAACCTCGTCGTCGAGCGACGACCTGTGCCCGCGACTCGCTTTTCCTTCGAGATCAAAATCGCCAGAAACGAATTTTTGGAAGCAGTGCTGCATCATTCGTTCGCAAGGACAATCCGTCCCAAAAGCGCTTCTATTACGGGGTGCCTGTGCCGCAGAATGTCGGAATTAAAATTCGCAAAGCATGATGACTCGTTAGTGGTGTTTGTTCATGATTTTACGGAGCACTGGAAAAGGTCGGCTAGAAAAATTAGAGCGACATCCACATATCTTTTTAGAAGAAGCAGGATAAACCTACCCAACGGTGTGTGGCTTCCCCTGAGACGGAGAGAGTAAACAAATTATTTATACATATCTCTAAACCGAAATTAATTTGGCGACAGCCTAACATATTTATTTATTTGTACGTCAAATAGATGTGCACAAAACGCTAGAGAAAAAAAGATCGAAACAAGCCATGCAATAAAAAAAGACAACACCAAAACAACGAGAACAACAAATCACCCAGCAGTGGCAACCCTTTGCCAACCAATTTTCAACGAGGGGAACAAGTAGTAAACTTGCAACTGAGAGAGAAGAGAGCATGCCCCTCTAAATGTGTGAAGTGTCGCATACTCTTTTTCAGGTTCACACCAAGGCTTCCTGCCCACATCAGCCAGCTATTATTTATTTAATAAATTAAATTTAAATTTATTTATTTAAGTTTGTAGACTGCTGGTCTAAGTCAATCTGATAAACCATCTTTTACGGGCAGCGCGTATGTCGGCGAGGGCCAACGGAGAGCATGTTCCCTCGACAGTCCTATAGAAGAGGCTTTCAATTATATGCGAAGAATTGCAAGCGGACTATAGAATATATTGGAACATGGCACCTGTGGCCCTATGGAACGCCTTACGCAAATTACCTAGCACTTAAGTTCAAAAGATTCAGCAACGCCAAGTATAAGCTGTCGTAGGAGGCGTACTGAAATAGGATGATTTAACTCCATAAGAAAGCTAATATATTAGCTATATTGCCTTACAACAGATAACAGAACTTCGGCACATGCGTACGCTGGCTGTCCCACGGGACTGGTAACTAGAACAGGTAGCCAAGAAAAATAGATAGCACAATTAGGTGCGCGAGCTAAGAGGGCATTACAGCTCTAGTAAGCATGCTCAGTCCTAAAAGCCCAGTCGCGGTATGCCACCATCTCTATGTAGAACCAAAAATTAGGAGGATCTTACCAAAGAGTGCAACTGGCCGGTAAGTCGCAAGTAAAGCGACTTAAATAAGTCACGTTAATGCTAAAAATACTTGTGAGAAACCACTGGCTTAGATGAGAGCCACCGTCGCGGTGGGTGCACTAAAACATAATACTCTGTGACCTAAAACTAAACATAGTACGCAAAACACCATATCATTCGAATGCCTCGTCTTTTGTGTCTTTCCAATGCATTTACGCAAAGTCGGAGATTCGTAAGGCCTGCAAAACATCTAGTTTATTCAACCGTCCCTTGAAAACAGAGTGGTGTTCTCAGAGTTCAAAATCTCACCTGATAGGTGTCTAATCTATCTTGCGCCTCGTTAGAAAACGAAATTAAATAATTGTGCGATTTTTTTTTCTCGATTATATATATATATATATATATATTTATTGCACGAGAATAAGCTCATGCGAAGATAAAAACCTAGTCAAACGCAAAAGAGAGAACAACACATTGGTCACATTCATCAAATAAGTGAGTGACTAAATCATAGCAAAAAAAAGAGAAAAGTTCAAACAAGAAACAGACGGCGTTAAATAAAAACAAATAGGTCTATGGCAGAATTGTGATGGGAGAGGGCGTGCATCAGGGACCGAGGTATCTGTTAACCATGTTTCTGAACGCATTGATAGATGAGGGCATGATTTTGTTTTTAGAGAATTTGACGTAACTACTCACAGCTCTGTTAACAAAGAAGTTTGTTCTACAACTGAGTTTGGCTTTAGGTACAATGAGCTTCGAAGTCGCCCCCCTGGTCAGAGACGGTTTGATCGTGAGAAGCTCACTCGGCATGATCCCACACTCACCAACAATAATTTTGTGGAGTTGAATGAGGTCGAACTTCTTTCGTCGCTGCTCAAGTGTGGGAAGTTTGAGGTTGAAATTCCTTGTGTAGGAGGAAGGTAGTCCATCATATAAAAAACCAGTTCGTCGTACAAGCAACTTCCTAGTAAAGCTGTTCTGCACGCTCTCCAGTAGCTTGATAATTTTAATCTTAGAAGGGTTAAAGATCACAGTGCCGTATTCTAGCAGGGGCCTAACATAGCTCTTGTATGCTCGCAAAAGTACAGATGGATTATCGGTAGAAAGGGCTCGAAATAGGCGATGAACAACACCATGGGCTGTTGCAGCTATGCGCTCACAGTGACTGTCGAAGCCAAGGTCGCGAGTGATGAAGAACCCCAAGTCTCTAGTTTGCTCAACTTTGGCGATTGACACACAGTCAATTAGGTAGTCATATCCTGGATTGCGTCTTCCTATGTGAAGTAGCTTTGTCTTTTCTCTCGAAAGGGGCAAGCTCCACTGAGCTGACCAACCGATTACCTGGTTCAAGGCCTCTTGCAATAGAATACAGTCATTAGGCGTCGAAATATTCATATATAACTTAATGTCATCAGCGAAAGCGACGCATTTGACACCAGACTGTATAATAAGCTCAGGGAGATCATAGGTATAGATATTGAAAAGTACGGGAGATAGGACAGCGCCCTGTGGGACTCCACTAGTGACACTCCTAAATTCTGAAACTGTAGAGTTAACTCTTACAGCCATAGATCTATTGCTAAGGAATGCCTGGATCCAGGAAATGATGCGCGGATGGATACCGACTACTCGGAGCTTGCATATAAGTTTAGAGTGAGAAACCCGATCAAAGGCTTTTTCAAAGTCTAGATAGATAACATCCGTATATTTTCCACCATCTAGGGAGAGAGTCCAGTCATTAAGACATTGAAGCATAGCAGTTATTGTAGACTTCCCTTTTTGGAACCCATGCTGACAAGAGGGGATTATGCAAAACTCGTTAAGGTGCTTAGTAATGCGATCTTTTAGCACTTTTTCGAACAGCCTGGCAAACACCGAGGTGATGCTGATGGGGCGATAGTTGCTCGGTGAAGAAAGCGGGTCCTTCTTGGGAATAGGCGTGACATATGAAATCCGCCATCGCGATGGCACCTCAGCCCTCATGAGACTGAGATTAAAAATATACTCTAAGGGCCCAGCTATAATATGCGCAATATTTTTAATCACGATAAGCGGTATATCATCAGGTGTTACGGAATAGGATGGAGGCCACTTATGAAGAAGACCATAGAGCTCATCAGCATGAAACCATACCGAGTCAGACATCACAGGAAACTTGGGTGATATGTCCAGTACATATTGTTCACTGTCCTTGGTGAATACTTGGGCAAAACTGTCAGCAAGCAGTTCAGCCTTCTCGAAGTCGGAACGAGCAATCCTGCCATCTCTGTTTACGAGGGTACAAACTGTGTGCTTAGGTCGAAGTCTGTGCTTAAGAAACTTGAAGAAAGCTGATTTGTTGCTAGATTCGACGACTTTCCTTTCAACTGATTTATTGTACTTGGCAAGCTTGCGTTCGAACCGAATTCTTAGCCTGTCGTATAACTTCCAGTGCTTGACCGTACCAGTATTCGTTGCCACCTTCCATGCATTAAACATCCTGATGTAGAGAGAATTGAGGAAGCCCGGTAAGGCGGAACGGCTAGGGGGAACTCTAATCGTAGGTATAAATAAGGCAATGGCATGTTGAAGAATTGCAAGAAACATTTCGTACTTATCGTTGACACTGACTAGAGAGTCCAGGGAGGAATACCAGTCAACATTTGCGAGAAAGTTCGCAACGGCTTGTAAGTTGACAGCGCTATAGTCTCTTTTGGCAACCATAAGGTCTGACTCCTTAGGAAGATTCATTTTAAATGTGATAGTAGAATGATCACTGGATCCAATGGGGGGACCAACTACGACGGAGTCAATTAAGCCCACCCGGTTACTTAAAACAAGGTCAAGAATATTACTTCCTAGCGTACATTTGTCAACCAATTGCTCTAATGAATGGGACTCACATATCTCAAGGAATGATTTAGACAAGGACTGTTTGGCAGTGGGATTGGGACTGGCTGTCCAATCAATATCTGGAAGATTGAAGTCGCCCATAACGACAGTCGGGTGGTCACAGCTGATCAGGTCACTTATGGCCTTGTACATCTGTCTTGTGAAACATGGGGAGCAGGACGGGGCTCTATAAAGTAGGAGTAGACGAACAGCAGCAAACTGAATGGTGATGTCGCAACACAGGATCTCATAGCCAGATTCAACTGACTCCTTAAAAATAAGAACGGGAGAATGCTTTTTCTGGATCAACATTGCAACTCCACCGCCTTTCCTGTTGAGGCGATCACACCGAAGGACTTCCAACGACGCAACACGGCGACCCAGGGCAGTAGCAACATCGAAGCCGCACCCAAGCCAAGTTTCAGTTAGACATATGATGTCAAAATCGAAACGAGTAAGCAGGAAGGCGAACGCGTTGATATAACGCGTGTCTGGCGATTACTGGGTAGTGTAGGTTAAATCCAGTAGACCCTAGGCCACAGGGCCTAAAGATCCAGCAGTTACTAGCCCGAAGTTTGAGTTCTCTCTGCAGTACTTTGAAAGAGAATACTAAATCAGAAACAGTCCTCCTATATAGCAAGGATCCTAGGCCTAATAGCTTTAGACGTTCACCATAACTTGGGAAGTTTCTCTGGGAAACCCCTTGGTGAAGCCGACAGAATACGAGACGAGTAAAGGTTTTTGGACGTTTTCAAGTCTCACTCTAAAGCAGAGGGATTTCATACCACAGAGCAGTATTCCAAGTGTGGGAGAACTTTTCAAGTCTCACTCTAAGTTCCTTAGCAGAGGGTTCCATACCACAGAGCAGTATTCCAAGTGTGGGAGAACATGTGTCTTATATAGTTTCACGCGAATGTCTGGCACATCGCTGCACTATGGCTGGAAAAATCCAGTTTAGAATCTACAACAACACCAAGATCTTTAACCGTTTCACTCTTAGGAAGAAATGTATCGTAAATGGTGTAGACAGCAGGATGTTCTTCATCGAAGCGTAACACAAAACATTTTTAGGATTAATAGTCAGCCCTACGGACGCATGTAGCGCAGTCGGAGGAGGCGCCGGCTGTCGCGAGCACCCGATATCAGGTTCCTGGTTCGGATTTCCCGCCCAGGCCAACCAAGCCTTTCATCCCTCCGGGGTCGGTGAATTGGTACCAGACTTGTCTGGGAAGGATAGAGCGCTGACTTGTTCATCGGCTGGCCACCGCAAGTCATTGTATGGCCAAATACACATTCAAATCGCCTCCACGACGTCCCGCTGGAGTGGATTGCGTGGCGTATCCCAAAAGGGATTGAGTAACGCGGTTCTTTAACCTTTATCCTTAACCAGCCGTCCGTGCGGCTTCGCCGTGGCAACTTCTCATCAATTGTAGCTGCCACCAATGCCATGGTTTCTCAGGAAGAACATCTTAACTACGTCGATTAGGGCAAATTAGAAAAAAGCGAAAATTTTTGCCCAAGTTGGAGGAGAAGGGGTCGTACTTCGATTTAGTTCCTTGTATGAAATTCCTCGGAGGGATCGTTCTTTCGCAAGTATTGTAAGCAGAAGTCCGTAAATAATAAAATTTATTATTACCAGTCGTACAGCGGCCTAACGGCCGCCGACGACAGGTTGGGGGCTTCGCCTCCAAAACCCCAGAAGTAAACACCATCTTCTTTCCCAACTTTTAGACCTTCACACTTTCATTGCAGCAAAGAACTTGTTTTACTATATAGATCACAGCCGTCAGAGCGGCCCGTCGGCTGCATTGACGGCTTCTCAACGGCTTCGCCGTAATGATAATTTCTCATCATCAATTTTAGCTACAACCTATGTCACGGTTTCCTCAGGAAGAACATCTTAACTACGTCGATTGGGGCAAGTTAGAAAAAAGCGAAAAAGTGGACGACATCCACAAAAAACGCTAATTTGCCAAATATCGATAAAATATTGATGGTGATCGACAGTTCAAAAAAGAACTTCGGATTCGTGTTCAGCGACCTCGACTACCTCTGGGGCTGAAGTTTGCCGCTCGAACGACATCCACAAAAAATCGATAAAAAAATCATTTAGGTGATCATCGACGGAAGGCCTTTACAGCACGGGGCAATCGATATCGATCGATATCGATTGCCCCGTGCTGTAAAGGCCTTTCGTCGATGATCACCTAAATGCCTATGCACGGTTGCCGACGTGTTCGGCACGTCTACGGCTAGCCATGCACGGTTGCCGACGTGTTCAGCACGTCTACTGAACCGCCAGGCACGTTTGGCTACGTGTTCAGCACGTCTACTGAACCGCCAGGCACGTTTGGCGACGTGCTCAGCACGTCTACTGAACCGCCAGGCAACCCCCACTCCAGTTGTGACGGACGGAAACACGCACACACACACTGCTCCTTTATATATATGTATATTTTTTGTATATTTATATTTATTGTAGCCAATAACAATTACAAAAAACAGACAGACAATGACATCTACGAGTGGCTATGGAAGTAGTCTAAAAAAATGCCACGTTTTCAGACTGATATTTGCAATTGGCGAAGAGTAGTTCGTCCTTGTCTCTTATAATGGGAGAGAATAATTTGTACAGGTTGCTGAAAGCATAAAAAAGAACATAAAACTTTTATAAAATTCTTGCCGCATGCGATGCGCCAGGTCTACGACCTTCTAAGCATACGACCTCACGACTTCTTTAAACTAGTACGCACCTCAGAAAACGCACGAAAGACGTCAGTACGGAGAATGAGAATCTTAAAAGTTGATCAAAAGCAAGAAAAAAATCAAAAAATCGTATAAAAAGATATTAATTGCAACCAGGGACTACTCTTAGCCGATGCAAACACGTAACTTAATGCGAGAAAAAATGAGGACGCATTAGCAAACAGTACAGAGAAACGAACTATGAAAAGAATTTGGGATTAGTGTTGGCCTGGCAAAAACGGTAGGAACATAGCCGTTGAATGAGCAGTCGATTTCTGTAGGATGAGCAGTCAATGGAGTGATGAATGTACCGCATACATATAAGGAAGCATTTGCGAAAGCACTGATCCTGTAACATTACAAATTTATGCAGAAGAAATAGTTTTGTAATCAAGCTCAGAAAAACCCTTGTTGTTGGAGATGACGCTCAGCTTCCGAGTAAAAATAGCTGGCGAGGATGACGAGACTACAGCCAACGGTAAGCCATTCCAAACTCGAGCGAGCAGCTCTTACCAGAAATGAATCTTATATCTTAATAGTCAGCCCTAGTTCAGAAGCCCACCTGCACAGATGTTGCAATGCAGGGTTATGGGCAAAGCACGTTTTAGCGCGGTCGTCTCTCGTATATGCCCCATAAATTTTTATATCATCAGCATACACATGGAGCCTCATGTTTTCCGTAGGTTTTATGACATCCGATATGCCAGCTGTGTACACGAGGAAAAGTAGGGGTGACAGAACGCTACCCTGAGGCATCCGGTTGTGCATAGATACTTGTCCGAAAACTCAAACCCCACTTTAACAGTCAAAAATCTGTTTTCTAGATAAGATGCAAACCACCTTAAAAGCGAACCATTGGCACCTAAAGATTTTAATTTGCAAAGTAGTTTTGAGTAGCGTATTTTATCAGAAGCTTTGGATAAATCTATTTAAACGACATCTACCCCTTGATTAAATGCAGCTCTCCAATCGAATCAGCTGTCTACGAGATCCGTGGCTGTTGAAAGTCCAGGTAGGAAGCCATGCTGCCCATCTTGAAACGAGCCAAACCAGGGCAGCCAGGTAAGAGGTTTCTCCCTTATAATGTTTTCCATAATCTTAACAGAAGCAGGCGTATGCTAATGGGGCGAAATTGAATAATCGTACGGGCAACTGTTACTTTAGGTATGGCTGTCACCAGCGCATGCTTCCAAGCTGACGGTACCTCCCCTAGCATCATAGAGATGATGAAAATGACCGTGAGTGGTCTGTATATTTCATGGACACATTTTTTAAAACAATGGGCCTAATTCCATCACAAGACTCTGTGGTAGAAGACCTCAGGTTTTTTAGAGCACGCAAAACGTCGGAAGGATGAAAGAAGATGCTACTGAAGGAACGCATACATCCCGTAGAAGTAGAATGCGCTGGCGCATCCCAGAGGGGATTGAGTAACGCCGTCCTTTATCCTTTATCCTAATACAGCCATTATTTGAAACATTTTATACTAATTTTTACAACTTCGCGGGACGAATGAGAGACTCCACGCCTTCGTAGGCATTCCTGGAAAATCTATCCTTCGGTTGCCATTCCGTCATCGCTTCCGAGAGTGTCTAACAAAATTTTGTTGATAAGGCACTCAAGTCAGCTTTAGAAATTAACACTCGGCATTGTATAGAGTACAATTTCGAATGCAGATGTTGCTCCTCCACGTACAAAAATGTGCCGTGTCCACGAGATGCTCGGAAAGCCTGAAAATTGAAATCGTTGTGATTAATTCGACAACTGCTCTCAAAAGTGCTCTATTTTCAACTGTAAACAAACAACATATTATTATAAAAAATTTCATACTCAAAACCTTTAATCAGCGTTTTTTCTAGCATATAACTCGATCAAATAATTACTCAATAGCACGTCTTCCTTGAACCAATCTGACACTGTCGACGCTGGACTTGGAAATAAGAACCTGTCGTGCAAGGGTTATCAGATCAAGGTAAATTACTCCTTATCCGATGAAACCTACGGGATAGATGTTCCTCTGTCTAGTATAGGCTCTGTATGTATCTTTGTTATAAGAATACATACAGTATATGGATTGTAGAGAAGGGGTGGAGTGAGAAGGCAGACGGCTCCCTTCCAGGCAGCTGGCGGCAGACGACCTCACGGCCGGGACGTCGTAGACGTGACTCCCGTAGCAGGACGTCGCTATCAGTGCCAGGGCGTCGCCGTCGAGGGGTGCGGATTGGGTGCAACCCGACAGGGTTAACCCTTTCACGCTTCAACAGAGGTCTAGAAAAGAACAATCGTCAGGAAGCTGCTTTACGTCCCGGTTCCAAGGCTTATCTTGTGTAGCACACTACGCTCTCCTGTCGCTACTGTTGCTCTCGTCGCTCCTGTCGCCTCTTCATAGTTTCTGAGCGTTGCTGTCGATCTTGCCGGTGCGCTCGCGTCACGAAGTATGTACAAGCCCAAATACCTTTCGTTTTCGTCCAACGTCATTCAGGAGAGGGGCGCTCGCTAGTATCGCGCCGTACCAGTGCCCTGCTTGTTCGCAGAAGTACAATTGTTGGAATATAAAAGCACAAAACCACTGCCATCTTGCCATGTCTACCGATTGAAATAATCAATCGCGCCCACACAATGCGTTGGGACTATATGCGGGAGGAACTCTGGAAAACTGGAGCCGAGTTCATCAACGACTCACAGCAACTTGACAGAGAAAATTACAGCCGAAATCCCTGATATGCTTCCAAAGCGATATGGTGGGCGGGAAGCCGCGTTCCCTGATTTTTCCGCTGTGAATTCTCTGTTAAAGTATGTAAGCCGTTGATGAATCCGGCCCCTGATTCGAATAGGGTACGGTAAGCAAGGCTAACCAGATGTAAGACCCACCAGTGGCCATGGGGTGCGTGCGTCCACAACCCGCTTTGTTTTCTGGGCGGAAAAACGATCGATCACGCGGACGAACAGCATCCGATGCGACGGCGCGGTGGGGACACCTGCTGGTGGTCGCGTCATGCCGCGGTTCTTCCGAGCTGCCCTTTTGCGGCGGAGTGGCTCCCGGCGCGTATTCCAGCACGGCCGTCCTGGGTGAGTCAGCGGATCGGCGGCCGCCAGACAAGGTGGCCAGGCCACGCGTCACTCCCAGACCGGCGGGGGGGGGGGGGGGGGTGCACGGGCCCGGCTGCTCGGCCCGTAGCGGGTTCTGTGCGGCCGTCGCGCTGCTCTGCTCGTGTCGCCAGCGCCCTCGGCGGTTCTCAACCCGTATCGATCGTGTCGTGCTGGTCGTGGAGCGGACCCCCCCCCCCCGGCCGGTTCATTCAGCACTCGCCATCCTCGCCGTTCCGTCCCTCGGTCCGTCTACAGCCTCTCTCAGCAGTCGTGCCGCTTCGCGTCGTTTTTACACTGATCTCCCCCTTTCAAGGACAGGGACAGCGTGATCCCGCGGCCGGCGTTCCTTCCGACGATGGGTAATTGCCTGCCGGTGCTGTTTCGCTTGAGCAGAACTACGTCTACTGGTGACTCCACGCGGTACGTCCTTTTCGCCTCCTATATACTCCGGCGAAACTTTCACTCTGCAATTTCCACACACAGATGAGGGGGGGGGGGAGGTGAAGGATTTATTTCTCGTCGCGTTATGCGCTTGGCGTGTTGATTGTTATGCATGCTATACGCCTACATACATGTGATACGGCAGATACACGTTGTTTCTCGGAAAGACTGTTATACGTTTGCATGCATACATGCGAAATGCTTAGAACATATGGAGCCCTCTGAACCTCTGGACGTAACATCGCTCCGGTCCAGTTGATTATACATGTAAGGCGTGAGAAGATTAAGTGTAGAGCACTATCTAACGACAAGAAATGTGCCATAGTGTGTCCGTGAGCGTCGGTAGAAGGCTAGTAAGGCTGTGGTGTCGGCGACCCTATCCGCCAGAGATGCTACCGGCACTGCGAAGAAGTGGAGATACGAGCTGACCGCATTTGGAAGGGAGAACTAAATTGCCCTAGGGGTTGACCCGTCCAACGACTAGCTAGCGTGGTTTTCCCAGTGTCGATCCAGTCGTTACTGCGTGAGTAGCGGCCCCAACCCTAGATGGATGCGGTGTCAGCCTTTTATGACCCGGGACGGATGGCTTTAGGGATTTTTTAAAAAATAATCCGAGCAGCGAAATCTCTATTCGGCTTGCCTCCGTTGCGCGAACTGAAACGAAAGGACTGTGGCAGCTGAGAGCTTCTAATTTTACGGAATCGCTGCCGTAATAAGGTCTGGGTCAGGTCTAATTTAATGGCCACGTTAGTACCTACTTCAGCCTGATCGGTCTTGGACCTAGCGATCAGAGTCCACCATATGCCCTCACCTCTATAAGAAAAGTGCTGGAACTGAAACGCGTAATGCTCGCTAATCCTTAGCAGACCCTGGAAGGCGATAAGGACCATGCTAGCCGCTACGACGGCTTGATCCGAGCTTTGGTCGAGCTCTGTTTTAACTATTACATCTAAGTCGGACTTGGAAGCTCTGGAATGATGCTTGGCAGGTGGTGAAGACTTATTGGCCATCCCAAGCAGCGCTTTCAAAACGTCTGCGTCGTCCGAAGGAAGCGGGCCAAAGAAATGTGTGAGGGCGCTCATGTGGTATCCTAGGGATCTAGCCTTGCCTTGATGGATTAAGTGAGCCACAAAAACGTTCCCCAATTTAGGGAGGCCTGATATGGGGACCCGAAACTTGGAAATAAAGTCCAAAAACTAGGTCTTCACCCGCCGGTAAATCTTGGGCGTCCATGGCGCTACAGCGAAATCGATACAAGCCTCGATAATGGTGGCTACTTGCTTAAGACACTCTGCTGACGTCGTGGAAGCCGTGTCCGAGGCTGCCGTTTGGCGTAGGTCGCGGATTACAGCTGTAAATATGTTTTATTTGGTTTCTTTTTTAACGCAAATGGGAGGGCGGGTGAGGTCGCTGGACGAGGAAAGCCGGAATGGGTTTAGCCGGGGCCCCTCCCTCCTTCGTCAGCGCCGGCGCTTACAGACCTCAGCAAACGCGAGGCGCTGGCTCGTGACTTCGCAGGTACCGGTGTCGTACCGCTGGTACCGGTATCTGCATTCGGGGCCAAATGCATCGACCGCTGTCGGTGACACGAGACATGTAGAAATTCAAATCATCATTTTATCGGCCTCGATCTCCATTAACTAACCCTCGAAAGTGAGCTAAACTCCGAGTTTAAACTGAGGGGGCATTCTGGGGCCGTATGCTCGTCTACCATGAGTCTCCCCCAATGGGGGATTGGGGCGTGATATGATATATTGATATTGATTGATTTTCCCCCAACGGGGGAACACGAGCATATGGCCCAAAAAGGAGCGTATTTTGATTCCAGTTGTCAGCCTCTCAAAGGGCACTATTGTTGGCTTCTTCTGCTTAGCGTCTAATTTCTTTTCATGTATCGCATCAACTGCGCCCTAAACAATGTACGAAACAAATGTTGTGCTTTGAGAACGCTGGTAGAACACTAGGCTTATGGCGCGAACATATGACGTGTGTTTACCTTGAGTGTTTTCCAACCATTTGGTAGAAAAAAATATTAAGGAACTCCAGTATGAAATTTGAGAAGACTGATAGCCAGCAACTGGAGAGGTGTCGTGAATGGATGAGGGCGCAATGTGGCTCGGGGGGGGGGTCACCTCCAAACAGATTCGCCGGCCTTCCTTCCGACGTTATTCGGTGTCCCTCTGTCGAGAATGAACCTAGTTACATATGTAACGTCTGGCAAACACAGATTCGAGAGAATAAACGATAACGAACGACGCACTCCCTGGCGAGCTTGAACAGGGCGGATGTCGACGCGACGCGCGACGCGCCGCTGCGCCCTCCTATCGAACTGGCGAGTCGAAGCGGCAGTCGATGCGGCGACACACTCTAGCCCGGTGCCTTATCGAGCTTTTTTCTTTATTCTCTCTTTTAGTCGTTTTTTAGCCAACTTTCTCTGCCGTCGGTGCAATTCTAGTTGGAGGGGACGCACCTTATCGGTACCATGATAAGGTACCTCCCCCACCCCCAACTAGAATGCAGGTCACCGACGCATGACAGAAGAGCAGGTTAGTGTTTTTTTATTGTTCTGTTGCTCCTCTGCATTCAGCATAGGTATTTTGACGTTATATACATATTTGAATCTGTTTGGAGGTGACCCCCCTCGAGCCATATTGCGCCCGGATGTGAGGTCTTTCCTAGTCAGGGGGGCCGAAGGGTTTTTATTTTATTCTATTTCACATATTGTACAAGCTGTGCACCATAAGTAATAAACGAAACAAAAACTGTAGGTTACGCCGGATTGCATGGCATATGCTGAGTTTGAGTGTTTTTCAGTTCTTTTGTGAATGATGTGGAAATTTCAAGTGGAAATTTGAAAAATTGAGGTCGTAGCAAGTTCATAGCCAAAGATGGAAAGAGAGGTGTCATGAACGTTCTGGTAGTGTTAGCATGAAGAGGAGAGAGCGGATAGTTGGAAATAGGACCTTGATGGGAACATTACTGTGTCGTTGCCGCCGCCTTTACATACATGCATGCTACCATCCATGCCATTCCTGAAAGGCCAAGTTGAAACGATGCGAGGAAGCTTTGCAATGAAAAGAATGGGCGAAAGTTTGATGTCCTAAAGATACGACAATGAGCCCTACTACGATCTGAGAATTATTTTGGTTGTTAGAAACATACTCTCTGTAATTGACATGATTGAGAACTCTCTTCTTGAAAATCGCTACCGCTTCATTGAAGTGCTGGTATTTTCTTGGAAACGGGACTGTAAGATGATGAGCAGGGACGGCTGATTTTCTCCGACGAGCCGGAGGAAGAAGGAAGGTGAAAGTTGGCTGCAAACAAAGACCTCAGCATTAGACATTATTTCCTGCGCGAGAGGGCCAAATTTCAATTTTGCTCCTCCAAAATCCAGGATCTGTTTGTGTAACGGCCTTCTTGGTTTTTCCCATCATAACTTCGCAGCTATTGCTTCTTCCAGAGACATTTTCATTTATTCCAAACGAAGTAATTGCTGCTATGGCCTTTATGAGGAAAAATAAGAAACAAATCTGTTTTCCGTTGGTCGGAGGGCATCGCTTGAAAATAGAAATGAACGTAAACACTGCGGTCTCTGCTCGTTAGAAAATTGGGAAGATAGGTCCTCTCATGGGACGGTGTAGTGAGTCTCTTTTTCTAAAATTGTTTACTTCGTTTTGTCGCCGTAAATGTCATCCTAACGTGGTTGCATAACGAGGATATCCATGCGTTGCAGAGAGTGCATCCCCACATTTCTTAATCGGCGTTGCACACCGATCATGTTGCTGTGGTGTGAATTGTCGCGGTTTTCAGATGATATTGCGACCAATGAGCTAGTTTCTTTTTTGTCCGGAGTATTCTTTCAGCATGGTCACTTTTCCCAATGTTTCTCCGAGGATATTTTAGTCAGTTTTAGTTTTCAGTGCAGGGTCGTCCAGGTGAGGCCTTGGTTGGAGAAATGAAACAACAGTAGGAGAAATAAATCTTACAATATATAATTCGCTTAAGTCGTGGGTCACGTTGTCAGTCACGGGGAGGGGGACTGAAGCCAAGAGATGCCTTCGACGGAGCGGCGCATGCCAGCCGGGTCTTCTTTGAGCTTTACCAAGGGGACGATTGCTGGCGAACTATATCCTTGGCGGCGGATCATCCAAGTTTACGATACTTTGAGCGGGTAACGCGTCAGGGTATGGATGATGATCAAGTGCCAAGCGCTGGGGATCAGAAGACGTGCTGCAAACGCCGTCCAACGCGTGTCGGGGTTCAGAATACGTGCGGCAGATGTCGTCCAACGTGCGTTGGGATTCAGAAGACGTGCAAAAGCCGTCGTGTAACGTGCACAGGAATTTGGAAGACGTGTCGCAGACGTCCAATATGTGTCGGGATTCAGAAGACCTGCCGTGCAGGAATGGCCAGTATTCTCCCTCAATATCGTCCGTCAATGTGCGTCGGATAGGCCCCTGTTATACTCCCGCGGGAGCTTCCGCGGAACGTCCGCGGACTAGGGGTGCACCGCGGACGGCGGGCGTGGCGGGCCGCGACGAGTGGCTCGGCGCGGGGTCCCGACGCGATTTCCGCCCATCCGCGGAAGCTCCCGCGGGAGTATAACAGAGGCCATAGAGGGGAAGTGACTGTGACTATGGGATTCGGAGGAGTACTATTGCCGTCGTACAGTATTCGGTGTCGACCTGTCGACCAATACCGATTAATTTTAATTATGATTCTGGAGGTTACGCACTTCGGATTGGGTCTCTAATGATCTGTTTCTGGCCATGTAGAGAATGACAGGTGCTTCGGAGAATAAATCGCGCACATGTGATAGAGGGTGGATGGGCTTCATAGGAACAGTGAAGATTCTGTCCTACCATATTCCGCTCCACTAATCTATATAGTAGAACTAGTTTTTCACTGTAATAAAAGTAAAAAGGCCTAAAGAAGAAAGGAAGAAGATTGGGGTTGTCCTATTTTCGAGGTTTGGGGTGAAGCCCCAACCAGATGTTTGACGGCCGCTAGGCCGCTGAATGTCTGGTAGAAGTATTATATAAATGATACTAAGCGTGGTAGTGCCCACTGCACACCGGCAAGGTATCTTACAACGGGTCATTTAGATCAGCCAGGCCTTCGGAGTTCCTTCCCTTGCCTAGCTTGCTGTCTTCCGTTGGAGCGGAGGAGAGCCCAGAAACTGTGTTTATGTGAGTGTTCGACGACCATGTGTAATCTCGGAGCGGGCACCAGCCTGTATAAATATATAAAATTGTAACATATTTGATAAAAGTAAATATAGGTGTGCTTTAGTCTTCCAGGCCTTCATTAAAAAGTTCATTTACTCATCCCAGCGAATACCTTAAATGTGTGAAGAGATCAGGAGCAACGCTCACATTTGGAAGGAACAACCTTTCTGCTATCTAGCAAGTATAAAACATTGAATGGATATTTATATATTGAAGTTTATTTCGTCTTCATACAATGAGCGCGAAGGAATGTTTTAAAAAACGTTACTCAATAGAAGTTGTCTGGAAGCCTATAAAAGCGGCAGAGTATGGTGTAGAAGCTTGCAAACTTAGTTACTAAATGCAGGGGTGGCGACTTACCAGGGAATGCCGTCAGCTTCCCATGGAACTTCGGATTGAGACCTATATCACGTGAAAGGGCTCGAGACGCCGATCACAGATATGTAGACCAAATTTGCTAAATGGATCACCTGAGCGAGTTATGGCCGGCGGAAGCCGCGATGTCTTCCATGTGTTAGGCCGGGGGCATACTTCAATCGCCGCGATGCCATCGCGGCGCTCAGTTCATGGCCATTCCGCCGCACGCGGCCGAATAGTAAAAGGAAACTTCGCCGCGGCCGCCGCAACAGTTGCAGTCGGCGTGCGCGATGGCTTCCCACGCCCATCGCGGGCATGGCATACTTTTTCGCGCCGCGCGCGGTGTTTAGCGCTGGTCCTGGACGGACCGCCGTCGCGTCCCTTGCAGAGCGATAAGCGATGCGACGGGCGCTGAGAAGTTCAAATTCTTTCGCGTCGCTCTGCAAAACTCATCGCTGCGATTTCATCGCGGCGACGGGAAGTATGCACGAGGCCTTAGGCCAGGGGCATACTTCCATCGCCGCGATCCTATCGCGGCCCTCAGTTTACTGTCATTTCGCCGCGCGCGGCGGACTATGCACAGGGAACTCCCCCGCGGCGGCCGCAGCAGTGGCGGCCCGTATGCGCGATGGCTTGCAGGGTCCATCGCAGGCATGGCATACTTCATCGCGCCGCGCGCGGTGTTTAGTGCTGGTCCTGGGTGGATCGCCGTCGCGCTCCCTTGCAGAGCGATGGGCGATGCGACGAGCACTCAGGACACGTCACCATGCCCTTTTATTCGTTTTTTGTACTTCATGTCGCAGTTTTCGAAGTTTTGTGCTGGTTTCTAGGTTGGTACCCTCTTCCTAGTGCGAATCCAGGAGGAGAGTTTGAGGTGAGTGCTTTGTTTGATTGAGTTGCCGTGGATTCGTGCTAGGGGGAGGGTGCTGCCCGATTTTTGATGGTTTTGCTTCCACTTTCTCATATTTTCATGTTTTCCTTGTTCAAATTCGTAGGAGCAGCACAGAGCACCCTCCTCCTAGTGCGAATCCAGGAGGAAAGTTTGAGGTGAGTGTTTTGAGCAACAAAAGTCATCGAGAACGCTGCCTCGATTGTGCATTATTACGTTTGGTACGCATTACTGCGTACCGACGTTCTCGTCGACATCGCGCGCTGCTATGCTGTCGCGTCGCTCTGCAAACCCCATCGCCGCGATTCCATCGCGGCGACGGGAAGTATGCACGAGGCCTTAGGCGCGCTCAATCAGCGTTGGGCGCAGTATTGCGCGCAACGCTGATTGAGCGCGCCTAACACATGGAAGACATCGCGGCTTCCGCCGGCCATAACTCGCTTAGGAGATCCATTTAGCAAATTTGGTCTACATATCTGTGATCAGCGTCTCGAGCTCTTTCACGTGATATAGGTCTCAATCCAAAGTTCCATGGGAAGCTGACGACATTCCCTGGTTAGAGCAGCGTTAGCGATTGATCGCGAGGTAGTCGAAGAGGAAGAGTTGTCTCCACGTGAAGTCCTCCAACTTTGCTCTTATGCTGTTGCTACTTTTGGTGATATGCAGTGAATGTTGAGTCATACAAAAAAGGGGAGTTTTGCAGTCGTTACAAGAATGTTTTGCGCGCCATGGAGCAACGCTGTTACAGTAAGATTGCGCGTTGGCTTAAGTGTGTCCGGTGTAGCGGTGGAAACACGCAGCCGAGCGCTACAGTATGCTAATATACTGCCGCTACGGGTTAATCTTCTTCCGAACGGATACAAGCTGCGCTATGACATCACATTTCATCATCGCCTTTGTTTCTACAAGAAAAAGTTACAGATAGCACCAAACTGCGTGTGTAATAAGAAGGCGACCAAATACTCAGTTCACTTAATGGTGAGTTATATAAGCAAATAGCGAGAAACAGTTAAAGATTAGTGTTTACGCTTAATTCCAGACAGGGCAACTTTCAAATTACCCTGCCTTTACGAACCCAAGCTTGGCTGAAAACAGAGTTGAGTGCAAGTCACTAGTTGAGTGGTTTGTCCCGCTTCTCCATACCTAACCACCACAAGCTCTCCACAGCTGCACTATATATGGATGCTTTTCGAAGAATGTCCGCAGCCCTACTGCTCCGTCTAGGGTTGTGTTCACAACCTGTTGCAGCTCGTCAAACCTAATTCAATGTCGGATATTTCGGTTCAGTCGCTGTGCTTTAAGCCACGAGGTGTGATGAATTTGGGAAAAGGTGACTTAAGACAGGAATACTGTCCTCCTCTGTATATGGATGTTAGTATAAAAACTGGGCAAAGCACTGCCGAAATTTGAGAACCCAAGACTTAGTTGAAAACGGAGCAGAACCGAGGAATCTAGTTAACTCACATGAGGTGACTCCAAGTTATAGAATTGATTCTACACCTGATTTGATTCCTAGGTGGTTCCAAATTATAGAACAACTGACCATCTCATCGAGATAAAACATGAGTACTAAAAAGCCTATCGGCTGTACCAGCCCGTAACTGCGAGTGCAAATGACCCTCTGAACTGATGGTGTCGTGACGAAGTATTGGGCTTTTGAAGTCAACGAAGTGGAATGCTCCATCGCCATTGCTGATACACTTCAGACCTCCTCGCATGATTGTAAGTTTCTAGGCACACTTTAGAGATTCATGTTCACGTGCTGCACTTGTTCCGACCCAAAGTTTTAAGCGGCTTTGACAGTAAATTGTTGCATAGAACCAAGAAGTGATAGAAAAATTTAAGAAATCGTACATCCTTCCAACGGACAAATTCGTGTGAATGGCACTCAAGCTATCAATGTAGTGAGCATCGTGAGCCATTAGACGAGTGAACGAATCCAAACATCAAAGTCGCGCTTAGATTTCTATTTCTTGCCGTACAAAACAAGGTACAAGTTGCTGGAAAGCTAGGAGTTTATGACCATTCAGACACTCAGATAGTGACAACATTTTTTTAGGAGAATCTGTATTGATGCACCAGTTTCATAGCACTAGCTACCACAATGTTTTCCTAGGCGGATCTAGGGTCTAGGGTCCGGGGGGGGGGGGTTCACTATGTAGTACAGCCCTATTTGCCCTTTGAAACCGGATTTTTAGCAGCAATAGTGTGTTCTACCCCTACAGTGAACTGAGGTAAGCCATTTATGATGTAACTGTACATAAATGTGCCTTTTTACCAGGGCCTATAACCACTGAGTAGGGAGTGACCCCCCCCCCGGACCACGCGCCTTTGCGCCTTTTCCTATGATCGACACTGCTATTTGAGCTGAAAAATCAAAAAAAATCCAATTTATTAAAGGCGTGAAACCTTCTACGGAGTAACCGCATGATAATAGTACTCACACCACTATGGCATACATGTTATTGTTAGATAACGCTGCACTTTAATCTTCTCATGCCTTGCATGTATAGTCCATTGGATCCGAGCGATTACTTTCAGGGCATCATCCTCTGATGCCTGGTACGCGTATGTTCCAGAACGGATGCGAAACGGCCGCAGCGGCAGGATATTGGCATACTGTAGCGCTCGGCAGCGTGTTTCCACCGCTACACCGGATACACTTAAGCCCACGCGCAATCTTACTGTAACAGCGTTGCTCCATGATGGCACGTAAAAACACCCCCACGTGCAATCGATTGGGTCAAGCCTTCGCGATGGAGCGCGCGCACCGAGCAGTGCAGTGGAGCCGACGACGCGGCATAGCCCACTGGCTTAGCAGCTTCGATGGAAATGGAAACGATTACAACACTTGGTGCAGTATTTATGAGCACACGGCAGTACTACTGAAGACTGAATAACCCGCGCAACGTGCGAGCAGCGGATAACGCGTAGTATCATGTAGTATGTGATGTAATTTACTTTGATAATGTACATGTCCATGTACATTGATACAAGTGCTGTAAGTTAATTTGATCTTTCTGAAGCATTCGATAGGATCGACCATTCTAAACTTATGCAAATCCCTGAACATCTGAAGTTCCACCCCCTTAGTGTGTAAATGGATACAGAATTAACTTTCAGAACGTAGTGTTCAAGTCAGCATAGGAGCTACTTTTTTAGTCTGTAAGCTAGTGAAGAGCAGAGTTCCCCAGGGAGGGGTCCTTTTTTCAGTTCTCTTCGCTATATACGTAGCTGAGCTGACGTTAATTCTTGAGGAAAGCGGCGTTCTTGTAAGCAGTTTGCAAATGATATCAAGATCTATAGGAAAATTGAATGCGGAGAGAATACATCGTGCATTGGAAAAGTTTTATGAGCGGTCAAATCTGGAGGTTACCTTTTGCTTCCAAGAAAAATGTACATATGAGATTGAGAGGGTCGGAGTGCTCTGCTGGTTAAGCGTTGCAGTTCACGTACCTTATCTTTCGATGTCTTGGAATAGACGATAAACAACGTTTAGTGCACGCATATAAAACATATGTAAGACCAGTAGTGGAGAGCGGAGACCCTAACCCTAAAGCCAAAATGATGAAGTCAACTCAAACTACCATGTTTCATCCCTGGAAGCCTTCCATTTGATAACCGTGGAACTCCAACCTTTGACATTATCACCAAGGGCATGTAGATTTTTTCAGCTTTCATTAAGATTAATTCTGAGCAGGGGTAACTGTTTAAATCAGGCATTTTGGACCAAACCCATATAATAACGTCGAAATTGATGCGATTCTTCTAAAAAACGTGGAATTCAAGAGGTCTGTATGAGAAAAACTGAGTGTGTGACGCATACACTCAGTAAGCAACTGCATTTACAACCAAGAATCGTAAGAGCAGTTCCAAAGTGCATTTGTTTAGCATCTACCGTGCCTCAGTTCCGTAACAGGTCTTGCAAAGTGCTTTTCCTTAGCGTTTACTGTGAAACACGGCGGTCGTGAATGTAATTTCGAATTACGCTAAGTCGGCACTGTTTTCCATAATGTAAACTCCTGTTCTCCTCGAAGCTGCTAAGCTAGTGGACTATGCCGCGTGATCGGCTCCACTGCACGGTGCGCGAGCGCGCCCCATCGCGAGAGGCTGACCCAATCGATTGCACGTGGGGGTGTTTTTACGTGCCATCGTTGCTCCATGGCGCGCAAAACATTCTTGTGCAGTCGTTGCATCGCCTCCAGTTCTTCGACTTGCTTACTCCGCTGTTAAACTTCCCGTGCAAGCTTTTCTTGGTCAGCTATGTGCCGGTTTGCAAACTGTAACTCTGTAACTCTAAGAACCACTCCTTCATAAAAAAAAGTTTTTCTACGAAGTGTCTTCAAGTATTATGTTCTTTGTACGTTGTAGATTTCTTTTGTTTCTGGATTTTTTTAAGTAAATTGTCCTGGGTGAATCTTACAGGGACGTGTATTGCTGCACTGTTGCATGGATATGATGCTGTGATTTCAGGGCGTCCCGGGATTCGTCCGAAAATACATTGAGCTTCAGCAATCCCGTGATGCATTTACCACATAGCGTAAGTTGTCAATTCGATAATTTCATCCAGGATTTCCAATGGATTCTTGTAGTGCATTTTCTCCAACTTGGCTCCTTCATATGGGTCCTTGACTCATTTATATGTGAATTGGCTGCTTTAATGGACAAGGACATAGCTCTGGAAGGTCATTTCGTCATTGAGAAATTAGTGAGCGAAAGTCGGAGGGTCTTTCATTTTGGGCGCAAACATGGTCCGGGGGGGGGGGGGGGTCACCACAGCATGGCGCGGCGGGCCGGCGTGGCGAGTAGCGACATACAGTGAATGTAAATGCAGTCTTATCTCTTCGTTTCGATTTTAGATCCGTGTCTTATGTGCTTCCTAATTGGACAAGGGAGGGAACTCCAGGATGTAGGCAATTTTAACACGGATGCGTCACTTGAGCCACACCCTGGAGTCCCTTCCTCTGCCTAAATCTGTGCTCGCCTCCACGTCAGCGTGAATTGGGTTCCCGCAAGTGTCAGGGAGTACCCCTCTAACGCAGAATAAACTTGCAGTTGTTCCACTAGCGCTGAAAGAAAGCTCTGCTTTGCGACTACCATTGAGTAACCGAGACTCACAATACATGCAAGTCTATACTAATGTGTACAGAAAGCGCGGTTTCAGAACTCAAACAAAAGCTGTTTTGTGCTCTTATCGTGAGTCTGAGGTCCAAGTATGCATGGAATAAGTAATGCTGGTCGGCACTCCAGTGTAATGGTTAGGTGCGTAGGAAATATAGCACTGCGGAGCGCTGTTTTATTCTCAAGCATATAGCGTCTTAAATTTTAACGAAGATATCTGAAGATCAGAATTTTGGATTTTCTCAGTGGTCAGCATTGCTAATTCAAGTATGTTTTGGAAGGGAATCATAAAGAAGGCGAAATGCTCGCTCGTTTAATAGTTGCCTGTGCTCCACTATTGAATATTATATTAATAATGATAATATATGGTGGGAGAATGGTAGAAAGTAAGGGCAAATGTCCAGTCGATAATACTGTGGGCGCCTCAATTACATCCTTTTAGTAATCGATTACAAAACAGAGGCGGTTCTTCTACCACTCATATTTTTGTCTGTACACCAGTTATCACTCTGTCAAGGAATCGGTACCCCTGCAGAGCCTCAGTTGGAATTTTCAAGCATTTGCTTGCTTCTTTTGGGTGTATCAGCAGTATTGTAAGGCCCAGTTCACATTCCATTTGTCGCTCACCGCGCCATAATGAGAATCACAAATGATGATTAGGCCGCTTGGCGTAATCGATATTGATGATTATTATGACGAACCGCAGGACTAGTGGAGTTTAAACGTGGTGTAAAAGATGCTTCCAACCTGTTACAATTCTGCGAAGTGTTGAGCGCTGTAGTTTAAGGATACAGTATTTTTTGCGAGCAATTACGTTCTAGTTCGCTGGGGAAAGTCTTCCAAGGCAACTTCGGTATGGGAGGGGGTAGTCCGAATCTTCCATTCTGATCTAGCCAATTCAGAAAACTTGATTCTATTGAATAACAGTGTTTCAGAGCCCCTATGTAAATCAGTTGTACGTCGCAAATGTAGCTCGTCAGCGTGCTGTTGCTGACGAGGGTAAACTTCGTGAAGATGCGCAACGGCAAAGAATTAGGCGGCTTTTGGAACAAATTCCAGCGGATGAGTTCCGCTCCGATATGAAGGGAAGCGAGTGAGTCGTACATCATCCATTCATGTGGTGTTTGCGGATCTGTGGGTAGAGCTAACTTGAATTGAAAGTAATGATTAGGATTACAGATGCGCCATTTGTATGATCGAGTTTGAACCCGGAGAGAAGGTGAGGTTTCTGCCCTGCATGCACTCCTTCCATCAAACCTGCGTAGATGACTGGCTAATGAGGTGAGTGTTTTTTAAGCGAATTATTCTCTTTATTTCTATTCATCACTTGTTGCGAGAGCTAGTGCTGTTCATTTTACTGGTGCCTCTACCAGTTACAATAACACTTTTTGGATATACTCTATTTATGGGACACTCAGAGGTCGAGGAGAGGTCGAAAAATTGTTTCGCCCAAATTCGCCCATTGGGGTTATTTGGGGTACTGATCACGAATTTGACATCCGTTTTTGAAATTCCGGCCGATTACGGTAGATTACGGTAGTGCTGGTAACTAAGGCTGCCGTGGTCATACTCATCGATTTTGCCCAAACTTCGTCTAGGGGAGTTATTTGGGGTGCTGATAACGAATCTGACATCCGTTTTTCGTTTTACGCTGGAGTTTAAGCGAAATCGGTGGCCGTTACCTTAGTCACCCCTTAACCTACCATACTCCAGCGTAAAACAAAAAACGGATGTCAGATTCGTGATCAGCACCTCAAATAACCCCTGGGCGAAGTTTGGGCCAAAATTTTTTTCGACCTCTCCTCGTCCTCTGGAGTCCCGAAAGTACAGTAGTGCCGAAGTCACTCCTTTAAGGTTCCTCTGTTTCGCTTACATACGATACTAGTACGGTTTACTAGTTCATGCTGATTGTGATTAAACAGTGTGCTATTGTCACTAATACAAAATTCGCTATAATTTTCAGTGTGACATGGTCACCCTAGGTAAAGATGTATTAAGCTTAACAGAAGTTGGCACCTTTGTTGGTTGTTCAGCCTTACTGTAAATGAGGAAGTCCTTCACTTCAAAGCAATCTTAGGCGACACAGTCTCAAGACGAGTTTTAGTATGCTCATACACGATTCTTACAGAAGGTCTCTCTTACCATTAGGCCAGTGAGTACTCTTTTGTTAGGTGTTCATACTTCTTAACACAATTGACGCGAGTTACAAGTACCAAAGTGGGCTGAGATGGAATACTTCTCGCAGGCTGAGATACCTTCAGAGCTATTGTTATCGAAGATGGGGTGCTGTTAGTCCGAGCTGCTAGGCCTTGGGCGGTTCGAATCACCTTCATGAATTGAATAGGTTGTTTGTCAATAGTGTTATCACTGTATATTGAAACAACAGCGACATGCTCGTCCATCCGTTCGGTTTGCGTAGCGTACTGTCTTCCAGGCGAAGCTGGAAAACCTGTTTTCTTACATCCTTTACTTTCTTGCTTGTAGTTTGAAGAAAACTTACGAGTAACCATGCAGGGAACTCCGTTTTGTGCAACAGCTATTTTGCTCGTTCTTATTTGCCACTGAGCCGGTATGGTTCGAAAGGTGTTCATCATTAAACTCCCAATAGGTAAATTTTCTTGATGTTTTGCGTACCACCTCTTGTGTAATAACTATACCCGTTAACGAGCGTAACATCACGAGATGGGTACAGAGAAAGGCTAAACGTCGTGTTTTATCTTGCCAGAAAGGCTGGTATGAACTCGTAACTATTTGTGGACGTTAATTGAGCGCATGCTAAGATATCCGTTTCACCGCTCCATGTGCGCGCATTTGTGATAAGTATGATAAGGTCCGTTAGGTTGAGATATAACAGAATGACAATTAGCTGACACATACTCAAACATCTGCGCTTCATCTGCAGCTCGGTCGGTAGTCGGTAAATGAAATAATAAATAAATACTTTACTGCTGTGAGTCGAAGAAATAACACCACTTCCCGTCGAAGTTTCTTGGTCTTTCCTGCAAGGAATCACTGGACGTGAAACGTTTATAATGCGTCTGCTTCCGCCGCTCCTGTAGTCTTTCCAGAAGAAAGCAAATGAGGGGGAAATTGGTGTTTGACTAGCGAAATGCACATGAATGAGTTCATCGAGTTCTGCCTTACACTGACTCATAATCGATATTGGTCCCTCATCGTGTGATTATATGGGAGAATGCTGAAATTAGATCCTTTTCTATACGTGCAGGCTTGCACATGTTCACTCCTAACTGTTCCACTAATTCAAGGTTTTGTTTTGTTGTTTTAGGTGATAATAGTTTTTCCATGTTTTCCTTTAGCGTCTTATTGATTGGCATTTCTTGATTATTCGTTCGCTTCTTACCAGCTTCTTGGAGTTAGATTGCCCATTCCATGCACTGGTAGTGGAGATACTTTCTTTTTTCAATTAAGCTGTCAAGTTGTCCGCAAGCTTGTACCCTTTCCGCTAGTTTTCTCCATCTTTCCGGCCCCACGCGGGAGTGGGCATGCTCGTGTACCGAAGCTCCGACAAGTTCTTTTGCATAAGAGACACCATGGCCAACTGGTGCGGACATTTCTAGCGTAGGGTCAGTGTGGCCGATGGCTTTTGAGTACTAATAAATACCATAGTGTCTCTGTTCAGTGTACTAGGAGTGCATAAGGACGTGTTTTTATTCCTTGGAACCGTGGTCTCATTTCACTGTTCCTGACTGGTTGTGCTTTCCGTTTGAGCGCACTCTTTGTCGAGTTGATGAAATAAATAAATAAATAAATAAATAAATAAATGTAGCGGTCGAACGAGGGAGAACCGCGAGTTCAAGTTCTTCCGTGATCGTATGACTTCTCTTCTCAACAGGTGGTCGTGCGACGTCGTGTAGTAGAAATTGTTTCTGTAATAACCTACAAGCGCTTCGCGCCCGAATAGATCTTGACTTTGGGAGCTCTATGTGTCTGTCGTGGTGGTGATGTTGTTAAGCTCATCACTCTTTACGAGCAACACTAAAACAGGATCAGATCCATGTGGGAGCAAGGATCTACTCTCGGGGTGGTCTGTATCCGCTAATCTGCATCTATCCGTAGGTTCCTTGCGCCGTTTTTTGGCCTTCACAGCTCATCTCTGCTTTTTACTTACAGTTGACTTCTGGAGCAAATTTTTGAAGGATGGTAATAGAGTCCTCAGAGCAATTGCATCTTAATTTTGCTCTACGTTGCGCTCATCGCAGCTTCGTTGGTCAGTTCGCTATGCTTTTGCAGCACTACATGCCCCTCACAAGCTGACAAGCATCCTCTCGCAGGTTGTTTTCAAAAACTTCTGGTGTCAATCAAAATCATCGTTAACCAAGAGACCAGACCGATCCTTAGTGGTTCTGTGGTTGCCTTCGCGAAACAATTGGAGCTTGTTGACAGGTCGTTTTATTGGGCGTGTTGGCGTTTAGTTCTACACGTATTTTCGCTTGTTGATGATGTAATATGTTCTAAAATCTGTGTTGCCAAACGCGAATGGAGAACATCACGTTTCAGTATGTAGATGGCTGCAGAAAGTCGTAGCAGTGTTAGCTCAGATAAAGTTTAGGAGGTTAGGTGGAGATTTGGGAAAATCTACAAGCTCTCGTGGCTAAAAAATCCAGGTTGTTCCAAAAATGATGTCGGATCCTGTTTTTCCACGTCCAGCCGCGTATGGAGCTAAAGCCCTAAAAGTAACTTTAGGCTAGATACTGAACCAATGTGATGGACTTTTACGTATTGATTAACTCCAGGAGTCTTGGATTTATGACCGAGAAACTCTTGCTTAAGCGCAGTGAGAGAGGAAATAATGCAGATTCCGGCAGTTTTTTTTTCTTAAGCTAGTAGACTGGTCTCTTATATTAGAGTTCTAATATGGCGCCCTAAATCCTACATTATTTTTGAACCGTCCTATAACGACCTACCTAAATGATAGGCAGCTACTCTGGTGAGCCGTACTGAAACCCCATCATATACTCTTCTTCCTGGTAAGGCGAACTTTCAAAATCCTGTTCATGAGGTTATCTAGTTGTTCTTCAGTCCGTTATTAGTATTCAGGGCTTCTGTATTGAACAGTTTATGGTAGTGGTCTGTAGCAAAAGTCGCGTAAATGTCGTAAGTGATGTGATGTTTGATCTCGTACCTACAGCAGAGCAATTAGAACAATTAAGTTACAATCTTGGTCCTCATTCTCTTCAACCTCCACTTATCTCAAAAATATAGGTTCTCGAGTAAGAATCGGTGCTGCTGTCATTAAATCCAATGATCATCTATTACCCGAATACGGTTGCCTTATAACATAGTGTTGTACTAGTGAGTCTTATCGTTATTTTCTCGGTTACTCGGAGGAAACAGGTTGACGTCCTCCCACGGCCAACTGTTTTCATTAGAACACCTTACGTGAATGCAAGCCTTACTGTCATTAACTTCACTCCTGCGAAAATCCTTCCGACTTTCGGTCACTTGTGTGGAGCCTTTTTTGAAAAACGCAACGAGACTGTGATATTGACTCCTTTTCAGACTTCTATTCTGGAGTTCACTGATTAGGTTCCTTTCGTGTCCACGTACGTAAGGTATAGCGTGTAATCCGTGTATTAGGTTGTCCCATAAGTCCCCGCCGTTTTTTCAACGATTCATTGCGGATTTCGGCGGCGGTCTCTTGCATAGCACTATACAGCTTTTGAAAGAGAATGATTTACTCTATCAGAACATGTATTACATTCTTTTTTCATCCTGAATCTTGTCAATTTTTAGCTCGTTAAAATGAAAAGTGAAAAGTGACCATCTGCGCAGTCACTTCTCTCCGCCTAGGTTTGGAATTTTTGCGCAATTTTTCATAACATTTGGAAGGCAGTGTTCTGTACAACGAATACGCGTTGGCGCTATTTGCTCATTTGTCCTTTATTGATTTGTAGGTCGTCAAATTGGAACGTCCGACTTTTCCGTCCGAATTTTTACCGACAGTACTTGCTCTGAGGTGGATTTTTTTTGCTTGATGTTATGTTGTTTCTCACAATTCTTATTGAGCAAGAAATCCTCTTCCGAACGACAAACAATACCAAGCAAAAAGAGTCCACCCCAGAGCAGGAACTGTTGGTAAAAATTCGGACGGAAAGATCAGACGTCCCAATTTGATGACCTAAAAATCAACAAAGCACAAATGAGCTAATAGCGCCAACGCGTATTCTTGTAGAGCAGAACATTGTCTTCCAAATGCTATGAAAAACTGCGCAAAAATTTCAAACCTAAGCAGAGAGAAGCGACTGCGCAGATGGCCATTTTTCACTTTTTCACTTTTCATTTTAACGACCTAAAAGTTGACAAATGTTGAAAAAAAGAAAGAAATGCAATACATGCTCTGATAGAGCAAATCATTCTCTCTGGAGGCTATATAGCGCTATGTTAGAGACCGCCGGCGAAATCCGCAATGAGTCGTTGAATAAACGGTGGGCACTTATGGGACAACCTAATAGATTAGATCCTAGCTAGAATTCCGAACAGTCGAGCTATTTGGGTAGGTGGAAACTCTCGACCCAGCAAGGACTCGAACCTTGAATCTTCGGTTTAGGAGACCGACGCCTTATCCATTAGGCGACAGGGCCTCACAGAAGCCATTCAGCGTTCGACCTAAGCTGGCTTTCCGCATCGCTTGCTTGAAGGCGAAAAAACCTGCAGAAACACTACGCCGCTGCGCTAAGGTCGTCGTGGCCTTGTGGCCTAATGGATAAGGCGTCGGACTTGCTCGGGTGTTTGACGGTGTAGCAGCTCGGGTGTTCGACTTTGTAGCTACCCTGTCTAAAACTGTCTGTATACATTTAGCTATTTATCTGTTTAGATACCATACGTGAATAGGGGTCTCGTTTCTTGGAATGTGATCGCCATTTACTTATCTGCTGTTTGATCGACATGGAGATATGCTGCATTCATGTCGTTTTGTGACATGTCTTTCCAGCGTTGTCGTGCCCTACCACTACCTCACCCACCTTGAATCTCCAGTTATAGTTCGGACTCTGCTAGTACGCAGCCATGACCGAACCATCTTGTGGTTATGGTTGGGTGCTCGAGTATTTTGAGTTGAATGGGAGCAGCGCCAAAACGTTGTGTGACCTCGTGAGGGGTGCAGTTCTTTTTGGGAGGTTTACTAATCCTATTTAAAGCTCAGAGTAATGCATTGTAGCACAGTCGGATGAGGCGCCGGCTGCCGCATGCACTCCAATTCAAGGTTGTTGGTTCGGATCTCACTGCTAGGCCAAAAAAGCCCCTCCACCTGCCCGGGATCAGTAAATTGGTATCTGGCCTGCCGGCGGGGTATGAAACACTGGCTTATTTCTTTATCGGCTGGCCGCCGCAAGTCGTTGTAGGGCCAAATACGCATTCAGATTGCCTCGCGATATCCCGTAGAATTAGTATGCTTCGTGCATCCTGCGAAGGTATTGGCTGACGCGGGCCTTTGTCCTTTTCATCCTCTATTGTAAAGTAGGACTTCTTGTACTTCAAATCGTAAACCGTAAGGTGCTTCGTAGTATCACTTTGTTCTCTATCCGAGGAAGCGTCAACGTCATTTTCATCAGTGTTCCAACCCATTGTTAGTGGTTTAGCTTTATGTTCTAATGCTGGTCACAACTTCTTCCGATCAAATGCTCGGTCACTATGGAGAAGGGTTATCTCGAGGTCGAAAAGCAACGTATCCAGCTGGAATCGCGTTGCTCGTGCGGTTTTGCGGGGACCTCAAGATTTGGGTCAATCTTACGCCGGTATTCTCTACAGCGCGTTGGACAGGGCATGTCATTTCGGGCGGTCCTCTCGCACAACGACACCGAGTTTTCGCTGCTTGGAGTAGTTGCGAGCGTATCCGAAGAAGCTTATAAAGGAAATGTCACATGCGAAGGGGTCCTCAGCATTTAGAGTACGTTATAGCCTAGTCTTAACCGCAGACGAGCTCGAGTATGTGTAAGGCATTTTTTCGATAGGTCTATTTCTTGCAAATACCTGATAAGTGGAAAAATGTGGTCGTACAACTTTCCTCCAAACTAAAATCTTAGTGTAAGTTCTGAGACTGCCTACTGTCTTTGTTCTCTTGGCTGCCTACTGTCTTTGTTTGTTTATTGATTTATTATTTATTCATGACGTGGACTAAGCCCTAGTTTATACTTCCGCCGCCACGCGGCGCGGCACCATGATCACCATAGATATCGATTTTTCGCGCCGCCCGGTCGATATCTATCCCGAACATTGTGCCGCGCCGCGCAGCGGCGTAAAGGCCCCCACAGAGTTCTGCGGCAGCGTCGCGGCCCTATGCTTAAACATAAGGCAGAGACGCAGAGCTCGCCGCCGGCGGCGTCCCTCCCTATCCTTAACCATAGCGGCGAGCGGCGTTGCCGCAGAACTCTCTGGGGGCCTGAAGTATAAACTAGGGCTAACGCCACACGTGAAAATACAATGTTAGAATAAAAAAAACCCCACAACTAAATCAAAAACAAATAAATACGACCGAAGTCACCCATTCTACGCGTAGAAGCACATTCTTGAAACTATGCAAGGATAGACCTAAGATTTCCTCAGTTGTGCTCAAAATATGATTGAACTCCCTTAAATTTCTGTAGGTGAAAAAGTTTGCTGGGCCCGCGATTTTGCCACCGAAAAAAGTCTGAGCTTCCCTCTCATGTTTCTTGTCAGCCTAGTGCCAAAAAGGTTGAGTGGGTTTATAGAAACCCTACCAGTGAGTATTTTAAACATCATGGGAAAGTCAGCTCTTTTCCTTCTATTGAAAAGTTTTGGTAAACCTAATATCTCAGCTCTCTCAGCCCCATTTGGCATATGATAATAGTTATTTCCGTAGCACCTCATCATCATCTTACAAGTGAAACTATTCTGATCATTTTCTAAAAAAAGAATGTGTTTTCTCTTCGAAAGATTGAAAACTGTTGTTCCACACACTACTATGGGTCTCACATATGTCTTATACGCCCCGCAGAAGAATTTGAGGATTTCTGCTCTTCATTGCTTTAAAAACGTTGTGGTTGCGTCAAATCACAAACAAGGATTGCGTAAGAATCATTGACCGATTCTTCGAATACGTGCTTAAATAGAAGATCATTTATCATCAATAGCAAAATGCACCCTCATTTTTTGGAAATTTTATCACATCGCACAGTCATATATTGGCCACTGGCAATTCCTAACAGAGGGTCAAGCTCATTCTTAGAGTTCAGCCAAGTTCGGTTAGCAACAATAGTTATATTGGCACAGATTCATGACCAAACGGTCGCATTTTTTTAATCAGAGATCTTATATTTGATGGGGCACATGAAATCTTTTTGCACGATTTCCCACGACAACATAGCTGTTTCCCAAAGGACTGCCAAACTGCGAAAAAACCGCGTTCATGGAGGGCCGGTTTGGGTGGGAATCGGTGGCTGGGACGCACCCGGAGTTTGACTAACTGTGGCGCTGTTACCATTCACAGATTCACGACTAGCTAGACGCTGCTCACGTCTACGGTGTCTCTCCTCCCAAGTGAGGGAGGGGCGTAAATAGACGCCCTTTTGAAGAGGAAAGAAGCGCACGCCAAACAGCCTCCCTTTGGTACTTGCTGGCCGGGAGAACAACCTTCATAAGTCTAGGTCTACCTTGCTTTGGTTTTCCCATTCGATAATTAGCCGATGAGAAACATTCTATACCGAGGAAGTCAAGAACACTAGTAACACAGTGTGAGTCATGAGCTACCCTAACTGAAGGATACTTGCCGAAGACTCAGGGAACGCTCCGGTACTTCTGCTTTTCTGCTGGCCTCCAACTTAGCCAGCATTTACCTCCCTTTTATGTTTTCTTCCCTGAGATGGCTGACCTCTTGCACCAGCTCTCCATGCAATAGAATATCAATGACAAGTTTAATGTGGCTTGGCAGTTTTCCGTGATCCGCCATTTCTTGGAGAAGCTCCAAATGGTCTTCCGGAATCGCCGCAGCACCAGCAGGACGCAAATGCCTCGTCTTTCTCTCTGGAACAGGAAGGCCGCCAGCAGGAGATGCCATCGATCTCAATAACCCGTACGAAGCGAAGATAATGAACGCAAAATCGCAATGAAATCACCTCGCTTGGTGGCAAGTTATACCGGAGTTGCCTCTTGCCACCACAGACGTCGCTTACTGCCGCTGAGAAGTTGGTACAGAATAAGTTCCTCGCAGTAGAGGACACCGCAGGGAGCAAGGTGCAAAGTCAACCGCCGCGGTAAGGACGGAGTGAGAATCGAGCATAATTTCTGTTGCTACTTCTTTTATTCAAGGCCAAATCGTCCATAGGACTATGCGACTGTTCTGGAGACGATTAGATTACTTGCGTGAGATGTGCCGGAGATTTGAGAGTCCTGCGCTGTTTGTTTCCGAGTATTGTTTTTAGAAGTGGGAAAGCTGGGCTATTCCGGCACGACGCCCTCTTGACCAAACCCTCGACCGCCAAAACTATAGGCCCTATACCAGAAGGGGCGAGCCACAGAACGGGGCTAAGGGCGAAGAACAAAAAGGTAGCTTTATGATTCTCTTAGTGTCAGTTCTTTTATCACCGGATAATCGGATGATTCGGGTATTTCGAGCGGTTATCCGAAGGTGATTCGTTTACGTTGAATGTGCGGTACGCCGATCATACAGAAACACAATAGTGCTCGAGAACGCCATTATGAAGTGAAGATGGAGTAGTAGTAACACCTCTTGTCTCCAATGTTTCCGCTCGTTCTCCTCATGCTACTGACCATGTTTTCTGAACCGCTCGGCATTTGCTTTATGTGGCCCATTTTGTTGGTACTAGCACGGTCATCACGTGAATGAAGTGGTTATTGTGGATTGCTGGTATTGCTCTGTACCACTGTGCCGTATTCGAAGACCTCGCTGGAGGGCGTCAGAAGTACTCCAGCCTTTCTTGTCTCCTTTTTACCTCGCTGATTCTCCAGTAGGTGGCAGGGCTTATTCAATAAAACGGTGTCGATGGGGCTCTGAAGAACACGAATGCCGCTTGACGAGACAGGTTCTTTTTATAAATAAGCTCCATGGATTTTCCCGTTTAACTGTGTATAACAGAGATCGATGCTTTTCACAAAAACTGAAGTGATTATGTCCACCAATGGAGTATTAGGAGTAATGGAAGTAGAAGTATTAGAAGTGCCGATGGAGTGTTATGTGCCGGTGCTGTGTGGAGTACTTGAATTCGATTTGTATTGCAGATCGTTCACCTGCCCGTCGTGTCTCGAGCCGGTGGACTCGACAATTCTGTCCTCGCTCACTGCACATACTCAGCAGTCTCTCCAGGACCTCGCCTGTTCACCGGCCACTCACGGAGCGTCGTGAGCGAATTAACCCTCCTCTCAGCTGTGTACTAATGCATTGTTCTGTGCGTTAACAACCAGTGCCGTTGGAAATCGGAAATTCCAGTGCGAATTTCTCTTAACGACTCAGCCAGTGAGTCGAATCGCTTTGTCGAAGGTTTTGTGATAGCGCTTGCTATACACCTCCGCGACCGGACTGCAAGTCAATGCCCGTTTTGGCGTCGCGTCACTTTCTTCTTGTGTCCAACTGCATTTACACCTTTCATAGCAGTCGTCGTGTGGCTATATGTGTAACTCTTCCACGTCATGAGTGAAGTCTGTTCATCATAACTTCGCTGCGCATCGTCGCAGTCCTTGTTGTACATATTTGGCCTTCGCATTGTATAGGTATTTGAAATCCCGGGTGACGGTCAGACAGCAGCTTTCTAGTGAACATGTTGTTGATCCTCCTGAAGTCCGTGTCCTTGTAGTCTCATTTTCATTGCGCCTGTTTTTGTCGTTGTCTGTCGGTGTCTTCCTTATAGAACATGTGTGTGAATGAATTTTTCTAGAAGCGAAGGAAACTTCCAAAGTGAAGGAATTTTTATTCGTTTGTGTTCTATTTGAGCGCGTGGACTATAGACACAGGTGGGAATTAGAAATAAGCTATTTGGACTGGAAAGGTAGAGTAAGCAGCTAGAACAGAGGAGTCAAGAGTACTGCGACAACGCTTTGTCTAGGCTTCATCAACATTGGTTCGCGAAAATTTTAGATGCTCAGGAACGCGCACAGAGCGCATTGGCAGCCGGCATCTGCAGCAGTTTCCAGCTTTCTTGGTGCCGCACGCAAATCGGGCTACTTCATCGACCGCTCCAAGATATGCTTCCAGACAAGCTTGTGTGGGGTACGGTAGTCCCTTGCCGAACGACGTCCTTTGCGAGTCCTTAGCGCTGACGACGACGCCGTCGTAAGGCTGGTGAGGTCTTGATCCAGAGTCCACTCACTGCGCAGCTCTCACGTGAGTGCAAGACGGACGACAGGTGTACACGTCACGTGAGTGTGTGACAACACAAAGGGCATCGGACTACTACACCTGACAAGTTTTGATGAATGCAAGGCGTCCACGTTCTTGGAAAAGCACAGGGTGCGAGGTCCCAGCGGCTTAGGTGGCGATCACGACGCTAACGCAAGGTCGTGGAAGCGCTGTGGATTGCGTTCAAGAGTCTTGCAATCAACGGGAGACAGAGCTGGTGGCTTTAACCCAGGAGCTGGTCCCACTTGCTGACCTCTGTGTGCTGTTTCGCGGAGGATGCCAATCAGAAGGTCGCTGAGGATGTCACCTGAGGCGAGAGTCTCGTTCACCCATGTCTATCCATCTTACAAGGGAAGTCCACGAACTTCCCCAAGGATTCTCGACGAGACATATGGCCTTGTAGGGCATCGATCGAGGATCACAGAACTGTGTTTCGTTTTTGCTACGGGCCACTGGATGGCCCGAAAATGGCAAGAATGGTATCGCTTCATGGCGGGCTGATAAGGCAAAAGTGACTTCTGGAATGGACCTGTCGTGCTCAGAACTTAGCCTACAAAAGGTTTGGAGTCCAAATTAAACTTAGATTATAGTAATATGATAATTTCCTACGTTTTCTAGAGGGGGCTGTAGTTGACATTCAAGTGATTCATTCGCAAGGGCCGGCGCAGCGTGTGGATGGCCGAGTGGATAGCGAAGCGGGCTTGCGGGAGGGAGTCGAGGGTTCGGTCCCGGGAGTGGGCTTGAGCTAGATCTTTGGAGTGCTACCCTTTTGCAACTGCATTTTGACTGCGATAGGGTACCTTCTTCGCCTCCTATCCTCGCTTTCACCTGTTGTCAGATGTAGAAGAAGCTAGTTTTGTCGCGTGGGCTGATGTCGAGCGTCCATTAAACCACGCTTGTCTCGCCGGTGAAGCTCTCGTTAAATGCTACCTCCATATGACCTCTTCGGAATGTTCTCAATTAGTTCTGGAAGTGTTTCTTGCTGTCACCTCAGTTGCGACCACGATCGGCAAGTATAGATTTGACTCATCATCAAGACACGCTCACCTTTCTTTGGATTTTTATACTTTGCTGGTCTTTTAATGTGAGGTTTACGTGACATCATCACGTCTTCAATAAATTAAACCTACCGTAGCCAAAATTTAATCCTTATTTGCAAAAACGGGGGAACTCCATAGAAGTGATACCATTTTTTGCCATTTTCGGTCCACTTAGTGGCCCGTAGCAAAAACGAAACACAGTTCTGTGATCCTCGTCCGATATCCTACAAGACCACATAGGTCTCGTTGAGAATCCTTGGGGGAAGTTCATGGGCTTCCCTTGTTAGGGTGACTTGTCATTCTTTCGGCTATTAGTCGGGATGATGCCTTACTCATCTTTCGCCTCATTCTATCACTAACGTTTGAAGCTCCTGTAACTTGAAATTATTCTTGGGCGAGTGGGTTCTCCAACTCCTTTTGCCCTTTCCAGGCTTTACAGAACACGGCTACGCTGAAACGTAACCCGAATAAAGTTACCATAAGCTTGGCTCAGCAGCTCTACGAGATCCTGCACCACATATCGGCGGTACGTTCTACACTTATAGTCGCGTCACGGAAACGTTAGCAGGCGATCATACCGACGCCACTGGTGATTCTGGGACTGCCGCATAGAACAGAAAGCTGTGAAGTGTCGCTCGATTTGCAGAAGGACCACCTGAAACGCACAGAAGTTAACTCGTCTTCGCTCCGGTGTTCCCGCCAAGGCGCACAAGCGGCCCGTCTACGTACCCACGTTCAACGTTGCTACGCGTTCCTCGCCTACTTACGGGACTATCGGACTAGCTCAGTCACTCTCGGATGGTGTCTTGCATCAGGAACCCTCGAATACCTCTCTCATCGCGCTTTGAGAATGCGCTTCGGCTTCCCGGGCCGTAGCAGCATCATCTCGGGAACTCTGAAACGTCATCAGCCATACGATGTGACGGGCATTCGTAGGCCTCGCGCTCACTTGGGCCTGCCACCTGCATTCGATTGTACATGTTCAGGTCAGGTCGTCAAAGCGAGCACACGCTCGTCAAGCCTTTTTTTTTTTACAATTCTTTGATATCATAGTTACAGTGTGAACAACATATAATATGCATCTGCTGGAATTCGTTCACGTTTTCCGCTCCACTGTTTTTGAAAGAACGTTGCATTTTTGCACAGTCGTACCAGAAGAAACTCCGTGCAAGCTACTCGCCGTCAGATGTCTACTCGAACTGAACTGAAATAGCTGTGCTCACCACTTCAGCAGTAGGCTAGTAGCAAGCAGAAGTACGCGCAATGTCGAGCCCTTGCAATAGCAGAACAAGAGTGGAGGGCGTCCCTTCCATGTTCTGTCTACCCGCCCTCTATTTCCAGAAGTGCCGCCTCTCACACCTTCATCCGTGGAAAAGAGACAACAGTTTGCTTTGCAACAGTTTATTAATCGACGAAGTGAAGAATTAAAGCCCTACGCACACTTTTGCGGCAACGCGGCAGCCCTATCTTTACGCCTAGGGCAGAGACGCAGAATCGCCGCGCGAGGCAAAACTCCCCAGCCCGGACTGCCGCTGATGTGCCGCCTGCGCGGCAGTAGCTGCCACAAACGAGGCACAGCGGCAGTAAAACTTCAAGGCATTATTGCCGCTGCAGCCGCTTTGCTGCCGACAGTTTCTGTCTGTGCTCTAGCTGATCCTGGCGGGATCTAAAATGGAATCTGATAATGATAATGAATCCGCGTTGGCGACGGAGTGGGCTGCAAAGCTGAGGATGAGTGCCGCCTACGGCAGGCAAGCGGCAGTTTTGCCTCCTACGAGGCAGTTTTGGCCGCTGCCACGTACGTGGTTACCGCAGAAGTGTGCGTAGAGCTCAATGATGCATGTAAAGATGTTTCCAGCGGAATCAACACATTTCTCCTAGAAGCCACCCGAATTGAACAAGTTCTCAGAATGCGTGCAAGTAGTGAAACTTCCCTAGATATGAGAGAACAACCTGTAACAATTGCACTACGCTGTATTCGAAATCCTATGGAGGTGATACGTTTTCAGCTCGTATTTGAGAACAACAAATTAGTGAACGAGTTAACTATACTACGCGAGGGCGCTCTCATCAGCTTCAGAAAGTCGTTGGAGCTTGACGGTCGGTAGAACCCGCCGAGTGACGTTGTTAGTTGCTGAGGCTGAAATTCGCTGATGCTCCAGATGAAGTGTAGCGATACCTTAGAACATGACACGAAGCCCAACAGAAACTGCTTCACGATCCTACATCTGTCAGCTACTGAATGAAGCCAATCTCATCCTGATTACGAAATCGAAGGCACCTGACGGAAAACTACTGTTTACTAAGAAAGTTCTCTACCTCTTTTAGGCTGACGCCCCGGCTAACCTAGAGTTTCCTCCTTTTCCTTGAGAATCAATTCTTCAGCTGAAACGAAAAATGTGGTTAATAATTCATATCTCCGACGCCAAACGACATCCTTCACGTCGGTTGCTCAAAAAGTCGGTTATTAAGCTGTATTGATGCCACGACCGATGATTTCGATCAAGAAATTCAAGCGTCGGTGCAAGGGTAGTCTTGACGTGCTGTTTCAATTATGCCTTTATGGACTCCGAGAATAGAGAACCCGAGCATGAGCAGCAGCACTTGAGCATGAGTTGGTCGAACTCGTCTTTCGGAGGGTTACGATAAAACCTACCTTTTTCTTTCATCTCATGCTCATTGATGAGCATCATACCAGTGCTACTGCTCAACTCGTCCTCGCCAGAAGACTCGTCCGCTTGGCTGTTCATTCTGAAAAACTGCACCTAACAATTTGAGACGCAACGGGAGCGCTGCGGTGCAGCTCGAAAGCCGGAGTTGTTGGGCAGAAGGTCGTGGGCGATACAAAAGCTAAAGCGTAGTACAATTCCGTGAGAAAAACATTTCCATCAAAAACATACAGTGACTCGATTCCAGCATGTACACGACTAAATCTTTTAGAAGTTAGTTCTTGCGCTGATGAGGACCTTCTCACGCTAAATTGCAGGAGTCCGCTTGACGTTCCAAAAAAGCCTCTTCATAGAACAACGTACTCGGCTCCGTTTTCGCTTGCTGGGACGTCGTTCGAGAGGCCGACTTTGTGTCCGCGTGCGTGCTGCTTCAAAAGGAATCGAATGCAGTCTTCATGGTGGAAAGCACGGGCGTCGTCGAGCGGAGTTCGCCCCCACCTAAAGCATTTAATGGAAGTTTAGTCCTAGAACCTTCATCTCCTTCAACCCATGGGCTATGCGTGAACGGGTATTTGTGAATTCGAGAGTCTCGAAGTGCAAGTGTCGTCTAAATGATAGCAGAAGAGCCATACCTGTCTCGTGGCTGATGGTTCACTTTGGCGACGTTGACAAAGAACTTCACCAAGTGAGTGTGTCCTTCGGCAGCGGCCACGTGCAGTGCCGTTCGGCCGTCGTAATCGGCCATTTCAAGGTTGGTGCCTTGAAGGTACATTCTAAAAAGCTTAAACGAAGTAGGACGCCACCACTCTGAAAGGGCCAAACCCAGGGAGGCACTAACCGCCGCACTACATCGAAGTCACCGTATTTGGCGGCGAAAAGGAGCGTGACCACAATCTCAGTGTCGCGGTTGCCGATTCTTCGTCGAGGGTCGTGCTTCTTCGAGTCAGCGTGCAGTAGACTGTCGTAGTTGTGGAAGTTGAAAGATTCGATCAGTTTCTGAATCAGCAGTGGGTAGTCTAGTGCTCCACCCTCTAGGAGAGACAACGTACCTGGCAGAAGGCTACACCACGCCTCGAGTTGCCCATCTTATCCAGTGGAGGAGCGAAGAGAGCTATTCCCATCAGATTCGGTACCACGACGATCATCACTCCCGACACTCCAGACTTGGCCGGCAAGCCGACCTGGAAGACGAAGGATTTCTTGCAGCTCATGAGGAGTGCTAAACAAATGTTCGGTGCGGAATGGTTTGAGAGTTCTCGAGATGAGATGCTTGAGATGGCTAAACATTTCCATACATTCTTTGGGGATGGGAACGACTTTTTAGCTGCCTTACAATTCATGGGCAACACCATCAAATGGTTGATACTGATACTTTTTCTATATACCTCTAGCAAAGCGTTTTGACGCACCTCGACTCTAGAAGCATGACATGAAGTTCAAGAAAAGGTTACCATAGGGATCACCTGAAAAGCGAATTTGCCAGAGAAATCATACATCCCGCACGAGTACATCAGTGACAGGACATCCCTGCAGGGCCGAGGATGGATGCAAAGCTCATCAGTGAGTGGGCAGACACCTGAATATTCATTGCTTGAGGTTCATGTGCAGAGTATACGAGGTGAAAAGGAGAAATTGGTTGCAGAAAGCTACCTCCATTAGCCAACGTCGCAGCCATGACAGCGGCCGTGTCGCAGTTCGTTTCCAAGGAACAAAGTTGGAAATAGAGATCGAGTTCTTCGCGGAGACCCTGAAGAGCGAAGGGTTGAGTTGAGTTTTAGTTTTAGGCCTCCTGTGAAAGAGCTTTCTCGTCAAGTGACCTGCGTGCCGGGAGGAAAGCATTTATTCTCCTTCATGTAGTAAGAAAGAGCGTAGTTCCGATCAGCAGTATCCCTCTCGGAGAGAAATCTAAATAGAACAAACAAACATAGAAGCAATAAGTAAAAGAGATCAGAACGCTCTATTCAGCTTAATTTCTTTGTTTCGGATATTTTGAAATAATTCGTGAAATGTTGGAATTCCTGCGATGCTAAGCCCTTAGTGGGTCAGGCGCCGAACTGCTTGTTTCCTCTACGAACCCTAGTGGAGTATAGGCCAGCGCTTTTACATGAGTCACATTCAAACCCTTATAATTTACAAGGATTCTGAGAAATTAATGGCTCAAGGTAGCCATGAAGCAGCACATCAGACGTTTATGGAAAGACAATGAAGACTAACGTGGCGTTGTTGAAGCCGACGTGCTCGCCTCCAGCCAACTTCCTGTACTCGTTTAAGACGAAGTCGAAGCGGTCGGCCATCGTGAGGTGGTTTCGGATCAGCGACGTCACAATGATGGCTCCGGCATTGATGAGGGGGTTGTGTGGCTTGCCTGAAAGAAGTGGTCAGACTCAGTCGGCTAAAACGCCGTCGGGATTCCTCCAACCGTTCGCGTCCAGGCAGATCTCGTTAAAGAGTCGCCCGCTTGGCTCGTGGCCGACGTATGAATGAACGAAATCAGCTCCTAGGTCCGATGATACAATGGCGTAGTTAAATGCCTGAAATGTCTTCGTTGAGAAGTGCCAGCATATTTTGGGAAGAATGCCGAACCTTCGAGACGCTCTGCACACAGAACGGGATTTTCGAGTCTCCAAATGAGACTCTTTGACCGTCAATGGTACAAATGGAAAGGCCCCAGATGTCCGGGTTCTGTCGAGCCAACTGAGGGATATATGTAGCAACATTTCCATCTTTAATTTGGCTGCACTGAAAAAACACGGTAGAAGAATGTCATTATGAGGAAAACTGCAGTTGAGTTTAGCAAAACCGACCTCCTCGAAGATCGCTTTGATTTGACCGCAGAACTCTCCCCAACTCGGAATTATCAGATGGTTGCGAAGCGCGTGAGAGATCAGCTGCATCGATGGATGGATGCATCTGGAACATGGAATTGGGATAACTTGTGCCTAGACAACCTTTTCGAACCTTGAAGGCGATGTCGCTGAAGGAAAAGTGAAGCGAATTGATAGCGTTCCTTAGCATCAGACAACTATGCGCTTTATAAAAACATTAAGATGTTTCAGCACAGCTTAGCTTAATCTAAATATAAGGCCTTCGGTTGATCTGAAGGCCTTGTATTCAGATTCCCTCACAAGTTTCAGCGCCTCTCATCGTAGGGTGGCAGTGTTCATCGAACTGCGAAGTACAGCGGAGGTTCCAGGATTTGTCGGCACCCATCTGTTGCCCTTTTCACCGACACATAATCTGCTACTCCATCTGTCTGTCGGATGAAAGTTGCCCGCAACCACAAGTTCCTCCAGCAGTCCGCCTTCGAAGGCTTCAACGCCAAAGTGCAGATGGATTTCGAGGAGGAGTACAGGAGCGGACAATTTCGATCTGGGGAAAAGCGGCAACCGTCTCACTAGGCTTCTATACGCTGCAAGCCTTTCACAGAAACTCTCTTCATGAAGAAGAAACATCGTCGGTGGACATGAAAATCACCGAACTCTATGACTCATGCGGAACTCGAGCACATAATTATCAACCGACGGTGGTGTCTACTGGATATTGCAGTGGCACCACCATTCTACAATGGCTCGTACCACCGGCTCCTTTGAGCGAAAGTGTGATTCACCAAAAGCTGGAGTATATCAGTCGTCGCGCGAGAGGGAACAGTCATGCTGTTCACGATGAGGACACCCCTTCGGACTTCTTATCCAGATACTACTAAGATACGAGCTGCAGAACCCTGCAAGAGGACTTACTGCGTTATAAACGCAAGAAGTTGGAAGCAGCACAGAGACAATCTAGTCTGGAAGACTGTCGCAGCGAGCTCGTGAACACAGTACTTCGCTATCAGCACTGTTGAACTCACACCTGTTCCTTTCGCGAGATGGAATCGATAACGGAGTTGTTCTTCACCTCTTTCGCTCATCCATTCCCGTGCCTGGCCCCAACATCCTCGCTGCTGGCGGACCGCCTTTTTTGAATGTTCGAGCTGCGATCAAGGGCATAAAAAGTGGCACAGCCCCACTCTACATTTTAGCCGATATATTCGGGCTGGGTGGCATCCGCCATACGTCGTACTCCCGTCGGACATGACATCTTTTGAAAGAGACGAATCCCCGAACAACGAAGGAACTCGCGGGTTTAACCGTTTAATCAATATGTTGGCTGAAGAATAGTTACATTCACAAGTTCATCGCAAATAAGAAATATCCGTTTCTACCACTTATTTGAGCGAATCAACAGAAAGTTCTCGAAGAGTCGGTCAGCCAGCAATTCCAAAAATGATCGTTTTGAAGTGACCTCCAGGGTTGCGGTTGCTAAAGTAGCTTGTGTCGCCTTTAAATGTCTCGAAAACCTTTCCTTTGTTCCTCATGAGGAGCACTTTACAACACACAAGTACTCCTTAGAGAAAAGTTCATGGTCCAGCAAACAACGAATTTAAACGCTTCAATAAGCCCTTTTTCGGAAAAATTCGAAAATTAATGTCGAAAATGTCGAAAATTAGGTGGGCCGGCCACGTAATGCGCTTTGCAGACACCCGCTGGACGAGAGCCGTCACCGACTGGATTTCGCGGGATGTCAAGAGAACACCAGGACGCCCACCAACGCGTTGGTCGGGCGTCTTCGTGAAAGCCCTGAACGACCGCTATGACGTGTCGTGTCACTCGAGCGAGGAGGACCCATTGGAGCACTCTGGCACGCGACAATGACGAATGGAGACGCTGCTGGCGCCCGCTCGAGCAAGTTGATGATCAACGGGACGACAGGTGATACAGGCGACAGTAAGCCCTTTGATTCTACTATGTGTGAGTTCTCTACCTCATTTTCACGACGCACAAGGGGGTTTATGAGAGGCCTGTCGTTAAAAACCTCGTGCTTAACTAGGAAAGGATCCGTTATGTGTCGCATCCATTTTTTCTTCTGGACTGTCGTCTATCATGTCTATCATGCAGCCTGATTTTTCATTCGAATTCGAATATTCGAATCGAATAATCGAATTCGAATATTCGAATCGAATATTCGAAAAATCGTGCTTTTCGAATGCATTCAAATTCAAATGTTCAAAAAATGGCGTTTTTCGAATGTTTTCGAATTCGAATATTCAAAAAATCACGTTTTTCGAATAGCTCGAAAATTTTCGATATTCGAAACCATTCGAATATTCGAAATTTTTGTGAGAGCATAAGTACAGAAGACGTTTCGGAAGCAAAGCAAAATCAGAAACTGGAACGATAGTTAATCAGACCTCTATAAAAAGTGTTCTGACCCCTTCGCTTCGCAATTATTGTTCTGCTAAATGTGAGGTGGTGGAGAGGTCTGTTCCTCTGAACACTGGTGTCACTGGAAACTGTTCGCTCTGCGAGCTATGCTGAACACGGACACTCGATTGCGGGCGACATTGTGATAGGCCGGCCTACGAATACCCGTTGTCACATCACATGGTTAATGACGCTTAAGAGATTTTGAGATAGTGCCACGGCGTCCGCGGGTGCCGACGCGCACTCGCGAAGCCCAGCGAGCGGGAAGTGTGCGAGGGTCCCTGATGAGAGAACGGCATGGGGGACAACTGAGCTAGTCCGAAAGTCCCGCAACGTAGACATGACCCGCGTAGCTACGCTGAATGTGGGTACGTTAACGGGCCGCTCGTGCGAGTTGGTAGAAGCACTGGAGCGAAGAAAGATAGATTTCTGTGCGGTGCAGGAGGCGAGGTGGCCCTGCTGCAAGTCAAGGGACATAGGAAGAGGCTTTATGGCCGTTCTAGATGAAAGTCCCAGGACCACAGGTGGTGTCGGTAAAGCGTAGAACGTTTCGATGACCGCTTGATGGAGAATGTTGTCGCCGCTATGAAGCGAATCTATCACTTCTTCTCTGCGTATGGCTGCTAGGATCAAGCCAAGGATGAGTTTTGGAGTCTGCTTGATGAGAAGACAGCAGAGGTACCGTCAAAAGATGTCATCATAGTCGTTGGTGACCTTAACGGGCACGTCAGCGCGAAGAAAGACGAGTACAGCTCTATGGTGGATTCGGCTGTGGGTCGCGTAACGCAGATGGTGAGCGTATCCTTGAATATGCGGAATCGCATAACTTTACCATAGTGAACACCGTATTTCGTAAACGCGATTCCCACCTCATCTCGTTCTATAGCGGAAGCACCAGGACTCATGTAGACTTTGTTCTTGTGAAGAATCGTGACCGAAGTCCTGTTCTTGTCACAGACGCGAAGAACGTGCCGTATGTGATGGTTGCCATGTAACACCGTCCACTGATCTGCTCGCTGAAGATCACACATCCGAGGTGTAAACATGTCCAGCGATGCGGGTCGGCTAGAGTCAAGCGACTGGAAGAGAAGGAAGCGGCAGTTATTCTTCGTATTCGGTTGCCGACGGTGACAACTGTCGACGAAACCTGGGAGGATGCTACCGATGCGATAACTCGGGCTGCACACTTCGAACTTGGCACAACGAAGCCCGGACGACGCTGGGTCGACAAGCAGGCACAGCTGTGGACTGTGTCAGAGAAAAAGTCCGAGACAAGAAACGACTCTATCACGTATCTATCGGTGATAAAACAGTTCACAATTAGCAGAATTATAGAGAAGCGAAAAAGCGGCAAAGAAGGCAGTGGCTGCTGCTAAAGCCGCACACTACACTGATATCAGCGAAAAACTGGAAACGCATGATGGTCAGCGTTAACATTACCGACGCGACAAAGCTCGTTGTCGCCAAGCAGAAGACATCGAGAAGTTCTTTGGCATTAACGACGAGAACGGTCCTCTTCTGAAGGATCGTAAGAGGGCTGTGAAGCGATGGCACGACCACTTCGAGGAAATCTCGAATGTTGAATTTGCCCATCCTGATATTCCTTTTGCATCTCCTGGATACTGTTCCGTTCAAAAGACCACAGCGAGCGAAACCGAAGCAGCCCTGAGGAAGATGAAGTCAGGCAAAGCCATTGGTCCCGATGACCCGCAGCTCGACCTGTGGAAATCGAAGATTTGGTGCACTGCTGACTGGCCGACAGAGTTTTTCAATAAGATTGTTGCTGGGGGAATTTCCCTGAGAGCTCGTAGCAAAGCGCTACCATCCCGATTTGGAAGAAGAAGAGCAGTCCTGCGGACTGCGCTAGTTACCGTCCAATTCGCCTTCTTTCGCACACCATGAAAGAATTGTCGAACGACGTATCCGGGATGTTGTCCGGGGGCCGGATTCATCAACGACTTACGTAACTTTAACGGAGAATTGTAAGGTTATCAAGCGATATGGTGAGCGATAAGCCGCGTTATCTGAGCTCTGAGTAAGCGGAAGCATGGTTCGTCATTGAGAAGCTTCATGGCCATGCGCTCTAATTGCGGAGGACTCGGTCGTGGTTCGCGGTCAAGGATTCAGTTTTTCAGGCCAAACTGCCAGCCTTGTGAAGGAAGAATGCGGAGGTTGCTATTGTTGACATGAGATGAAATCAAAATGCGATGAAAACTCTTACTCTTTGAACTTGTCGCGAGAAAGGAGGAAATTCCGGGAGTCGTCGTCTTCTTCCTCATAGCTCTTCATCCTCTCCATCATGTGTCGCAGACGTGGATCGGATTCCCGTAAACCGAATGACTTTAGCACCTGAACGAGCGTACGTAGCGTCTGCCTCGATGTTTCATTGTAAAAAGATGTAGATGTAGATTCTACTTAATTCCTCCGCATTTCTCCCAGATAGAGGTGTCTTCCTGGGCTTCTGCCTTTCTAGGTTCTTTACTACTTTGCCGGATCTATCCTAGTCCGGGGGGCCACATAAGTAAAAAGTATTATATGTAACAAATTAACTTGGGACTTACCGAGAGACCTCTACGGAACAACATGGGACCTAAACAAGAAAAGTCATAAAGAAAAAAAAACGAAAAAATTACATTTGTTGCGATTGTAAGCAGGCAAAGTTGTGTGTCCTCGTCGCCATGTTAGATCCTGGTTATAACGTGTCAGCCGGCGGTCAGCACGCGGCATGCCACTATTCCGTCGCTCTTTGACTGCCAGGACGGTTGTAAACCGCGGCGATTTTTTATTTTTTTGTTTGCTCGTTCGTTTTTGGTTTCATATAGGTTCAAACTCGTTCTATAGGAGCCGCTCGGTAAGTCTCAATTCGTTTTGTTACCTTATTTTAGTTATTTGTCCCCCCCCCCCCGGACTAGGATAGGTCCGTTTTGCCTTACATTATCGTGGACAATGACTCTTACTCTCATACATTGCGGTCGTTCATGTTCTTCGGTGGCCTACGTGCCCTTCTCCAGTTTTGATGTCTTCCTCCTTCACAACTCTCGGCATATGGGGTATATGCGTGTGCAAAGTTTTAGAGAAGTGACGAAATAACGAATGCAGTTTACTAACTTCACAGAAAGTGCTTGTTAGTCGTCGCGTTTACTCATATCTAGTCATGCTCCCTTGTTTCGAGCCCACCGAGAGAAAGTTTCCCTACACGAAAAAGTTTTTACAAAGCTTCACGTGCTTGTCGACGTCACTCGCTGATAAACATATATTGAACTCCGAGAACGTCACAATTAATAAGAAGCAATCTCTAAATGAGAACATACAGTGCCTCTACATTGCCCCAACTCAAAAAAGGGAGAAGGAAAGCGAGTTACAAAAGTCAGAAGACCAACAGAAATCCATTGAGCATCAGAAGTGGATCTCGTCGCAGGAATAAAGAGCAAAGCCTCAAGAAACGGTGGGTCAATTATGATGTTTCCTATTGCAGTTGGAAGAACGTGGATGACATTCAGCAGCGGTTGATGTTGGCCCTTGTTGGTTTTTCGCAGATGCATAACCAAAGCTATGAAGAACATAAGTTGTAGTATGTTTCTCCTCGAAGCGAGTAGTTCATGAAGAATCATTACTAAACAAGCACCTTTGGAAGCGTTGTGCGACAAGGATAAAGGTCGGCATCGTCATTGACGGTTACTCCTTTCATGGTATGCGCCGCGCATTCCCACTGTATATCGCGAGAACAGCTCTACTGTAGATTTGGCCTATGAACTGGCTTAGAGTTGCTAGCTTATGAGTAAAGCGGTGTTTCGTTCATCGCAAATATGCGTGGAACCACTTCACGGAAGGAAGGATTGCTTGGCTCGTGCGAGCATCGAACATTAGATTGACCCGCCGCGTCCACAGAACATACACCTCTTTCGACTGCTCTCATAGCAGGTACCACACAATACCCGAAGAAAGTCCATGGAAAATGAAGCGGTCCAACATCCACTGCTAGTCTTCTATGGCATCGGACGAGGATAACAGAACTGTCTCGTTTTTGCTAAATGCCCCTGGGTGGTCAAAAATGGCAAAAAATGTTATCGCTTCAGCTCGTGCTGATAAGGCAAAAGTGACACCTGGAATGGTCCTGTCGCGCTCAGAACTTGACCTATAAAAGGTTTGGAGCTCAAATTAAAGTTTGATTATAGTAATATGATAATTTACGACATTTCCTATACGAAGCTAGATGGTGCATTTGACTGAATCATTCGCAACTGCCGTCGGCAGTGACTGGGTGGCCGAGTGGAAAGCCGAGCTGGCTTGCGGGAGGGGGTCGAGTCCAGGAGTGGTCCTGCGACTTGTTCTGTGGACTGCTTCTATTCTGCAACTGAAGAGTGCATTTTGGCTGCGGTAGGTCCGTATTGTTGGGTAGTGGCGAATAAGGGTGACGAACTCATGACTACCGATTTCGCCTGTGAGGATTATTTAAGCTGCTGACCACCAATCTTTTTCCAAATTATCATTTTACTTGAACACCTTTCCATCGAAGATTGGAGTGGAAGGTTGGAAAATAAGTCTGACCACATTGGAGAAGAAGGGGATCCTCTAACGTAGGCAGCTTTACTCACACATATCTACCGCAACCAGCGGAATCGACCGAAATTTTAGAAATAGTATCATATCCGTGATCACCAAATAACCCCGTGGGCGATGTTGGGGCGAAATTTTTCCCCTAGTCCTTTACTCGAACTCTGGAGTCGTGAAAGGCAGCAGTTATTCTGCACACACCCCTTTACTAACACATCCCCATCGTAACCTTCTGCCATCCATCATTTCAACGAAAATGGTTGCCAGATTGGTGATCTGCATTCCAAGAAACTGTATAGATGAATTTTGGGTGGGAAACGCTTTTCGAGCTCTTGAATCGAGGGAGTGAGTACAAGCGCTAATACCTGCAGTGCCTTGATCCATCACCCGTAAGTGTATGGGATAGTGGTGAGGAAGAAATACACAGCTAGAACAATGACATGAGGTGGATAAAATATGCTGTACTTGGTAACAGTTAGTAGATTTTGTGAAAGATTCGAAAAGCATAAAAAGCTATCTGTATAGAAATCCGAAGAAAGATGAGCGTGTCTTGATAATGAGTCAAATCTGTACTTGCCGATCGTGGTCGCAAGTGAAGTGACAGCACAAACCACTTCCAGAACTAATTGAGAACATTCCGAAGAGGTCATATGGAGGTAGCATTTAACGAGAACATCCTCAGCGAGACAAGCGTGGTTTAATGAACACGTGACATCACCCTACACGGCAAAACTAGCTTTTTCCACATCTAACAACAGCTGACAGCGAGATAGGAAGCGAAGAAGGTACCCTACGAAGAAGGCCGAAATGTACTCTTCATCTCCACGCAGAAACCCCACCCCGGAATCGAACCCCCTGAGCTTTTCACGTTTTTTTTCATCCGGACGCGAATTAATAATTTCAATGGCTTCCTTTAAGCAGTTCTCGTGGTACTGCTTGTTACTTGATACCATCCTCATCAGGTGGTTCAGCTGTGCTGTTTCTCCCTAATGTACGCTTCGCAATCCTTCCTTTCTTCCGGAAACGCAAACGCTTGGTCGAGACGGTTGACCTCTGGCTCTCTTTGCTTGACCAGTCCGCAAGCATTCGTCATCTTTGTCTTGCAGACCTGTATTTCTGCCATCTTATTGATCTTGCAAGGTTCCACAATTTCACCCTAGAATTTACTTCGTTTGGTTCGAATTAGAACTCTTTTCCGGCCACGCGGGTCTTTTCTTAGCTCTTCTGGCTCTCTCAGATGAGAGTTCGCACAATGAGCGAGCTTTTTCAGCGATTTCTATTGTCTCCTCGGTTGAGGTGTAACCCAGAAACCAGGAAACACGGCTGATTTAATCTTTTTCCAATGAGTTGGAAAGAAACTTTTTGCTTCCTAGCAAAGGAAGGCTTTGAAAGAACTCCTGGTTCCCCGAAGAACGCTTAATGGTGTGTTTTTTTAAATTTTTCTTTCCCTATCGATGGAAAGAAGTTTCACTTGCCTCCAGGGCTCTCTTGAGAGAACGCGGTAAGAAGTCTTTGAAGTTTTCCTGGTCCCCTGAGAAACGCTTAATAGAAAACTTTTGAAAACATCTTTCCCTAGCGGTGGAAAGAAGATTCGCCCAGGGCTCTCCAGAGAAAACGCAGTAGGAAGGCTTTATTAAAGTTCTCCTGGTTCCCGAGGAACGCTTACTGGAGTAATTTTTAGTTTCTGTCTCTCACTGGGGAAAGCTGGCGCAGAAACTTTGCGTGAGTTTGAATGCACGGCTGATGCACCAATTTTGTAGACACCAATGGATGCGTCTGCGGCAAAGCTTGTAATAATGGTTTTATTACGATGGTTACCTGCAGAACACAACACGAATACCACATCACAGCAGGTTATATAGACAATATGCAGAGGCGGAGCTACAAATGTCTTCGTTGGTTAGCCTATGGGGCAACTACCTCTGTTCTAGAAAGGGGGCACCGCGCCTAGAGTGGGCTACTTGAGCGCAATGTCTACTGCCTACTTGCGACACCCCTAAGTTATGCCTCTGGATGTTACTGAATGGTACTTACAGTGTTCACCTAAGTATGCTAAGCCTTCTCATTCATTCCTATACTATACTATTATATATTCATAGATGTAAACCCCAGTTGGGTATTCACAACACCGTCAACCCTCCCTCCCGCAAGTCCGCCTCGCTATCACCTCGATCACCCAGTCACTGCCGGCACCGTTGCAAATCAATCACTTGAATGTACACGGCAGCTTCGCCTAGGAAACGTCGTAAATTATCATCATTACTATAATCAAAGTCAAATTTGAGCTCCAATCCTTTTGTTGGTTAAGTTCAGAGCACAACAGTGCCATTCCAGGCAAAACCAAAGTAAGCTAATTTAAAAAAAAGACGACCCACTGAACTGCAGGCTACCAGAGCTCGCTTCTTTGCAGTTTCTTGAACAGGAAAGACTATCCTGTTTCCTTTTATTTCCTTTTTCTAGCGGTGCCCTCCGACTAGATTAATATACATAGGTTCATTCTTCTGGTCGTTCTATCACGGTTGTTTAGAAAATCTCAGACTGAATATTTCTCAGTAGTGTCTCTTTTTTCATCGAAGTGAAGACTCCTTTTTCTATTAACTGTTTTTTTTATTCCATAAAACAATACCACGGATCTCCCGCGATAGAGAGCCTTCGGGCTCTCTTGTTAAGAGGGATCTCAGGCCGCTTGTCGCAGGGCCACGTGGCGCGTCCCCGGGTGGTGGATAGGGGAACTAATCGCGAACCAAATGCGACCGTGTACTGCCCAGAGACGCAGGTGGGATGCAGGGGATGGACTCCTTGCTCCTGCTGTGTCGGGTCGATGCGTTCCTTGTGCGTGGGAGCGGCATGTTCATGCACAGTGTGCGTGGATGTGTCCGTGACTGTGCAGATTGTAACTGTGTTGGCTCGGCCAAAAGCTTGCACTCGGTAGACTGGGAGTACATCGTAAGGCGATTCGAGGCCGCCTCAAAGGTCTCGCCCCGTCCCTTCGGGCAGTCTGGCTGGCTGCCCGGAGTACCCCACCCGCACGACAGAGCCTGTCAAGCTACCCGTGTTGTATTCCAGTCAAACACAGCAGCACTAAAGGGCCTCATTCCCCTGACCCCGAAAGAGCCCCCATTTCTGCAGCGATGGGAAGGACGAGTACGGAGAGGCTGCTAAAATCTCAGGGCCTCACCAGGCTGCGCAAACTGAGAAGAATTAGGATGACGATCTGTACTTACAACGCCCGCACGCCTGCATCGGAAGCATCCGTCGAGGACCTGATGATGCAAGCCAGGAAGATCAAGTACGACGTCATCGGACTGACCGAGACGAGAAGACACCACCCCTTACACGCCGCCTACGACTCCGGAGAAGAACTGTTCCTCGGAACATGCGACAGCAGGGGAGTAGGCGGCGTTGGTGTCCTCGTCAACACGCACTTGGCCATGAACATCGATTCGTACGAGTCTCTGACAAGCCGAATCGGACGTCTGCGACTGAAGCGATGTGGCTCCGTGCCAGCCTTGACTGTGTTCGTCGCGTATGCCCCAACATCCGACTACGACGACGAAGACGTCGAGGCCTTCTACGTGGAGCTGGAGAAGTTCTATAAGGAAGATCACACCTTCTACAAGGTGATCGTCGGCGACTTCAACGCCAAGATCGGGCCACGAAGGTCGCCGGAAGAACTTCACATCGGAACCCACGGTTTGGGGTGGAACGAGCAAGGTGAAAGGCTGTCTGAGTTTATCATGTCGACCAAGACCATCCAGGGAAACTCGCAGTTCCAGAAGCCTCCCTCCCTACGATGGACCTGGGAATCCCCGGTGGCCAGTTCCACAACGAGATCGACTACATCATCTTCAATCGCAAGTATTGCCTGACCGATGTCTCCGTTGTCCCCAAGTTCTACACGGGATCGGACCACCGCCTCCTTCGCGCGAGGTTCCGCTTTTCGCGTCAAGGAGAGAAGGCCGCGAAGTTCAAGAAGAGGAATCCCAGAACGACCATCAACTGGGATCTCTACACCTCTCTTGTCGGCCTTTGGGAAGATGCCGTCATGGACAACGTCGACGAGGAATACGATCGCTTCGTGCACCATCTCCACGATAGTGTTAAGGGAGCCGAGAGCTTAAAGACCACCAAGAGACGCCTGTCTCCGGAAACTCTTGAGCTGATACGCCAGCGTGGAGCAACACGAGCGTCAGGCAACTACCAACTGACGTCCGAGCTTGCAAAGCTATGCAGAGCGGCGATAAAGGAAGATCTCAAAGAGAGAAGGGCGTAAGTGTTGGCTGAAGCAGCAGAGGCAGGGCTGAGCATCCGCAATGCCCGCCGGAACTTCGCCAACTTCAAGACCAAGATGACCGCTCTCCGACGTCCTGACGGAACCATCACCTCGTCCAGAAGGACCATGGAGAAAGTCATCCACGACTTCTACTCCGATCTCTTCGATAGCCACGTCCACCTGCCCCCATGCCATCTTCCGCAGGATGGATACGTCGTCCCCTCCGTCCTCTCTTCCGAAATCCGACACGCCATCTCGTCGGTGAAGAAACGTACAGCACCCGGTTCTGACGGGATCAGAGCTGAACACCTGAAGAACCTCCCGCCAGCGCTCATCAACACCTTGGCGCGGCTCTTCACACGCTACCTGTCCGAATGCAAGGCTCCATCTCAGTGGAAGACCAGCAAGACCGTTTTGCTGTACAAGAAGGGAGACGTGCACGACATTGGCAACTATCGCCCGATCTGCCTGTTGTCCGTAGTCTACAAGCTGTTCACTCGAGTCATCCTGAATAGGATTAGTAGAAAGCTGGACGAAGGACAGCCATGCGAACAAGCAGGATTTCGGAGAGGATTCAGCACGATCGACCACATACACACCATTACGAAGCTCATCGAAGTGTCGCGAGAGTACAAGCTGCCGCTGTGCCTTACGTTCATCGACCTGAAGAAGGCATTCGACTCCGTCGAGACTGAAGCGGTCATGGAAGCCCTGCTCATCCAGGGCGTTCCTACTCAGTACATCAGGGTCCTTCGAGAGCTGTACGGTGGATTCACGACCAAGATCTCACCATTCTACAACGACGTCGTCATTGACGTGAAGAGAGGGGTTCGACAAGGGGATACCATATCCCCGAAGCTCTTCAGCGCCACCCTCGAAAACGTCATGCGCGAACTAGAATGGGAAGACATGGGAGTGAAGGTCGACGGCCGGCAACTGCACCATCTTCGCTTCGCTGACGACATCGTGCTCATAACACCGAGCATCAGTCAGGCGGAACGAATGCTGGCCGACTTCGATCGTGTATGTGGAAGCGTTGGACTGCAGCTGAATCTTACGAAGACGATGTTCATGAAGAACGGATGGGTTTCTGATGCCCCATTCTCGCTCAACGGAACGAACATCTCCGAATGCTCCAGCTATGGCCCCTGTTATACTCCCGCGGGAGCATCCGCGAAAGGGCGGGAATCGCGCTGAGACTCCTCACCTGGCCAATCGTCGCGCCTCGCCACGCCCACCGTCCGCGGATCGCCGCCGACAGACGACGAGAGGGGTGTTATACTTCCCGCCCGCGGGAGGGCAGCCGTCCGCGGTGCACTGCACCGCGGAAGGCTGTCGTCCCGCGTAGTTCGGCGCGGGAAACGCGCTCCGATGCGACGCTACCCGCGCCGGGACGACGACGACCGTCCGCGGTGCACCGTCCGTCCGCGGACGTCCCGCGGAAGCTCCCGCGGGAGTATAACAGGGGCCTATGTGTATCTGGGTCGCGAAATCAACATGGCCAACGACCTAGCACCAGAGCTGAGCAGGAGGAAACGAGCGGCTTGGGGAGCTTTCAAGAGCGTCGAAGAAGTCGCGAAGAAGACGAAGAACGTCCGACTCCGTGCCCACCTATTCGACTCCACTGTTCTTCCTGCCCTAACATACGCCTCAGAGACCTGGGCTATACGAAAGCAGGATGAACACGCGATCAGCGTCGCGCAGCGTGGAATCGAGAGGACGATGCTCGGAGTGACACGACTCACGCAAGTGTTTTCGAGTTCCTCGGTCAAGTGTTTGGCTGCACATGTTTACATGTAGGGCCGGGTCCGAATACCTATCGCTCAAACTCGAAGTTGCACCAAGTCCTCCTTGTCTCCCGGCCTGTAGGCGAATAGCAGGGAAGCGGCTATTAAGTTTTGAATAACCCGTAGAAATTTTGATCGTTCTGCTTGTTTTTGGATCTGTTCTGCTAGTGTTTTTGTTGAGTTTGTTTATCTGACGTGTGCCTTATGCTGCGTAATAAATAGTAATAGTATTAGTAAAAGTGAGAGAAGGCCTCCGGAGTTCCGAGCTTCGCCGACGTTCGAAGATCAGAGACGCTGTCGCATGGGCCAAGTCGTCGAAAATTAGGTGGGCCGGCCACGTAATGCGATTCGCAGACACCCGCTGGACGAGAGTCGTCACAGATTGGATTCCGCGGGATGTCAAAAGAACACCAGGACGCCCACCAACGCGTTGGTCGGACTTCTTCGTGAAAGCCCTGAACGACCGATATGACGCTCTTCGTGTCCCTCGAGCGAGGAGGACCCATTGGAGCACTCTGGCACGCGACAATGACGAATGGAGACGCTGCTGGCGCCCGCTCGAGCAAGTTGATGATCAACGGGACGACAGGTGGCAGGTAATAGGTGATAAAACAATAATCTCATATTTCTATTGAATATTTCTATTATTTCTCAGTTTGTTCCTTCGACCACTGTCCTCTTGAAACAATTTTCACTCATTTGATCGTGAAGCTTGGGACCAGTCGAGGATTTAAACATGGAGGAACCGTTCAAGAGGTTTTGAAAACATGTCACACGATAGATCAACTTTACGTTTGTGCGGCAAGGTCTGTAAACGGGTCCTTGTTTGCTTTTGATAACATCCTTTTCCGGAGGTTAGATTGTTAGTGTGTTCTTATTGGCCGTTGATCAAGAATGTTATGCACTTTTTTTCGGAGTTTGTTTCTGCGAGTTCGCAAGAGCCTGGAACAGTGGAAGCATCTACAGCACTACCAGCTCAAACATCATTTTCTAGTACACAGCACTAATCTCAACGAACATAGAGATATGTGTGATCCAACAGCACTGCCTTAAACGGAAGACTAACCTTCGAGGTTGATGCCGAAGAGGGCCACCAAACGCCCGCAGATGGACCTAGACGTGGGTGAGGGGTGAATGGAGCTGTGGTGTCGGACCATGTCTCTATTTTCGTTGAGATTAGTACTGTGTAGTATAAAGTGATGTCTGGGCTGGTACCGACTGTTCCATGCTCTGACGACGGGAACTCAGATGGACCTAGACGTGGGTGAGGGGTGAATGGAGCTGTGGTGTCGGACCATGTCTCTATTTTCGTTGAGATTAGTACTGTGTAGTATAAAGTGATGTCTGGGCTGGTACCGACTGTTCCATGCTCTGACGACGGGAACTCAGATGGACCTAGACGTGGGTGAGGGGTGAATGGAGCTGTGGTGTCGGACCATGTCTCTATTTTCGTTGAGATTAGTACTGTGTAGTATAAAGTGATGTCTGGGCTGGTACCGACTGTTCCATGCTCTGACGACGGGAACTCAGATGGACCTAGACGTGGGTGAGGGGTGAATGGAGCTGTGGTGTCGGACCATGTCTCTATTTTCGTTGAGATTAGTACTGTGTAGTATAAAGTGATGTCTGGGCTGGTACCGACTGTTCCATGCTCTGACCACGGGAACTCAGATGGACCTAGACGTGGGTGAGGGGTGAATGGAGCTGTGGTGTCGGACCATGTCTCTATTTTCGTTGAGATTAGTACTGTGTAGTATAAAGTGATGTCTGGGCTGGTACCGACTGTTCCATGCTCTGACCACGGGAACTCAGATGGACCTAGACGTGGGTGAGGGGTGAATGGAGCTGTGGTGTCGGACCATGTCTCTATTTTCGTTGAGATTAGTACTGTGTAGTATAAAGTGATGTCTGGGCTGGTACCGACTGTTCCATGCTCTGACCACGGGAACTCAGATGGACCTAGACGTGGGTGAGGGGTGAATGGAGCTGTGGTGTCGGACCATGTCTCTATTTTCGTTGAGATTAGTACTGTGTAGTATAAAGTGATGTCTGGGCTGGTACCGACTGTTCCATGCTCTGACCACGGGAACTCAGATGGACCTAGACGTGGGTGAGGGGTGAATGGAGCTGTGGTGTCGGACCATGTCTCTATTTTCGTTGAGATTAGTACTGTGTAGTATAAAGTGATGTCTGGGCTGGTACCGACTGTTCCATGCTCTGACCACGGGAAGGGAACTCTTCGAAACGTAGACCGAAAAAACGCGCATAACAATCTTTGTCGACGGCTATAATGCATAACACACGTACAGTTATACGACGCCATGCCGAGATTCATCGAAATTCGCACTTGGGAAGGTTAAGTTATTAACGTGATAGTGTCGTATTTTTCGACGCTGTGGTCCCAGCTGACTTCTTTAATTAATTAATGAAGCGCCAAATTCATTACTCGCAACAGGGAGAAAAAAATGGGAATGAATATGCCAACCGAACCAGCCCATTAATGGATAGTTGTAATGCTCTACTGTTATGGAAACCACATGTTGACTGATGGAGCTTACACGCTCGAAAGCTTATACGGCGATACTTGAAATGAATTCAAGGAGTTGGCATTGTTTTAATTCAGCGAATAATTTCGAAGGAATATCAGAATTAAATGCTTTTTCAGCGAAGAAGAATAAGAATAAAAAGATAAGCAATTAGCTTAATTATTGCCTTTAAGCGTATTCGGAGTAAATTCGCATCCTCGAAGCACTTTCACGGTCCCCGAGGAGCTCCGTTGGGTCTTATAAAAGCGGTCTTCTTTGTGGAGACTCACCTTGATCAGTTTGCTGATACTGGCTTCATCTTTGTTGGGCATCTTGAAGAGATCGAAGATGAGATCTTCCGGCGAGGAATCGCGGAGCTCGTACGCGTGATTCAGCCCTTCGACCGTCTTCGACATGATCTGAGCCACAGACGTCTTCCGATTGAGGATCTCGCCAATCGCATTCACTAAACGGTATCGGATCTGTCACTCTACCGGAACAGTCGTAGTGCTGAGCGCTGAGCTGCGTCCGCGTAGACGCGCCGCTCCTTTCGAAACAGCCCCGTCGGACGCTGTTTTTCCACATCGAGTGCATTGCAAGCATCGATCGGCTTCTCCCAGTAGAGCCCAGAAGTGCCGACTGGCGAACGCTCAGGCAGGGGACGGAACAGCTACTTGGGGAACGGTCGTCCTCCTACATCAGATGGAAAAAGCGGCGTCGTCAGCACGACGCAGCTTTTCTCTCGAAGAAGACTGGGGCATGAGGAAGCGCGGGCGCCACTGGAGGCCCAGGTCTCATGGAAGGTGAGATACGGAGTTAATGAATGGTAGCACTTGTACCTCTTTACATCCTCTAACGGCATTATGAGCATGAGTTGAAAGAAAGGAAGGCTTTACGCATCTATAGGAGCATTCTTCAGCGGACACCTGAGATGTTGAAAACGTTGGTGGTACCTGCTATCCCATTACTTCTTGCGCCTCTAATACCTCCAGACAATCTCGAAGCGATTTCACCCAGCTTTATAGTTTCAAATCCTAAAGCGATTCGATTCATGTGATATCTTCGCATGGTTACATTTTTCGTGGCAACCAGGCGCCTGCCTGCTGGGCAAACTTTGGCCTGTCACGTGGAGCTCGACTCCGTCAGAGCTAATGCGATTACGCCGTCAGCATTTCTCCGAAGTACCACGTGGTGAAAATCTCAAGAAAAAACTGCGTCATTCCGTCATGGTGACGTTTCCACGAGGCTACAACACATCGAATGGCCATCTCGAGGTGAACTAAGCAGAGATAAGACGAAAGCCACAAAAACAATTCACTTACGATTGTGCTGAGAGTGCGCTTCGTTCGGAGGCGACTGGCCCAGGAAGGGCATACTCATCTGAAACTGTAGTCTGTGCCAATAACAAAATTCGCGTTATTCTTGCAGAGAAGGCTTCATGAATTAACCAGGTGGAGGACTCATGGCGGCGGCGCTCGCATCAACAAGGGAGTTGAAGCAGAGCGATTGCGGGAGCTAAATGAACCGGCAGGCAAGGCGAGGAGTGCTTTCGGTGAGGTGGAAGGCCACGTCATGGCGGTATCTGAGGGCGAACGAGCGAACTTTTTGTCAGAACCAGCGCGAGTCGGGCGTGTATGTGGGAGAGAGGTGGCGGTCGGGAGGGCAGAGGCGGGGACGGCGCAGCAGATGAAGCCGCGACGGAGAGCGCGAGCGAGAAGCACTGCACCTGCGTCAGCACTCCCGCAGAGGCTTCTAGAAGGCGACGCCAGAGGGCACGAGCACTCCGTGGCGGCCAAAAGCCCGGAAGAGGCGGAAGTACGCAGGAAAACGGAGCTCTGATGGAATGCTCCAGGCTGATACAAACGGCTTCAGGCAGGGCATTTTATTCTAACGACCGTAAGGTTTTCCCGCCTGTTGTATGAAAGAAAAACCAATCGCAGTGGCACTGACCGTCGCAAAAGACTTTTGCGGTATTCACTGCGACTTTTGTGAAAGACCGATGACACGACCACTGACTTCGATGGCTATTCAGTTAGGTGCATCTGTTACCATGGGACTGCGATACAGGCAGAAAGATTTTCCTATATTGGATTCGAATTACGGTGTACCACCGGCTGAAGGTGTCTTTTTCTGGGGAATCTGCGAGGCATCCTCTACGGGTTTGGAACTGCTGGAGTGGCTGTGGCGTTTTCGTGGTAGTACTCTAATCTAGCACCTTGCTTAGGCTTCTCGAGACGACGATCACGTCAGAGCCTTAAGCCAATATGAATGAAGTTTCATCATAGAAACCTCGCTTGGCATATGGAGCATTGACACAGGAAGTGATACAAAACTCCGTTGCGCTCACACACCGTATTTCCTTGGCGTAGGGAGAGAAGAGGTGTTTCTGTTCACTGATTGCGAGCTTTCTACCAAATAAAGAATCTTCGTTCCTTGAAAACACAAAATGCTATGTTCAGTCAAAGGAGCAACTTTCGATTTAGCATTACGTAACCCTGACGATAGAGGGAAATTTGAGGTGTTAGGTTCTGCGTCGGCATCGATGTGGGACTAGATGAGGGACACTGTAATCCGCTGCAGTAGGGACTGCGGAATTCGGTGCACAACCAATTTGGTGTAGTTGGTCTTAATGGAAGGATGCTATGAACGCAATGAACCCGATACTGCACTTCATATTTGGCTTATTTTGTTGGTTGAGCCCATGACAAGTTCTTGGCGAGAGTGTTCTTTTTGTGGCAGCCAAAGGGCAAGGGAAAGACCACATCTATTTTTGCCATATTATACAACACCAGACGTTCCTAGCGGACGCCAAACGTCTGGTTGGGGGCCTCGCCCCCAAACCCCGAGAATAGAACATCCCCTGTCTTCCTCTATTCTTCTTTAGACTTTTTTACTTTTACCATACTAAAAATGGTTTTATTATATAGATTAGCGTAGCGGGATATGGTGGGCAGAATTTTCACCGTTCCTATGAAGCGCATCCAGCCTCAATCGGATGCACTCGATTTATTCTCCGAAGTGGCCGTTCCCTACGTGGCGAGATGAGAATCCCAATCCAAAGTGCTTAATCTGCAGAAAAATAATTTAAATTGATCGGTATTGGTCGACAGGTCGACAACGTTTACTGTCCGACGGTAGTAATACTCCTCCGAATCCCTTAATCACCCTCCTACTTCTTCCCCTCCTCTCCCCGCTAATACTTCTTAACCTATGTGCTGGCGTGAGCGATAGTTAATCAAACACTAACATGTAATACGGAGTCACGACTCAGTCAGTGCTACATGTGAGTGTCACGTGTCACGAGGTCTATGGCCTGAGTTATACTCCCGGGAGCATCTGCGGAAGGGCGGGAATCGCGCCGAGACTCCTCACCTGGCCAATCGCCGCGCCTCGCAGCGCCCGCGTCCGCCGTGCACCATTGGTCCGCGGACGTTCCGCGGATGCTCCGCGGGAGTATAACAGAGGCCTATGACACTCCTTCTGCACCCCGACACACATGCCACGACTTCTATGACGCGTCTTCAGAAATCCGACGCACATTGGACGAAATTGAGGGAAAATACAGTCTCCCCTTATTCCCCCTTCCAGTGGTCCCTCTTTGCTGATTCTCTCTTCACTGGTCCTTTTCCTATTGGTTCCCCTTACCTGGAATCCAAGTTGCACGTCTGCGGCACGTCTTCTGAATCTCTGCGCACTTTGGACAGCACGACATTTGCAGCACGTCATCTGAATCCCATTGCACCTTGGATGACGTCTTTTGCCCGTCTTCAGAATCACCACGCACGTTGGATGACATCTGCAGCACGTCCTCTGAATCCTGGCGCAAGTTGAACGACATCTTCATCAGGTCTTTTGAATCTCGACGCACTTTGGACGACGTCTGCGGCTCGTCTTCTGATTCCAGGCGCTGGGCACTTGATCCTCATCCATATCCCGGCGCGCTGCCCGCTCAAAATATCGTAAACTTGGGCGATCTCCCGCCAAGGATATAGTTCGCCAGCAATCGCCCATGGTTAAGCTCAAAGAAAGCCCGGCTGGCATACGCCGCAGTGCCGTAGGCATCTCCGTGCTTCAGCCCCCTCCCCGTGACGGGCACTTGACATTATCCGATTACATGTAGTAGGGTCACGCTGAGAAACGATGATGTGCATTGGTGTTGATTGTCGGTCGTTTTTGGTCGAATACAAGGTGGCAGAAGCCAGGCTGATAGATGCTCCACAAAGTGTAAATGCGGCGAAAAATTTCTCAGATGAAGAAGGAAAAAATCGAGAGAGGAGTTTCGACGAAAGCGTGGAAATTGTCTGGATGGCTCTTCCACGAACTCTCTGATAACAAGAAAGCCGCGGGGTGTCGGAAATTCACCGATTTGCTGATGCGGAACGAGCAAGCTCATCGACAGTTTCCCAACATTCTAGCCTCTTGGGATATTGATAACTTGAAGGAAAATCGAAAACCACTTTAAAGAAAATGAGGTAGGTGCATTGGGTGGGAGAGTATCAGTAGTCAAGGAGCGGATACCTCCGTTTGTAAGATCGGCAACGTCTTTGCAAATGGGTCGAACAGCTAAACGTGGAGTAATTGGAGTAGAGGGCGAGAATTCTCCAGAGTGGTCATTCAGAGGTTTTGATCGAACATTGCTTTGTTGATTGAATATTCACCATCCCAAAAGAGCGGTGTTAACAAGGAGAAACTGAAGAAGTGATATGAGGTGCAAAGGCTCCCAGGCAAAGCCGTTGCGGGGACGCCAGATGGCTGACGAAGCGGAGAAAAAAGTGGCAACGCCGGGTGTTTGCCCCAGCCCACAAAGGGCGCTTCTGCTTCCACGAGACGGGCACGTGAAGCTTGCCTGGTTTACTGCATGAGAAGCCGTTGCATGATATCGCTCATCACAGAGCGGGAGGCACAACGTCAAAGGATGAGGATGAGAGCAAAAGAGCACAGAGGAGTGGTCACTTGAAGCCTCAGGCACTGAGCAAGAAGGGTGCAGGTGCAAGCGATCATTGACAGAAAATCGGTGGTTCCTCAGACGGAAGATCGCAGTTATTACAGCGCAGCGCGCTCCACGAGGGTGTCCCCCGACGCGAGCGAGAAAAACGGGAGAGAGAACAGACCCGCTCTAGGACGCAATCGGCCAGCAGCAGCAGAAAAAGAGAGCTACGAATAGTGGGCAGCAGGGTCGTTTACTGATAGTTCCGGACTTGCACACGCCAGACGTCGGAGAAACGAAAAACAACGCGTCTGCGTAGACACTTACGGCTGCGGCTGCAATGTCGTGCTGCGGTGGATCCGCCATCGCCTGCTCGGTAGTGGCTCTCTCCTTGGCGATTCCTGAAAAGAAGCGGAACATTGGGAAGGGTGCCTCTTGCAGTGATCACGACAACGCGTGCGACGCGAATCTCAGGATGGCTCTCAGTGTGAGGCGAAGCACAGCCTGTTACACGCCAGCGCACGGAGCTGGCTACCAGGTCAATCTCGACGCCCCGGAACCCGTCACTAGTCGTTACGGCGGAATCTCGTCTGCATAGTGGGCGGCGATTAGGCAGCCGACTGGAGAAGGCGCTGGCGAGTTCGCGACAGGGAGGCCCCCTGCCGTGAAAAACGGCTTTCCCGCACGTGGTGCTCGCCGCGTGCGGATCACTCACCCGCCACGAGCGGAGCACGTGGAGTGGAACAGGGGCCGGATTCATAAACGACTAACCCACGGGTATAGGGGGTAGAGATACCTACGATTGAGCCTGCGTCTCTGACTCCCACCTTATCTCTACTTGATTCTTATATTATCCCTACCCCTTATACCCCGCATACCCACGGTTTAATTGTTGATGAATCCGGCCCCAGGAGGGGGCAGCGCATCTGTGGGACACACTCCTGCTGACGGCGTCAGAGCTGCTCGACGGCTTGGAGCTCGCTTCCCGTGGTATATGGAAGGCCAAGAGCAAGAGATCCGCTTAATGCACTGCGATTCTTCAACTGAAACGGTCACTGAATCAAACTTTTTCTGAGTACTCCCTTACTTTGCTAGCCAACGGGCTAAGATTGCGGCAAGCCAGTCAGCCATTCCCAGGATTAAGATAACACTTTAATTCATTTGGTCTAATTTACAAAGCAACAGTAGCAACCTGGTGTGCACTAGTGGAATGCCAAGGAACCAAATCTAGCCTTAGCAAACTCACTGAGACACAAAAGACTTGTTGACAGGAATCTTCAGGGGCATGTCTTGAAAGTTTGTCGTTTTCCTCTCATTACACTACTGCATTGTCTATTAATACTTATTCTTGTTTCGCTATATTCTGCTTCATATTGTTTGTTTGTATTGTTGCATGGACATCCATGTATAATATAAATAAATAGATATAGAGATTGTCGGCGAAGAATGTCCGCGTCGTTGCAGATCGTTCAACTATTCGCGGCTGCTTGAATCAGTAGATGCATTTTTCTAGGTCGCTATCACTCGGGGAAATTGGTGTTGTCGAAAAGTGGCAAGAAAGTGACCTTGTCGCAATCATTTCTTCACTGAAGCGTGTCCCATTGTGAAGTGAGTGACATGAATTCTAATCGATTTTCGAAGAATACTCCGAAAGCTCTTCACATTTCTTAATTGTTGCTTTCTAGGTCCTTTTCTGGGAAGGGTACTCCGCAGCTGCGACAACACCCGCTTTTAGATATTTCTTTTCTGACTTGCATCTTCATCAAATTCGCTTGCAATATTATATTGATTGGAAAGAAGTGCTTTGGATCGATCCTAGAGAAGAAAAAACGACCGGTTTCGCGACATGTACAACGTAGTGATTGCACGTAATGAGGAGGCAAACCAATTCTCTGCGAATCGTATGGACTTCCTAGCTAGCGCCTGATTTTGGCCTTGAAGGTTTCGTTAAGAGTTAGGGCGATTCATGAAAAATCAGGTATAAGAGACAAGTACTCCAACTCGTTCCCATCCTGGAAGAGATCGAACTTCAGCTCAAAGCATAAGAGCGATGGATAAACCAAGTGGTGAGCAGAGAGGGAAGGTCACCTACTTCAGCCCGTCAATCAGCAGAACCTCTTTCATACCAATAAGCTGGCCGGAATCTCGAGAAGTGGCTCCTGAGAAAACAGCTGAAAACGGTAATAAAATGGCAATAAAAGGTCTGCTCTCTGTGGGAGCATTTAGCGCATAACTCTTTTCAGTGCTTTTGAGTGGAGAGGAGAGAAATTATATATTACCACGCTACGATAGTTTATGTGCCTTTCTCTGCATTCAGTTCAGATTGTGCAAAGCAGAATAGTTCCAGACGAAGTGTGAGCTTGAGGTCGAAGCAGGAAAGCTGTTTGTTTGCAGCTGCGTGAAGTCCGAGCCAAGTGCCGGTTCTGACATCACCAAACGCTGCTTGCACCTTTGCTCTATCCAGAGCTGTAAAGGAATTTTGACAAGAAACGTCACATTGGCAACACTCAGTGGTCTGGTCACGCTATAGCCGCCTGCTCAAATGAGCGTATCGGATGCAGTTTCTTTTTCAGTCAATCCGAGGTGCGGTCGGTTATGCGTTGGACGAACTCGCTACTAATGAGGACATATTGGTATGATCTGGTAAGGACGAGCAGCAACAGCTAATTAACCGTTTTGGAGGAAATTGTAGCTTAACGCATACAGCGGACCTACAAATGCACAATATCTAGAGGGAGTGAAAATGCTGTTGAAAGCTTCCAATGGCCTTAAAAAGACGCTATAGATGGACAGTGATGGATAGGAAAGAAGACTCTAGTGCAGAGAAGCAATGGGCGCATCTAAGCTGCCACTCGAATGAATCGTGCGAGCGGCGGACGGCCGACGACTGATTTCACGGATGAAAAAGCTTTCGCCGTGCAGCAGCTCTGTAGGCCTAAAAACGCTTGCGCACTTGAAGAATGTCTGATGGATCTTGTAGTGCGCAGCACAACGGCTTCCGGAGGTCAGAAGCCTTGCTCTGCCACGATTGACCACTGTGTCGGGACGGCTTGAATCCTCCTCGCTTCGGCAGGGAAGGAAAGATGTTACGTGCTTGGCCAAATGATCCCATCTGTTCGTTGTCCCGTAGGATGACATCGTCGAAGCAGAAGGTTGACCATTCTGTTTTCCCAAATGTATTCGAATTGAAGCGTCACAAAATTAAAAAAAAAATATTCAAAAATCAATTTTGTACCGCAGTAGGAAGAGGCGCCGGCTGTCGCGTGCAAATAATTCTATGTGGGTTCCTGGTCCAATCAAGCCTTTCATCCCTATGGGATCGGTGAATTGGTACTGGACTTGTCTGGGAAGGATAAAGCACTGATCTGTTCCTGGGTTGGCCACTGCAGGTGATTGTATAGAGCAAGTACGTGTTCAGATAGCCTCATTCAATTTCAAAAAAGTCTGTCCGTTGTCCTTCTACCATTTTCTCTCGCTTTTTTCAAATATCGAAAAGGTATCATTCGAATTCTCATAATGCATTATCGAATAAAGCTGCACCTACCGCAATCCAGGAGAATGATTTGAAGGCCTTCGTGGAAGCTAATCCATCACAAACATTCCGCAAGATTGCGGAAGGTCTAGCGGCCAGTAAAATTGCTGTTACAAATGGTTTGAAACGCCTTGGAAAGGTGAAAAATCTCAAAAAGTGGGTGCCCACGATTTGAGTGATCGTCGGAAATTGTCGCGTTTCGAAATGCGTTCTTCTTTGCTTTTTCGGAATTCGATTCGTCACATGTGATGAAAAGTGGGTTCTGTACGATAACCAAAGCCGATCAGGACAGTGGGTTGGTGGCGAAGAACCTCAAGAACTTTCCGGCCAACCTAATGATTCTCCAGTAATTCAGGTAAGGCACTGTCACAGTGCTCGATCGTAGTTCAACCTTACGATCACTTGCTACGATCTTTACCTATAGCGCTTGTATTTGCTGCAGAAGAGCTACCCTAAATTTCAAGGTCTTGAGTTTGCTTCCAAAATGGCTCTTATTTGAGTCTGTTTGAATGAGACTATACGTATGGCACCGTAACGGTGAACAGAAAGAATGAAACTAAGTGAGACAGGACTATTGAATAAAGGATATTGGGAAAGGTTCCAGAACCAAAGTACGCGAACACTTCGTACCCTTTAGCTACTTACCCAGTTGCTTATTTTAGTGACTGGACCAATTGAAAGGATTCAAGCAATTTCACCAGAAAAGTACAGAGGAAACGTGGTGAATTTTCGTTCTCTCGCACAGATCTGCGACTAGAAACCAACTTCTCGAAATCCGTCTTCTAGAAAGTCGTGGAAAGTCGCGAGCAGTTCGCATGATGTTCCAGGGCCGGATTCATCTACGACTAACCCGTGGGTGTAGAGGGTAGAGATACCCACGGCAAAGCCTGCGTTTCTAACTCTTGCCTTATCTCTATCTGACTCTTACCTTATCTCTACCCCTTATACCTCGCATACCCACGGGATTAGCTGTTGATGAATCCTGTCCCAGGTAAGTTCTTGACTAGGCAATATGGTTGGTAGAGCATATTTTGAGACTGTACTGGGTTCATATGCGAATCCATCTCTAGTCTCCGAGATGAGCCATACTCTAATATGCCAGCCGGTTGTGTGTGAGGGGATTTTCGTGAGGTACTGTAACCAAGATGACAAGCAGATGGCTTCACTTCATTCTTTTGTGAGCCAGACTGTACAGATTCACAACCAAGCCACAAAGAAAGCGTAACCGGCACCCAGCCAGGTGCTTAGCAGGAAAATGTCGGAGGTGTAGGTGTACGGGCGACATACATATGTTATGGCTTTACCGCACTTCAAGCATCAGCAAAGTGTGGTCAAACTACGGAGCAAGGCGCTTCTAAAGGGTCTCAAGAGGTAGCTCTAGCCGAGCGCGACGAGAGCCAATAGTCACGGCACTGGATATTTTCGAGTAAAACGTGTTGCGTGGTTTGAACTGTATGGCTTCAGAAACCAGGCGATCGCGACAAAATTCTGAAGAAAAAAAAACACCATTTGCGGTCGATTTGATAGGGGGCTAGTTTACCTGTTATTTCATGAATAGACCCATGCTGACGTACGCGTTTGAAAACAACAACAACAAACATAACATATAGGTGTAATCATCCACTTGAAGTAATCAACAAAAAGAGATTGGCGAAAAAATTGCTCAAAAGAACCTAAACAATTAAGTGTAAGGAGGAACAAAGCAAAACTGAACGATGAGGAGGAACGACGGATTGAACTCCCTCCCGGTTGAAGGGCATCAAACAAAGTGTTGACCAAGATTTTCCGGTAAAAACAGCCTCTTTGCCACTTCACGTATGGAAGCTTCTTCTACGTTGCACTTGAAAAGGTTGTGCATTTTGTGAAATTTTCTATCGCTATTCCAGGACTCCTATTCTACGCAGGCGATGACGGATGCTTGGAACATTGATATTTGGAAAAACTCAGACTTCATGAACAAAAGAGAACCATGCCATATGACGACATTCTCTTCCACTTCTCGACGCTGGAAGGCACAATCCTACTACACAGGGTCTCTCAAAAAAAGCATACACTGTTTGAAAGCTGATAACTTTGATCACAATAAAGGAACTAAAGAAGTTAAGAGCTCATATGAAAGCTAGAGAAAATAGAAATTTTATGAGAGGCATGGAATGCGCCATGCACTTGTCCGAAATTTTACATTTTACACTCGATTGATCGTGTTTCGCTTCAATACATGTTATAATTCCTTAACAAAGTGGCCGTTTCGATTTATTTCTGCTTCGTTTAAAGTTTAAAGCTTGAGCGCACACTATGGATCCCAATAAATGGAGGTGCTATGTCAAAGGTTGTAACATTGCTGCTAGTGAAGCTTTTGAAAATGTTTGAGGCTCATATGAAAGCACAGAGTAACGAGATTACTGCGACGTGCAGGTAGGCAAGATATTGCCATGCCCTCGCCTGGAACCTTACATTTCAGACTCGACTGATTATGCATGGGCTGAATGTCTGTTATAATCTTGCTACTACTTGGCCACTTTAACCTTCTTGTAAGGTTATGCGTCGCCCATAGCCGCAATTATGTCGATTAACCTCTCCATTCAGCTTGAATATTGCTTCATCAGTCCACAGAGGGCGCCATGTAAAATCGAACTACTGCTCACATTTAAATCGTGCGACCCATAACCTCGTATGTCACGTGTCTTTCACATAATTGTCAAGCTCTAAACGTTAAAAGAAGCATAGCACAGGCTAATATGGCCAATCAACAACAAGACTGTAACAAACATTCAGCCCATGCACAAATAACCGAGTCTGAAATGCAAGGCTTCAGGCGGGAGCATGCTGTAATCTTGACTATTTGCACGCCACAGTAATATCGTTACTTTGCGCTCTCACTAGTGTCTCAAACATCTTCAAATGCTTCGCTTGCAGCAATGTTAGAACGTTTCAAAACTACCTGCATTTTTAGGATACCCTCATTTTCCACAAACTATAGCGTGTTTGTAAAGTTTAAACCTTAAAAGAAGCACAAAACAGTCGAAACGGCCACTTTGTGAAGAAATTGTAATAAGTATTCAAGCGAAACACAATCAATGTAAAATGCAAACTTTCAGACAAGTGCATGGCGCATTCAGTTACGCTCATGTGTCAAAAGCTCCCTGCTCAAAAACATGCTGTTGGAAGCAGGTTCCAATGTTAGTCTTGAAAAGGCTTCCAATTATTCTTTGAAAGCAAGCGTCGCTAACGAGTTCACAGAGGCCCGATTCATGATTGGTAAGGTTAAGGATGAAAGTTTACTCAGCGATGATAGTGGGTGGAGGGCAAGTTTGAAGTATTCATGAACAGCTTATCAGCATGGTCATTTCATGCGAAAAAATTCATTGTGCGGTTCATCCAGTGATGAGGGCTTTGATTCAGGTTGAAGTTGATTTGTAGACATCTTTTCTACTCAGTATAACACATAGTTAGTGGAAGCCTCTAAAGAATAATTGATCTTTAGACGCCTATGTGTGGTGTGTACTTTTAGCAAAGCGGCGTTTCTTAGCCAAAAAATTAGCAACCACAGAAAATTTTTTCGCGCTTATGAAAAGGAGAAAAGAATCTTGTCTATCACCGTGGTTCACAATCCCACAAAGATAATGCAATATGCTTAGAGTATATTAATTCTCCAGCTAGAATATATATTTTGATCTCTAAATTACGGTGTTTTCAACAAACTTTTCTTTGACTAACACTATAAGGCGTATGTTTGAGGTTGTTTATTATTGATTTGTTGCTTCAGAACCAAAGACAAAGGAATTTTGTATGGAATAGGGTCTTTGACGATTGCATGAAGAACTGCCCACTAATGAACCTCACTGGGTAAAACTTACCCACTGATAAGCATGCTAACTGAGGGTGATGGGTGTAGGGTAGATTTGGTATTCATAAGAGTGGGTAGCGCTCTCACAGGATACTGCCTACATTTTGAACTGATCATATCCATGTCGAAGGGCTAACGAAGATATTCAATTATTTGAATAAGTTTAGCTTCATATTCGACATATTTTAGTGGTTGTAGCAGCTCCCAATTACTATGGACATATAGGAACTCTAGTCGGAGGAATGCACGGCTAGAAAAGGAAACAAACACAAACACGGTGGCCTGCCTAAGCCAGAAAATTGAAAACAAAGAAAAGAGATCTCTGGTAGATTTTCTCGCTGTGTAGTCTCTGCAAAATAATGCAATCTAATTTTACCCTAGTTGTCAAATAAGTGAACGACCCTCCACTAGGATAAACCCAACATTTAGGCCTATGTGTAGCTTCATTTCAACACTCTTGCTTACCTCATGCTGGCAACATCATGTTCCGGGCCAGGTAGTGAAAAAGAACCGGTCATTATGCAGGTTAGGGGAGGACACTTCCCCATAGTTGCGGATTTCTTCAATGTACAGTCCAAGATACACCGTAAGCTGGTTTACTCGGCTTTAGGATTCAGCTAGGCTATGAATCTATAGCAAGAAAGGGAAGGATGGAAAGGTGTGATCACGACAGTGCACGTCCCCCACCGACCATTATTAAACGATATCCCACATGATATTTTTGGATGTGCGTAAAAAATAGAATTTGCAAAGCATTTAGGGCTAGGTTAGCAATTGTTGAGCGTAGCTTTTTCTTCGCTTCGCTCGATAATATAATATTATGTATGTATGTAAAATAAATATTATAGTAGTATTTATATAATAAAGTATGTAGTAGTATATACATTAGGTTGTCCCATAAGTCCCTGCCGTTTTTTTCAACGATTCACTGCAGATTTCGCGTCTTTTGCATAGCGCTGCATAGCCTTCGAAAGAGAATGATTTTCTCTATCAGAAATTGTATTGCCTTTCTTTTTTCATCATGAACTTTGTCAATTTTTAGGTCGTTGAAGTGAAAAGTGAAAAAGTGAAAAAGTAGCCATTTGCGCCCGAAAGAGGATGGTTATTTTTGCCGACAGCTCCTGCTCTGTGGTTGGATTTTTTGGGGTGATGTTATATGTTGTTCGAAAGAAAATGTCTTGCTCTATAAGAATGTATGTCACGTTTATTGATTTCTGTTGAATATCAACAAAATACCAAAAAGAGAAAAATCGTCTTCACCATCAACTCCTTCTCCTTCTTCAGTTGTTGATATTCGACAGAAATCAGCATGAGCCAATAAACGCGACACAAATTCTTACTGAGCAAGACATCCTCTTCCAAACGACATATGACAGAAAGCAAAAAGTCCAACCACAGAAGCGGAGTTTTGGTAAAAATTCTGACGGAAAGTCGGAATTCCCAATTTGATGGCCTACAAATCAATAAAGACAAGTAAGAAAGTAGTAGGACCAACACATACTCTTGTAGCACAAAACATTGTCTTCCAAGTGCTATAAAAAACTGTGCAAAAATTACAAATCTAAGCAGAGAGAACAAGTGCGCAAATGGCTACTTTTTCACTTTTTCACTTTTCACTTCAACGACCTAAAAATTGACAAAATTCATGATGAAAAAAGAAATGCAATACACGCTCTGATAGAGCAAATCATTCTCTTTCGAAAGCTATGCAGCGCTATGCAAGAGACTGCCGGCGAAATCTGCAGTGAATCGTTGAAAAAAACGGCGGGGACTTATGGGACAACCTAATATACAGGGTGCGTCAAAAGTTCTTGGACTATTTTGTTTCAGGCTCATTATATGGGATGATGTCTGATTGACATGACTTCGCTCTACCAAACTTTTATGTGGTATCGTTGCCTTACTCTTACCCTCTCATAAACCAATTTTCGTGCCTGAATGTTCTTTTGTTCAAGATGGCTGATGCAAAGGCTTGCGCACTGTAATGGAGAAACTGCATGTCGAAGAAAAAACTGACCATAAAACTACCTAGAGTCCTGAAGAGCGACATTCTTCCCTGGAAATCTAGGCTTTAAAAAAGCGACATGACTTATCATCAAGATTCTGCTCCCGCTCATAAGGTTTAAGTGGTACAGAAGTTTTGCGCTGAACAACTTTCTGGATTTCATCTCAACCCAAGAGTGGCCCTCGCTCAGCCCGGACCTCAATCAGATCGACTACACAATCTGATCTATGTTAAAGAGTAAGGCCTATGCAACATCTTACACGAACACTGCTTTACCTCAAGAAGCCCTAAAGAAAGCCTGGGGAGAGATTGATGAAGACCCCATGTGTTCCGCCGTGGGTGCGTTCCCTGAGCGATTGAAGGCGTGTATTCGTGCTAAAGGAGGCCATTTCGAAATTCTTCTTTATATGTGTCTGGTCAAAAGTAATAATAATATAATAAAATTAGTAATAAAAAATAATAGTATAATAATAAATAATAAAATTAGTAATAAATTTTATGCATATCATCTGACTTTCTTTAAATCAGCCGTTTGGGCGGTCAATTACATGTGTCCAAGAACTTTTGACGCACCCTGTACTATTTATTTGAATTGTTAATAATAAACGAACTTTTGACGCACTCTGTACTATTTATTTGAATTGTTAATAATAAACAACTGTTTCCAAACGCAGCTGATTCAAATATATTGAGATGTGGGTCTAAAGACGAAGTCATGGAAAAGAAAGTAATTAAAAGCAAAATTGGCAATGCTATTCTGAGACCCTATTCATCAAATACCAACCCTGAATGCTGAGTAGCGCATGAAATTTTACCCCTCACTCTCGTCAACCTCTGAATATTTGCTTATCAATTTGGAATCAACGGTGATCTTCTTCTTCTTCTTCAGCGCCTGCCCCGCTTCGTAGCGGGGTCCGCTATTCTGGTGTAATGACGCCACCTTTCCCGAACCAGCGCTAGATCAGGGTGGACACCAGCAACCTTCAAGTCCATATGTAGCGTGTCAGACCAGCGCTGCTTCGGACGCCCTCTAGGCCGCTTTCCTATTACCTCGAAGTTAAGGCCTATCTTGCGGACGCTGTCCTCTTCTCCACGCAGAACGTGGCTGTACCATCGTAAGCGAGCTTCGCGCATCTTGTCCGCTATCGGCGCGACACCGAACTTCTGCCGAATGACATCGTTTCGGATGCGGTCCAGGCGCGTGACTCCAGCCGTCCAGCGCAGCATCTTCGTCTCCATGACGCTGAGGCGCGTTTCAACCTCCTTGGTCGCAGGCCAACACTCAGCACCGCACATCGCTACCGGCCGGACGACAGTTCTATATATTTTTGACTTCCAGCGCTCTGGCATCTTCCTATCGCAGAGTACATCAGTCAGCGAGCGCCACTTGGACCAAGCTGCACTCACGCGTGAGTTCACTTCAATCATCAGATTGCCATCAGATGCTGCTGCTGACCCCAGGTACTTAAAAACCGAAGTGCGTGGGAGCTCGATAGCGTTAACCTTGATGGAGCTGGACTCATTAACGTCCGTCGTTAGATACTCGGTCTTCTTCACGTTCAGTCTGATGGTGAGTCCAAAACACTCCAAGCGATCACACCAAGCTTGCACCTCTCGCTCGAGTTCACCTTTACTTTCGCTAGCGAGCATTACGTCATCAGCATAAAGCAGTGTCCAGAGGACTGGCTTCTGAAGATCTCGTGTAATGGCGTCCATCACGACAACAAAAAGGAGTGGGGAAAGCGCAGAACCCTGGTGAACTCCGACAGAGATGGGGAACTCCATCGAGGTTCCGGCTGCAGCTTGAACTCTACTCTTTGGAGAAGAGTAGAGGATTCGCACCCACTCTATGAGCTCCTCAGGAACTCCATGTCGTCGCAGGGCGTACCATATCACTTCACGCGGTACGCGGTCAAAGGCCTTCTCTAGGTCGAGGAAGGCGATATGCACTGGCTTCTGTTTCTCGCGATGCTTCTCTAACAGGAGGCGGGCGGTATGTATGGCATCAATGGTGCCACAGCCAGCCACGAAGCCGCACTGATTGCTGGAAAGCTGGACGATGTCACGAATTCGTCCATCGACAATTCGCTCAAAGATCTTCATGCTGTGCGAGAGCAAGCGAATCGGACGGTAATTGGAGCAGTCTGCAGGACTGCCCTTCTTCTTCCAAATCGGAATCGTCGTGCTTTGGCGCCAACACTCAGGCACCTTCTTCTCCGCCACAACCTGGTTAAAGAACTGCGCCAACCACTCAGCAGGGTACCACAGCTTTGACTTCCACAGATCAGCTGCCACGTCGTCGGGCCCAGTCACTTTGCCTGGCCTCATCTTCCTCAGAGCCGCTTCTGTCTCCTCCACGGTGATCTTCTGAACGGGCCGTGGACAGAAGCCACAGAAGGGATGGCCGGGTGAGGAAATTCCATAGTGGAAATTTCCTCAAAGTAATCGCGCCATCGCTTCAATGCCTTCTTGCGGTCCGTAAGAAGATGGCCGTTCTCATCATTGATGCCGAAGAACTTCTCGATGTCCTCGGTCTGGCGATGGCGATTATTTGCGAGTCGGTACACATACCGCTCACCATCGCGCGACTCGAGCTTCTCGTTGACATCTCCATAATGAGTGGCTTTTGCAACAGCCACGGCCTTCTTTGCAGCTTTCCTCGCTTCTTGGTACTTCCGCCAGTTATCGGCTGTCTTGTCGCAGAGAAACACGTGATAGAGCGACTTCTTCTCTCAAACTTTTGCTTTCACGCCATCTGTCCACAGCCACGCCTGCTTTTCGACCTTGCGTCGTCCAGGCACCGTGATGCCGAGCTCCAACCTTGCAGCTTCACGTATCGCGTCGGCAGCTTTCTTCCAAATTTCGTCGACAGTTGTGACTGTCGGTAACCGCACGCGAGAAATCACAGCTGCTTCCTTCTCTCTCATTCGCCACCACTTGATTCTCGGTGCACCGCATCGCTCGACCTGCTTCTGCCTTGGAGCAGCGATCTTTAGGGTGCAGATCAGCGGTCGGTGCTGTGGGGCGACCGTCTCATACGGCACGATCTTCGCGTCTGTGACAAGACTTCGGTCGCGATCCTTCACAAGGACGAAATCTATCTGAGACTTAGAGTTCCCACTATAGTATGAGATGAGGTGGGAGTCGCGTTTACGAAATACGGTGTTCACTATGGTGAGGTTATGCGATTCCGCATATTCAAGGATACGCTCACCATCGGCGTTACGCGACGCGTAACCGAATCCACCATGACAGCTGTACCCTTCTTTCGTCGCGCCGACGTGCCCATTAAGGTCACCAGCGACTATGATGACATCTTTCGACGGCACCTCTGCTGTGTTCTCATCAAGCAGGCTCCAAAACTCATCCTTGGCTTGATCGGAGCAGCCAGTCTGCGGAGCATACGCAGAGAAGAAGTGATAGAGTCGCTCCTTAGCGGCGACAACGATCTTCATCAACCGATCGTTAAAGCGTTCGACACTTACAATCGAGTCACGAAATCGTTCGGAGACGATGACTCCAACTCCACTGGTGGTCCTGGGACTTCCACATAGAACGGCCTTGAAGCCTCGTTCTATGTCCCTTGACTTGCGGCAGGACCACTTCGTCTCCTGCACCGCACAGAAATCAACTCTTCTACGCTCCAGTGCTTCAACCAACTCGCACGAGCGGCCCGTCAACGTACCCACATTCAGCGTTGCCACGCGGGTCCTGCTTACGTTACGGGACTTTCGGACTAGCTCAGTTGCCCCCGATGCCGTCCTCGCATCAGGGACCCTCGCATACTTCTCACACTCGCCGGGCTCTGCGAGTGCGCGTCGGCTCCCGCGGACGCCGTAGCACTATCTCGAGAAACTTGAACTGTCATCAACCATGTGATGTGACATGGGTCTTCGTAGGCCGGCCTGTCACAAGGGCCTGTCACCTGCACTCGAATGTCCGTGCTTAGCTTAGTTCGCAGAGCTAGCAGTTTCCAGTGGCACCACGTGGAGGAACGGACATCGCCACCTTGGAACCAACGGTGATAATAGCTATCAATCGCTGAATGATAAAATTCTACCCTGCCCTTCACCCACCGCTTCACTCTTGTAAATCACAGGAAGTGCTGAAATTTCTACCCACTACCCACATAACCCAGTGTAAACTCAATCATGAATCCGGCCTCAGGAAGAAGTCGAATTGAGTTGTCTGCTGCTGTTTGCTGTTTGCCGCTTTGTTGCTGGATACTTATAGAAACAAAGAGAATCTAGGTCCCTTGAGCAATCAGAACATTCGCTGACAGAGCTCATTTTAAGATAGAATGCGTATCTGCTGGAGTTGTTTTGTGGTTTTTAAACTGGACCACCAAAAGATTCTGGGGAGAGCGCTGGGGTTCACCGAAAGTGCGAAATCGCTGCATTGAGTGATTTTACAGCTGGTGCACGAGCCATAGCAGGAGAGTCAGCAGTCTTAACCATATCCCCATAACCCTTTCAATAAATAACAAGGAACTAACCATAAATATGTACACAGTTAACGAGCTACCTCAGGAGACGTGTCTAGAACCGCTCATGTTTCTAATTTTTATAAACGACCCTCCCAGTTGTCTTCCTTACGAAGTATTGCGTTCTATTTATGCAGACGACTTCAAAATATATTCGTTTAGCAACACGAATGCCTTTCAGCGTGTTCTTGATGCCGTCGATATGTGATCTAACGAGGAGAGTTTCTAAAGTGGCGGTGAGCTTTTGCGGTATAATTTATACAGGATGTACGGTTCCATGTGGGTAGTCCAAAGCTATAGTTAGTTTTTTTCGGAATGCTCTTCTGTGGTCGAAAAAAGTCGTGTGAAGACGTGAGCGCGAAGTTCATCATGCCCTGCCGCTCCCACCGGATGTTGTCAGTTCGCGTAGCGGTAGTGTTGTAGATCCACAGGAGCAGGGTCGTGGGTTTGAATCCTTTTTGTGCTGGTGTTTTTGCATTTTGCGATTTCTCGTCAGTGGGTCCTTTCATTTTCAATTTCAACACATTTTTGAACAAAAACACGGTAACAAATGTCGTTTACGTTCATCGAGCTCTTTGAAAGTGGAAAGGTGAGAATTTTTGACTTACAGGTTAACCAATTCAAAAACTGATGCCCGATTCGTGATCAGCACCCCAAATAACCTCCACTCACAAAGTGTGGAGGAAATTGGTGCATCCGACCTCTCCATCCTCTCTAACCTGTCATAAGAAACGGGCAATTCAGAAACCGAGGTCAGATTCATGATCAGCACTGCAAGTAACACCCGTAACCGAAGTATAAATTACTATTTTTTGACCTCGCTAGTACAGTGCATGAGCTCCTTTTGATTTTCGAACAGTCAAACTGTTTCAAGATGGGAAGTGTTGTAGATAACAGATCCTACTTTTGCTTTTATACCATTTATACTTTTATACTTTTACTTCACGTTCACTTTTATGTTATTTACACGGATGGAGACAAAAGTCCTAGAATGCACTGTTAATTGTTATTGTTAATTGATTGTTAAGGAAGCGCTGGAAATAAAGCACTGGGAACCACCAATAAATCGGAGAGATGAAATGAAGAATGCAATGAGGCTTATCACCCTATAAGGGTACGCGGCGTGACCGGCTGACAATGATGGCGACATGGAAATATGAGAGAGCGGTCACTGCCTACGATATATAAGTAGCCCGAGGTCTATTGCGCTTCATTTCCGGCCAAACGCACCACTGAACATCCCTGGCCCCTCCTCCTCCCTGTGATTCCCAGGTCTGTCCGGAAAGCCCTCTATTTGTTTGTAAAGTGTTGTTGTAGAGATGTGCAATATAACTGTTTTTAGACCTGAAGAAGGGCTTATAGCCCGAAACGTTGTCAATAAAGAATTGACCAAGTCGAGCTTCACTATTGCAAAGTCAAAGTTACACCCATGAAGCTCAGGGAACTAACGATTTTAAGAAGTTTGAAACGCCTACAAAGCCAATACGATCTTAGTAGGAATACGTTTATTGTTATGCTTAATTATGTTGCCTCTCACCAGCACGCACTAGCAACCGATCTTTGCATTGAATTCCTACTCCAGTGCAAAGCGAATGGTGTAACACCCAACTTCATTCGCTATATGTTGGTGCGATTCGACCACTATCGCCAAGACTCAGTTCGCGGAGCAGTGAGGAATCTCCAAAAGTGTCTTCTTGACTCTGCTATAGCTGAAAAGAGGCGATTACGAAGTCAGTGTATTAGAAATATCGTCCGACTGAAGTCGATATTGAGGCAAAGAATAAATGAAGAGTGTTGGAGACGTCTTGTGGATTACCACAGCGCAAGTTGTGAAATTCTCCGATCGACAGTTAGAGAAAGGCTGCAGCAAAAGTTCGTTCAGCTTAGTTCCCGAAGATCGTCGACTTTCGTAATCCCCCAATCTACTCCGCCGTCACGATGTACAATCATTGACGCTGACCTTGTAGACGAGGACACACGAGCGCTGTTGAACTTGGGACCAAACTTTTGCCTCAGACCAAGATTTACGGAACAGGTGAAGAAAGACATCATCACTGCAGTTCATAAATTTTGGTACGCTCAGAGTTGGAAGGAACAAGTTGGGATTACTGTTCCCACTCTTCAAGAAACTCTTCGTAAAGCAATGCCGTTTCCCCGTTCTCACATCCGTATCCCGCAATATTCCCCTGACCTTTCCACAAAAACTGCAGCGTTAAAACTAGAGCTTCTCCAAGCGTTCAATGAACACAAAGACCGACCTTCGACCGATAACATGACTATATCAGAACGAAGAGGTCTACGGAAAGCAATTAGTTTGAAGAACACACTGCGATTTTCAGTGGGAGACAAATGTGGAGGCTTCGTAGTTATGTCCCAAGAACGAGACATTTTACTCAGCGAAGCCGTTTTGGCGGATACTAGCACATACGTAAGAACTACACGTGCGCAATATAAAGCAGAGTGCGTGCACCTTAAAGACACTATTCGTAGGGTCTTGGGCACGAGGCTAGAAAAATCTATACTTGCTCAGCTGTTACCGAACGGCGAAAACGTGCCGACTTACTACCAGCTAGTGAAAACTCACAAGTTGGCAAGAGAAGGGAACGAGACTCAATTCGATAACGCTACTATCAAAACAAGGCCCATCGTGTCATACTGCGGTGGACCAACTGACCGAATCAGCTGGTTCTTGCAACACCTGCTATCGCCATTGCTCTCGTACGTTCCAGCTCACCTGCGAAACGTCCAACAATTTCTCGAACAACTTAGACAGTGCAACTTTCGTGAAGAACAACGACTGGATTACCAGAGCTTTGACGTGGTTGCCCTGTACACGAACGTTGACACCCGAAAAGCTGTTGAGGCCTGCTTGCAGCTTTTACGGTTGCATCACCAAAACCTTCAACTTTTCGGGTTAAGCAGAGAAGATGTAGAGGAGTTGCTACGAAGCGTGGTCGAAGTGAGCACATTCCGTTTCCGAAATGTGTTCTACAAGCGAATGCGATGTCTTGCAATGGGAAGTAGGTTGGCGCCGCTGCTCGCGATCATATTTATGGATTGCCTTGAGCGGCCGGCTTTGTCTACGAGAGTGTTATACTTCGGGCGATATATCGATGACATATTCGCTGTGGGAAAATCGTCGACAACGCTACGGCAGACACTTGGACAGCTGAATTCAGCGTTTCCAACGATCAAGCTAACATCGGAAGCTCCAGGACCAGATGGATTTCTCCCGTTTCTGAACACGAAAGTAAGAATATCAGAGGGTCAAGTAAGTAGTATGTGGTATAGGAAACCGGCATCTCATAACATTCTTGTGCATGCAAGGAGTTGCCATCCTATGTATATGAAACAGAATATTGTTCATCATACGATAGCCACGTCTACTGCGCTGACATCTACGAACTCTAGAGAAGTCGATAATGAAGTGAGAGAAATTCTACGGCAAAACGGATATGGCTCAAGGGAATGTCGTTGTTGGAAACCTCAACGATCACCTGGCGGCACTCCTTTAATCATACCTTTCATCACTGACTCCTTTGCTATGGACGTGAACCGCATCGTAAAACGATCTGGGCTCCCTATAAGCCTCATTTTCCGACCACCGCCGTCTTTACGACGCCTACTTACAGCTTCGCGTCTATATGAGAATCAGTGTGAAAGGACAGATTGTTTGATCTGTGAAGGAGAACACAAAGTGTGCAACATTAGTGGTGTGGTTTACAAAGTGGTCTGCACATCCTGCGAAGAATTCTATATTGGCGAGACAGGAAGGCCACTAGGAAAGAGAATGAATGAACATCTGAGAGCTCTGCGTAGCCCTCAAAGCTATCCAGTCAGTCCATTCTCGAAACACCGCACCCTAAAGCACGCACGTGATCCGCTGCCACAACTGCGAGTTTCTATACTCCACAGGAATCTGACAGATCCGGTGGAGAGGAAGATCAAGGAAGCGCTGGAAATAAAGCACTGGGAACCACCAATAAATCGGAGAGATGAAATGAAGAATGCATTGAGGCTTATCACCCTATAAGGTACGCGGCGTGACCGGCTGACAATGATGGCGACATGGAAATATGAGAGAGCGGTCACTGCCCACTAAGATATATAAGTAGCCCGAGGACTATTGCGCTTCATTTCCGGCCAAACGCACCACTGAACATCCCTGGCCCCTCCTCCTCCCTGTGATTCCCAGGTCTGTCCGAAAAGCCCTCTATTTGTTTGTAAAGTGTTGTTGTAGAGATGTGCAATATAACTGTTTTTAGACCTGAAGAAGGGCTTATAGCCCGAAACGTTGTCAATAAAGAATTGACCAAGTCGAGCTTCACTATTGCAAAGTCAAAGGAGACAAAAGTGTAGTAACCAACTGGCAAGAATAGCTAATAATGTACTAATCTTCTTCAACAATGGAGGTGGATTGCGAAAAAGCATGTAAACGAAATACACTGCTCACAAACTGAGCATCTACGCTTCTATCTACCACCCGTCCAAAAAAAGGACGTAATAGCCCCAATATTTTACTTTCTAAGTAGCCCTCCACTGCTTAGCGTATCCGACTGGTTTCCACTCGAATGAATGGGTACTGACCGCCCTTTTTTGACCATGAAGACCGAGGTGCAAAGTCCGCTCTAGGCCCAGGCTCGAGTGAGGGTGATGAGGTCAGAAGCACCAATATCGCCCAAACTTTGTGAGTGGGGGTTGTTTGGGATGCTGATCACGAATCTGGCATCAGTTTTTTACTTGCTCAACCTGGCAGTCAGAAATTCTCCCCTTTCCACTTTCAAAGAGCTCGGTGAATGTAAACGACATTTGTTGCCGTGTTTTTGTTCAAAAATGTGTTGAAATTGAAAATGAAAGGACCCACTGACGAGAAATCGCAAAATGCAAAAACACCAGTAGAAGGTGGAATCGAACCCAGAACCACGCTCCCATGAAGCTACACCATTACCACTACGCCACCCGACTACATTGTACTGGGCGGCAGCAGGGCGTTATGAAATTCGCGCTCACACATCCACACGCTTCAGAAGAGCATTCCTAAAAAAGTAGCTATGGTTTTGGACTCCCAACACAGGTATCTACATCCTGTAAAATCGCAGAAGCTCACTGCCAGTGTACTGTCTCTCCTAGTAAGAAGTGGATGCTTGATATATTGCTTGAAAAAACAGCTATGATGTGCATTGGGAAAAGACACACGCAGGATGTGTTGTCTCGATTAGGGCACTCCGAAATGCATACCACAACATACATTCACGACCTAGGCTTATTATACTCTGATAACCTTTCTTTCGAAAAACACATGGATTGCAAAAATTGAAAGATTGAAAAAATCGAAAAAGTTCAAAAAGGTTCACTAAGCAGGTATTTTTTTATAAATGGGTTACTCAATGTGAATTATCGAGAAAGGCTAGCTGAACTTGGGAGCACATTGTTGCAGCTATGAAAAGTCACATATGACCAAAGCCTTATCTGTAAAATAATTTCTGGTCGTGTTGAGTTGGATAGTCATGAATTGTTTAATTTTCTAGATTTCAACCACCACACAAGAGGACACCTTCCCACAGGAAGAGTCCGCTCACAGCAGTTCTTGGACTTATTTCTTATACGAGCTGTAATAGTCTGGAATAATTTGCCTACTGGTGTAGCGTCCTCGACAACATTGACCAAAAAAAATGAGAGACTGGAGTCGCATTTAATAAAACAGGGGTTTTCTAATTTAAAACAAATAGATAGTTTTGCGGCGAAGAACATTACAGTGTTTTATTAAAAGGAGTACGGCAGGGAGACACGATTTCTCCTAAGCTATACGCAGCGGCACTCCAGGATGCCATGATGGACTTGAACTGGGGCGATAAAGGCTACTCGTGGACAGTAAACGGATCAGCAACCTTCGCTTCGCCGACGATATTGTTCTCATCTCTACCAGCACGGCAGAAGTCGAGGAAATGCTGAACGAGCTCATTGTGGCCGGATATGAAGATTGGATTGGACATGAATATGTCCAAGACACAATTTATGGTCAACCAGTGGTGTGACACGGGACTCGTAAGGTTAGATGGAGTCGCTCTGCAACAGGTCGACTCCTACGTCTATCTGGGAAGAGAGCATGAGTAACGACCTCGCCCTGAAATCGCCCATAGGAGGCAGCAGCATGGGCAGCCTTCAGTTTGATTCGAGAAATCACCGATCAGGTCAAGGATGCCGGCTTCAGGGCCTCGATATTCAACGCCTCCGTATTGCCTGCGATGGGTTACGCGACAAAAACCTGGCCCGATAACAAGACATTCGCCAGAGCAATGTGCAAGCTGCCAGGGAAGGAGCGGTCTGGAAGAGTTGTGGTCCCCGCTGAGAAGACCTCCAGCCGACAAAGGACCATCAAAGTATCAAAGAAAGTATTATTACAGAAACGTGTAGGTACTATCTACGAGCAACGTTCATTCCGTGTGATAATCTCTGTATTACCATATATGTTTTCCATACTTCGCATCTGTTAGGCACCAGATTTGTTAATTCGTGTTGTATTTATTTGTTTTTTAACAGCGTGTTACTTATTTCTCATTTATGAAAGCTCGTTTTCAAGTTTCCATTATTCACAATGAAGCGACTGGCACGACCGCAGCTTAAGAGAGCTTAGCCCTTGATTACACATTATTAGATTTCCATACATTTATTTAACTTACATTTTACTTTTATAGATTTATCCCTTGCTGACACATTTCTGCATTTCATTAAAGTACTGGTCTCGTGCCTCCCTTCTAAGCAGTCGTTGGGGTGCGTACCGGTTTAAAGAGGGACTTGGAAGATAGGGTCCGCCCCAGGATGACGTGCTTAATAAGGTCGTAGCGCCAGCGTCTTCAGTAAATTTGAAATTTGTGACGCAATCCTTTTCCTATGCTATTCAACTTTCTTTTTTCCCCTTCCTTCAATCTTTTCGATACCACAGAAATCTTGTATGACCAATCATGAATTTTCTTTTCATCATTCCTAACCTGTCTATTAAGGCTATTGGCTAGAATAAATATAAACATGGACATAAGCGAGCTCTGTATTTTCTGTGACGCCTAGTGAAAACTCTTCATCGAAAAATGGGTGGCCAATTAAGTGATCAATATGGACTGCCAAAGCCGTGAAAGGTGGTAGTATGTAGTTCAAGGACAAGCTGCACGGTCAGATGGAAGGGCGAGTGGGTAGAGCAGTTCGAAAGCGCTAGTAGTGTAACCGGAGATGAGCTAAACGCGCCGAGACACCTCCGGCACGCGGGCAAAGACCGAGGGTGACGTTGGCGGCGCCGTTGTCGGGCCTTCATTCGATGTTGAGCGGCTACCAGCTGCACTTTCATTCAGAAAAACACCGTCGGTTGCCTCATTCCGAAGAACGAAGGCAGTCCGGCTGCAGCTCCCCTGCACAAATTGGATAAGAACGCGGACGGGTCATAACTCACGACGGAGGCGGACTGATGCACCGTACAGAGTAATGAAACCTGGGCACTGCGTACAATGTCTCCAACTTTCGATTTGTTTCTCTGCTGTTATTAATTTCTAGCCAATGTAATTGTACTTATTTAAGGAACGTTTTGAAATGCATCTTTTGACATAGTTTCGTTCCATTTAGTTTATGTTTGAAACAACGTGTTTAGACTAACGATGATCGAGCAAAAAGACAGAATGCGCGCTTGTTTGCTGTGCGGCTTCGAGCAAGGGGAGGGGGAATGCTGCAGAATGTCACCGCATCTTATCTGAGGTATTTGATGACTAACGATAAGTTCCATTAATACGTCAGTGTCAGAGATGATTTCAACGTTTCCGAAACGGAAATGATACTGAAGACGAAGAACTGCAAGGCGCCTTCAAGTTATGGGTAACGAGGCATCGAAGCGCCTGAACTCGCAGAGAGGTTTGGCTGTCACCATTCTACCACCTTTATCATTTTCATGTAATCGGGAAGTGAAATCGGTGTGGAGAATGGGTACCACACTACTAAACGGTGCAAACAAGGCAGTACGAGTCGCCATCGCTGAAATTCCCACCCACAAAACCAGAAACAGCAGTTTCTGCGCCTTCATCGTCACATCGGATAAGAATGGATCCAGTGCGGTAACTCCACAAGAAAGTGACAATGGTTGCTCCCCGGCGAAACTCATATCAAATATGGAAAATATCATGCTTTGTGTTTGTATTTTTATAGTCTAGTGTATTTTTATGTGCTGGATCCACGCGAAACAGACCTCTACAAAGATCAATTGAGCCTCTTGGACCAAGCACTGCGTCAATAAGGGGTGCACACAGCAAGCGTGAGCTTCCTTCTTGAGAACGCCCAACTGTATGCCGCAAACCGTACGGAAAAAATTGACGAATTCGACTGGAAATTGTTCCTCATCAGTCGTAGTCCGACCTCTCACCATCATACTACCATCTTTTCCGGTCCATGCAGCACTCATTGGAAGGAAAAATTTCAAAAATTACAATGAAGTGAAAATTTAGGTGTGCAAATTCTTCTGGTCGCAACCAGCGGGGTTCTTCAGGAAAGTCATTCAGTCTTTGCGAGGACGTTGGCGTCATGTCATTTATACAATAATAACGAAGGACACCTTTTGTATTAATGTTTGACATTTTGTTCGTATAATATCGTTTCATTTTGAAAAAAACGACATTTCTTTTCCGACAACTTAATAGTTGGTCAAGGTTGAGAATTTTCGTCAAAACGAAAAATGAGAAAGAAGACTTCCGTTTTTGGTACCACCTCCAGATAGCCGCCGATTTCATTAAATCATCATTTCCATTAGCGTCTGTCCCACTTGGCAGCAGGTCCGCTCCTCTGGCGTGATGACGCCAATTCTCCCGATCAAAGGCTTGATCAGGATGCACACCAGCTATCTTTAAGTCCAGGTGCAGCGTATCTAGCCAACCTTGCTTCGGGCGTCCTCTGGGACCTCAAGGTTCAGGCTGATCTTACGGACGGTATCGACGTTAGCGCGCAGTACGTGGCCGTACCATCGTAGACGAGTTTCGCGCAGCCTGTCGAATATCGGGCGATACTGAACCTCTGTCGTATGATGTCGTTGCACTGCGGCGGCTATCAATTTTCTTTGTTACGGGCCAACATTCAGCACCGTACGTCGCTACTGGGCGGACGACTGTTCTATACACCTTCGATCTGAGGTGCTGAGGTATTGTCCTGTCGCAAAGCACCCCAGTCAGCCAGCATTCACCTCCTACTGCAGGCTGCCATCGGACGTGACAGTTGATCCAAAATATCTTAATAGATCCGTGCTCATTTACATCCGTCGTCAAGTACTCCGTCTTTTTGACGTTTAGCTTGAGACCGAACAATACTAAGATTGCACCACGCCTGTGCCTGTCGCTCGAGTTCGGTTTTATCTTCACAACCAAGCATGACGTCATCAGCATACAGCAGCGCCCAAGGTGCCGACATTTGGAGATCTCGTGAGATTGCATCCATCACGATCACAAAGAGCAGTGGGGATAGCGCAGATCCCTGGTGCACCCCTACGGAGATGGGAAATTCCATTGAGGTTCCCGCTGGCGCTCGCACTCGACTCCTTAGGCAAGAGTACAGAATGCGCACCCCCTCAATAGGTTTTTAAGCGATGCCATATTGTCGCAACTCGTACCATATAACAGCTCTTAGAACGCAGTCGAAGACCTTCTACAAGTCTAGGAAATCAAAATGCACCGGTTTCTGTTTCTGGCAGTGCTTCTATAGCAGAAGACGAATGGCGTGAATGGCATCAACGGTCCGGACGACATCCCGGATACGTCGATCGGCAATTCTTTCATGGTGTGCGAAAGAAGGCGAATTGGACGGTAATCAGCGCAGTCCGCAGGACACCCCTTTTTCTTTCAAATCGGTATGGTAGCGCTTTGCTGCCAGCTCTCAGGGAAATTTCCCGCAGCAACAATCTGATCGAAAAACTCTGTCATCCAGTCAGCAGGGCACCAAACCTTCGATTTCCACAGGTCGAGCGGGTCTTCGCGTCTGTGACAAGCCCTTGGTCGCGGCGCCTAACAAGAACATAGTCAATCTGCGTTTTGGCCCCGTTATAAAACGAGATGAGGTGGGAGTCACGCTTTCGAAATTTGGTATTCACGATGGTGAGGTTTCTGAGTCTGCATGCCCAAGTATACGCTCAACATCGGCGTTGCGTCACTCATAGCCAAAAGCATAATGACTGCTGTAGCCGTCTTTCGCTGCTTCGAAGTGACCATTATGGTCACCTGCCACAACAATCATAGCTTCTGTGTACACTTCCACTGTCCTCTGATCAAGCAGGGATCAGAACTCTTCCTTGTTTGCTGGGAGCAACCTGTCTGCGGAGCATACGCGGAGAAGAAATGACATCGTCGCTCTTCTACGGCAACAACAATGTTCATCAAGCGGTCATCGAAACGTTCTACACTTGCAATCGCTTCACGGAAACGTTCGGAGACGATCATACCGACACCACTGGTGGTTTTGAGACTTCCACATAGAACGGCGTTAAAGTCTCGCCCTATATCCCTTCACTTCCAACAGGACCACCTGATCTCCTGCACCGCACAGAAATCTATCTTTCTTCGCTCCAGTGCTTCTTCCAACTCGCATGAGCGGCCCGCCAACGTACTCACATTCAACGTTGCTACGCGGTCCTTGACTACGTTGCAGGACTTTCGGACTAGCTCTGTTTCCCCCGATGCCGTCCTTGTATCAGATACCCTCGCATACTTTTCACACTCGCCGGGTTTTGCGAGTGCGCTTCGGCTCCCGCGGACGCCGTAGCATTTACACGAAAACTCTACAGTGTCATCAACCATATGATGTGACATGGGCCGTTCGTAGGCCGGCCTGTCACAAGGGTCTGTCGCCTGCAATCGAGTGTCCGCGTTCGGCTTAGCTCGCACATCGAACAGTTTCCAGTGCCACCGCGTGGAGGAGCGGACATCGCCCTTCATTAATTGTTGGGCGGAAATATGCGAACTGCCTCTTGAATTTGAGAAAACACACTTTCTGAAGATCAAGCCTAACAGCAGTGCTAAAATTTCGAAATACTGGATGAACGGCCAAGATTTAAGCAAGGTCGATGAAGTTCGAGATCCTGAATATATAGTATTGCAATAGTGAAAAAGTGAGTAGTGAAAGGGCCAAGTTCAGCATTATAATTTCTTTAGGGTTTTGATATAAAATCTTCCTGAGGTCTACATACGCGCATTGAAAACCTGTATACATACATACGACTCATAGTAGAAAATGGGACGTCGATGTCCAATCCAACGAAGAAGGAGGATATGGATCTTTTAGAAAGCATTCCAAACAGCTTCACCAGCTCGTGATGAGGTGCTTCTCAGTGGACTATTTATATGTAGATCCATTCCGAGCGGCGCTCAAAAATGCGTTCTTTATCCTTTCTTCCCTGAAAAATAGAAGAAAATCGCTGACTTTACCATGGTGTATATAAAAAATTGTTTCAAATAAGGTTTCTGTCGAGCCAGAAATTTCGTTAATGGGATACGGACAAAATCCACGTGAGGAAAGCTAAAGATTCGAGTCTCAGTAGTTAAGCGCTGCTCAGGTAGGTCAGACTTCATAACCTATCGAATTCTCAAGGAATTCGGCTTGCTGCTAGGCAGGCATGGAGAACTAGGGAGACTCCCGCTCAGGCCTCAGCAAGATTTGTCATATGTTAGATATACTGCGAAATGCTGCATGCCGCGAAATGTGTTGTTTGGACGATGCTACATTTACACCATTTGGTGCTGTTCCTCTAATGTCTCCTTACAATTTCTATGTTAGACAAATATATTGGATGCGATGTAGTCGACAGATTCTCTAACTTCGAGCCGCAACAGGTAGCGATCATCAGTTGTGAAAATGACAACAGTCCAAGTTGCGACGTAGGAAACCAACCCTCGGAATCGAACCCTCGGCAACCCTCAAGTCCACTTCGCTATCCACTCGGCCACCCAGTCGTTGCCGCCGCCTTTGCAAATGAGTCACTTGAATCCACACTGCAGCTTCATCTAAGAAACTTCGTAAATTATCATATTACTATAATCAAAGTGCCATATCAGCTGAAGTGATGCCATTTTTTGTCATTCTTGGACCAACCAGTAAGCGGCAGCAAAAACGAACAGTTCTGTGATCCTCGTCCAATGCCCCACAAAACAATAACCATGTTGAGAATCTTTTGGGGGAATTCCATGGACCTTCCTTGTTAGATCTCACTACTGTTGCAGGCCTCATACTCCCGATTAGGGCTGATCATGAAAAACTATTGAAATCAGAAGGATTTTTTTCATGTTTTCATGTTATTCTCATGTCTTTTATGGTATATTTGAATTTTTGGAAATAATTCATTCTGGAGCCAGATGTAATATTGTTGGCTTAGGATATTGGCCAGAAAATCAACGTGCACAAATATGTCATAAAATCATCATGCCAAAAAAGGGGAAGGCTAGCACCCCAAAAGGGAGCCCGAACCATTAGTTAACTAACCCAATGGCGAGACCCTTACAACTACCGCTACCCACTTCGGTACTAGTTATAGGGTGAGGGAAGTATGGAGGAAGGGCGAAGCATAAGGGAGTGATAGCTGCTGACTACTTGGGGAAGAGTCCCAGACCTCTATGCCCATATAGGAAGTGCTCCAGGAAGTAACTCCAACGCGACGTCGCGCGCTAGCAGCATGCGACGCCGCGGCGCTGAAACGCGGACGTGCGCTCGGTGACGCATGACTAGCCGCGGAGCACGGAATCTGGCCAATGTTGAAGACCCACGACCCACGATCTCAGTACGATCAATAACGGCGATAAAAGGTATTCGCTTGGTAAGAAATGTGTATGTGAAGTTGCATCAGAAATGACTTACTTAATAGAGGTGGAACACACCAGTGCTGCAAAAAATCCAGTTTCGTACAGCACCAGCCGTTGCGTATGGTTGTCCTATTGGTCTCCCCCCCCCCCCGAACCTATTTGCGGCAAACTCTATAAATGTGATACTCATTACTCAAAATGACGAGGCGCCAGCTGATGCAAAAGCTGTGATGTTGTGGACGCATTAATAAGAGAGCAATGTTTTTTCAAACTCGAAAGTTCCGATCTATTAATGCATTACATCAGGTCTCCTCCCAGTTTCTCTAGCCTGCGCGTCCTCCCAATGATTGTGCGCATTACGCCTCTAGCCGTCCCTGCCGAAAACAGTCGGACCGCGACAACTTGCCCATTTTCGTCACGCACCGAGCGCGACGCCAGAGGCGTTCGCGCGGCGTTGGAGTTATGTCTGCCTCGTACAGGAAGCAGCCGCTGTCTCCATGCCTACATAGAAAACAGCCGCTGCCCTTGTTTGCTCACGAATGTTCCTATTTATGCGGCACTTCAAGGTCGTGATTACATCGCTAAATTTGATAGCGGGTGGTGTTCGGATCGTGAGCTACCGCCAAAACTGTTTTCACCCGATAGTGTCACCACACAGGTATTACTACGCCGAGCCACCAAGCACGTCAGCGAATCAACAAAGATGGTAGTTGATATGCCTATCCTCACTTGGCGTTGCATATCCTAGAACAGAGCTGTTTGTTGCTATCAAAACTGTTGCGAAAGACGGGACTCTAACGCACGCATTCTGCTTTATTCTCCGGTGGTGTTTCACTACACGTCCCATCCACGATATTCTCGAAGCGCGTCAGCACTCATCGTGATATCGGAATGAACCGGCGGCTGATATCAGAATGGAGCCGGTAAAGCTGAACGCCTTACTAGTAGCAATGTGACGGGTGAGTGCTGATGCGCTTCGGGGATATCGCGTATGTTACATGTGTTAAACAACGCCGGCTGTGTGTGGCGCAGCATTGCTGCCTGGAAAGCAGAAGGTGCCGGTTCGAGTCCCGCCTGTAGTAACAGTATAGGACTCAAAAGAACATCCTGCAACAGCACGCAGCCTCTACATTAGTCACTCAAGCCTTCAACAAATGTGCTAAAACATTATCTTAGAATGCTTTTGATCGCCATCAGGAACAGTCGAGAGGGAGAAAATGTTTTCGGCCGCTGGACGTTTTTTAAACGATTTTAGAAAACGCTAATAACAAAAATGTAGGAACTACTTTTCCTGAACTTTAACACGTTGACGACGTGTCACACCGTCTTGGCAGTGTGGGACCGTGTGACATGTCGTGTCACAGTTCCGACGTAGCAAAAAAACGCTGGGCACTAGTTAAAAGTTCCGACTCCACCGACACGACTTCGGCCGAACGGTCGCAGCAACGGCATGGGTGGTCTCCGACCGAATCGTGAAAAACGGATGTCAGATTCGTGATCAGCACCCCAAATAACCCCCTAGACGAAGTTTCAACGAAACATTTTTTTTCGACCGAAGTCGTGTCGGTGGAGTCGGAACTTTTAACTAGTGCCTTTACTTTTTATTTATTACGTTTATTCAGTTTTGTTGATTTTTGATTGTATTTTTACTTTTTATTCTGTTTTGATTTGAATTTCTGACTTGCTTCACGTCATGAATAAAACATTTTACCTAAAACACGTTTCCGTCTTCAAATAGACGTAAATGCAGGTCGCCATTAGCCTTTCGCTCAAAAATGTGCTAAAAATGAGAGTATAGGTCCTAGTCGAAGACAGGTAACAAAATGCAATAAACCCGTCAGCGGCGGGAACCGAACCTATGAACCCAATCCTTCGAGCACTCTTCCACTGCGCCGCCGCCGCTGCTGACGGCGCTGATAGCCGAACCGCTGATTTCCGCGCAATACTGCGCCCAACGCTGATTGAGCGCGCCTAACACATGGAAGACATCGCGGCTTCCGCCGGCCATAACTCGCTTAGGAGAGCCATTTAGCAAATTTAGTCTACATATCTGTGATCAGCGTCTCGAGTTCTTTCACATGATATAGGTCTCAATCCGAAGTTCCATGGGAAGCTGACGGCATTCCCTGGTTAGTGCGCTGGTGCTCGCATCAAGATTGTACATGCTCGTAGAACACAGAACGGTTTCACAAAGAACTAGGAAGGGGGAACTCTGGGGTCTGCCTGGTCGCGCATTTTAAGATGCCTTGCCGGTTTGATGTGGGCACCAGCCCACTAATCGTAAGTGCCGTTACCTTGAATGATAATTCCGTTCTTAGCTGTTCTTATTCCACATCCTGTAGATAATTTATCGCCGAAGTCTTGCTTATGTTGCAGTCCACTCTTTGTTAATAGTGAATTTTTTATTTTACATTGCAGTGTTACACTCCATTCCTTGAACTTTAGCTGTTGGCCTGTTGAGGTTGGAACGTATAACGTTTTCCTTGACTTTTTTAAATTAAAATAATAGTTTGCAGCTAATTGCATTTTCAACGAAATCTAACAACATACCGGAAATTTTACGAAAATTTTACCGTTAAAAATTTCGTTAAAAACATTTAACGCACAGAACTCGGTGATCACCTGTGCGCCCGACGCTAGCAGCAAAAGTGTGGGGGCTTTTAGGCCCAAATACTTGCTGGATCTGCAGAGATTTTTTAACCTTTCCTAGTTTGCCAGGGAGTTATTTTGTTATTAGTTCAATACTAAGAGTCAACGGCGTTGTCCGCCTCCTCAGAATCTGGAACGGAACGACGACCAGTGCAAAGAACACGTTGAAGGAAATGTCTAGAAATCTGCTGACAGAAAAACATCTTACGCGAGAAGCAAACGATGCCCATTATTGCTTGCATGCGGCCAGCATGTAATCAACTCAGAAGTGCGATGGGTGTTGCACCTGAAAATACAGAACTGATCTTCCAGGTTATTAGAGTGAACAGAGCGCACCGTACATGAGAGCTACGGGACTGTCGGTATGAGGGGCGTTCGTTCCTTACACGATCATGCCCGCCACCCACTTCCCGCCCTAACCGAGCAGCCCTATTCGGACAAGTTTGCGGCGCTACAAACCGTCATTAGTTAGCGTCACGTCGTCCAAAAAACCTAACAGCTGATGGGATTGCGGAGCGCATCTCGTGTGAACCTCCGAAGTCATCTTTTAGTCAGTTCGGTAGTGGAGACAGTTGAGGGAAAGACGTGGATTCTTTAATTTTTTGCCACAACATAGAGAGTATGGGTAATTCCGGCCAAGAGTTGGTGGTCTCTACATTGAACGCTTATCTGAAATTGTGCGCAAAGCCGGTTCACTGTCCTTCTCATTTTAAAGGATCAAACAATTCTGCTTATAATGAAGAACTTTCTAGCGGGTGATCGCGTTGTTGTCATGACATATCTCGTTAAGATGCTGCTGCAGTACTTGTCGCAAAACGCGGACGACGCCTTAGTACTGAGCGATGTGGCGGGATCTTAAGAAAGCCTTGGCGCTGCAGCTGAAAAGTCCTTTTCTCCAAGTGTGGTATACAAGATTCTGCCACTTGTCTTAAGAACGAAATCTGTTCAGGATAGAGCTGCAAGGTCAACGGAAGTGACTAGAAATGCGATGCCTCCATGTGCCTCCGCCGCGCCCTTTGCTCTGCCTTTTTCTGAGGGCAGTGTAGGGCCGTCGGTATTGCGTGTGGCGTTGGCGCAGCAGGACTCCTTCACGGTGATTCTGGTAATGCTAACAAGAGAAGGACATCAGGCCGAAGTGGCACCTTGAGAAACACCGTTGCGAGAGTGCATGTTGTGTCCTGCTTGATTGCGGTGACTGCTTTCAGGAATTAGTTTAATTAATTATTTAATTAATTGAAAAAAGAAAAAATGATGCTGCACCACAGGAGAGTCAAACCACAAATTCCTCCGCCTCACCTCGCCTCTCCCTCATCCACTTGTTCGCCACCACTCAGCCGTTGGCGCTATTTCCAGTCTACTTGAGCTCAACCTCTTGTGCTTCGAAGTCCACAGCTCCACTCCCAATTGTCCGCTGCAGATAAGGAACACTAATTTGAAATCAGATTTCGACGCCACATCCTGTGATATACATCTTGTCTCGAAGTGACATTGAGACCTCCTTCCCTTTTAAGTACACCGGTGTCATCCGTCGTGACCATTCATTTTCACTATTCATTGTTGGAACCCTTTAAAAAGTCCAGAATGATCTCAACGCCTTTCTAGACGACGATTCGGTCTCGATCACCGGAGCCATATCACGCTTTTATCACTCTAATGAACCTGAACCTCTACCTTCCCCTCTACTCTGTTTACTAGCTAAGTGCTATTTCGTGGGATTGGCCATTACCCTTCCATTTCCCCTATATTTTGAGTGCACCCAAGATGATAGTGTTTGTAGATCTAATCAATAATCTGCCAGGACTATAAGCGGAGTCGATGGCCCTACTGACTGCAGTTCTTGGTTGCCAAAGATGGTTTTAGTTCAACTGCTCAAATTTGTGCCATCACACCTTCCAAACACCAGCGCTTTCTGCAGAAACTCCGCGAGACCACGGCGGAGGAAGGATGTGTCATGGAATCGTTCGATGTTACTACGTTGTATACCAATCAGGGATGAGCGGATAATGAAACTTTGAAACCGGGATAACGGATGACGGATAATTTTGCTCGAAAAAGGTCAGATAACGGAAAAATGAACAAATTACAAAAATTGAGACTCGTTTTAAATTGCTCTAAATTCACGGGCAGATCAGGTGTTGAAGCACTGCTAATTTATAAGCCATTCCTATACATTTTGATAGTGTTTTTTAGACGTGTTGCAGTCGCCAGATTAACGACGTCTTATGGAATTTTCTGCCGATCAGAAGGAAGGCAAACAAACAGCAACGTTCCCTCCTTTCACCTGTTGCAAGGGCGTTGCCTGCATTGTTTTATTTATCGGTCACTCAGTTCTTCTTTGAACTGAAGCTGCTGAACAATAGAATGATCCTCGGAAGAGCAATTCTCCCGATGTCTCTTGTTTGAAGAAGGTGGGAGACGTCCAGCCCAGCCGAATAAAGTCCACATAACAATCTTGATTCTACACTATTATAACAACCGTTATTGTTGTTTCAGCCCTATAGCACCCTGAGATCTAATGTACTTGAACATGGAATTATCTGGGATAGATACACATTTTTTTGTCTGGTCGTAAGAGCAAGTAGTTGTGTAGACCAATCACACATTTAAGGACTCGACATCCAGAAGGGCAGGATTGTCCGACGCATTCCAAAATGGGAGTGGTTCTCTGTATAATAGGGAAGTTTCACTGAAGAACTCACAAATAGAACGAATCTGCATGTCTTGCAGCACCCGCGATTCTAAGTTATTTTGTACGGTTTGTTGCACCGCTAAAATTTTAATGGATAAGTCACTACCCCAATGTACCCGAATTGGTTTGCTACGGAAACATCCATCGCAAACCGTCGCATGCTCACAACTCTTTTAATTTTAAGTTGTTTGAGAAACTGTTGGCACAGTTCGATTCGTCTCCTCGAGTTCTACACAAACATATATAAAACTTTACCAAAACACCGCGTTTTCGCCGTGGATGGCCTGAAAAATATAACTGCAGCAGGCCTTTGCGATTAGAGCACCTTATTTTCCAGGAAGTGCATGGGACGTGCAATGTTTTCGAAGTATCTCAAGCATGACGTGCGTTGTCAGTGCTCTGTCATGCCCGGAATGCTCCGAGAGTGCGCCGTGCACAATGCATATAGGATCGAATGGGCGGAAGCATGTCCACTGGGTTTCTATCTTCGCTTCAGGGAAAATGTAAAGCCTTCAAGACTATCTTGCACTGTTTGAGAATTTTATGAGAAATTCCCGGCCGCCCTACTTGACAATTGCTTCAGTTTGTCTCGGCGAGACTTAAGTGGGCGCCGTGTACAATCCATATAAAGATGAACCTATCAATCGAGTGCGTTCGACAACTGGTAGAGTGAGCGTTTGGGCAGTTCAATTGCCAGCCGCTCTACTAAGAAATTGCTCGAATGCTGTCCAGCTAACCTTTGGAGTGCGCCGTTAACAATGCATATAGAATCGAGGGGGCGACCGCTTGCAAATTGCATGCACAGGCGAGTTCGTAGCGCCCTTACATTCGAACTCTTTCAATTTCAAATTGTTTCGGCTGCAACTCGCAGGTCTTGTAGGCCGTACAACGGTCTGGTAGCACATTAAAGTAGAACGGTGTAGCTTAGGGACAGGCAATGTTACAGGGAAGGGAAAATGCAGGTGAGGCCTGTGCGACGCATTTTTTTTCGATTTCAGTGGACCACTGCGGGAAGACCCGGCAAGCAAACGGCCTTCAAACGCGTGTACAATATAGTTGTGCTCTCGCAAAATTTTCGAATATTCGAATGGTTTCGAATACTCGCAATTTTCGTGCATTCGAATTCGAATGCATTCGAAAACCGCGATTTTTTGAACAATCGAATTCGAATACATTCGAAAAACGCGATTTTTTGAATAATCGAATTCGAATACTCAAAGTTGAATGAAAATCATTCGAATACCTATTCGAATAGGTCATTCGAGCACAACTATAGTGTGCAAACAGAGCGCTTAAGGTACTTCTCGATGAACTGCTAGAACTCCTCAGCTTCCTAATTTGCCTTAGCCTCAGCTGCCGTTTAAAGCGGCAGAAGATAGTGGTTAGAGTTTCTTGCTCTCTTACTCGTCCAGATTTGGGTTTTCGACACTCGCAATGGCATTGCACTTTTTGTACTACGCAATGTTCTGTTCAGCATGAAAAGCGCTATCGAACTGTGCTATATACATTGGATCCGAATGAATCATTTTCGGATATTCGATTCGGATATCCCGATCCGAGTCATCCAGTTATCCGGTCACTGTGAAATTGCCCTTATCCAAAAATCATCCAAAAATCCGGGGTCCTCAAAATCGCCCTTATCCGATTCATCCAAAAATCCGGGGTCCGCGAAATTGCCATTATCTGAACCATTCAGTTAACCGAACCCTGGATGATTCGGATAAAATCGGATAAAAATTTTAATCAATTTCCTCCCTCCATTTTGAAATCGCGCACTGGGATAAAAGCACATTCAAAACCAATTTCGCAGGCGGGCACGCTGCTGAGTCATATGTTTTCGCGCCCCACTGTGAAATAATGTCGTAATGAGGTTGAATACAGTTCGCACGCCGCCGAGCATTACGTCGATCTTGGCATCTCTTCCTTCAAGTACCATGTTGCGCTGCCGGCGGAAGCAAGGACGAGGACGGAGGAGGGAATGGATTACGCACGACCTCTTATTGGCACTTCGCTATTTCACATTGCATAACATTCGGCGCAAATTGGGTCGAGTGGAGTCACCATGTAGAACAGTCCCATACCGCACTTTGTGCTGCATGAAATTAAGTGTTATTCAACACTTGTGTGTTTACCATTTGATGAACTGTGTTAGACCATCACGTGCCTTCTTATGAAGGAGGAAGAGGGCTGAATACATGGTGATCCCCCCCCCGACCCAATTTGCGTCATTTGATAATGGCATTTTGGAAATCCCGGATCTTAGAGTAATCCTTCTTGGGATCAGGGATGTGAGGAAATGAAAAAAAAAGCAGAAGAAGGAATACGGATCGAAAGGGCTCAAAAATGGGCGGAGACCGAAATACGAAGCGCCGAAGCGAAAACGATTCAAAACTCATTATTTCGTCTAATTTTTCGTAAATATACATATCTTATTATAATATACATGCAGGATCTTCGGACACTGCTTTACAGAAGTCGCAACATCAATACGACGTTATCGCCCTGCAGGAAACGAAAGGCAGAACGAAAACCATAAGAAGGACCGACCACAACGAGCTTCTCATTATCGGAGCAAAGGTGGACAGAAAGAATATTGGCGGAGTTGGATTTCTCGTCAATTTGACAGTGCACCACCACCTAGTAGACTCTTACAAGATCATCAGTCCTCGAGTACCTGTTCTTCGTCTGGAAACCAAAGATCAAGGAGCCATCTCCATCATAAATGGATATGCTCCAACATCTGGGGCCACAGATGAAGAAAAAGAAAAATTCTACAAGCTGTTCGAAAGGACTGTCAACGACGAGAAGGGCTACTACAAAGTTGTCGTTGGTGACTTTGACGCTATCGTCGGTACGAATGATCACGACGAATGGAGGCTAGGACCACATGGAACTTCCTCAAGGAACGAAAACGGAGAACGCCTGATAGACTTCCTATCCGCGTGCCGTCTCTACCATGGAAATTCTATGTTTAAGAAGCCTTCAAACCGACGATGGACCTGGGAAAGCCCAAATGGAGAAACACGTTCGGAGATCGACCATGTTCTTACAAACAGACGCTGGAGTCTGTTCGACGTCTCCGTGCTGCCTTCATTTGACACCGGTTCGGATCACCGTCTTCTCCGTGCGAAGCTGACTCTCAAAAAGAGGATGTTCAAGCGTGACACTCATAAACCGGCACCGGTGAGGATCCCCACATTCAAGTCTGAGGAGTTGGAATATGCAATAAAGTCGTATGATTGGAATCTTCTTGAAGTTCCATAGGAAAACTACGACCTTCTCTCCAAAGGACTGTTGAAATGTGCTAGCAGCTCTTGCAGAGCAACATCACCGTCTGCTTGAAGACTCAACGCACATGCGATTAAACTCTTGAAGAAAGAAGAGCTGTTAAACTGGATCCTAATGCTTCTCATCTGGAAAAAGTCACCATCTCGAAGACTTGTCGAACTGCAGTGAAGGAGTCCATTCAAGCCTACAGAAGATTGAAGCTGTTAGAAGCCGCTGGGAAAGGTTCAGGCATAAAGCGCTGCAAACGAGATCTCTGCGATCATAAGGCAATAATGCCAGCCCTTGCGGATAAGGATGGAACAACGCAAACGTCTCGAAGAGCGATGGAGGCCATCGTTCAAGAATTCTACACAGATCTGTTCCGTTCTTCCATCGCTGTCCCGAAATGCTTGATGCCACCAGCTGAGGAAGTACCTCCCATTCTGGAATAAGAAGTTGCTCATGCCATCAGAAGGATGAAGCCGGGCACTGCTCCGGACCGGACGGCATTTCTGCTGATCTCCTTTGTGCGGGTGGCAGTGCCCTCTGCTCACTTCTTGCCAAGCACTTCAACCACTACCTTCGACTTGGTAGGATTCCGGACTCATGGAAGGAGTCGAAAACAGTTTTAATCTTCAAAAAAGGTCAGCAGGAGGATATCAACAACTATCGACCCATCAGTCTTCTCTCGGTTGTGTACAAGATCTTCACCAAGATACTGCTTAACCGCATGGAGCGTTGCTTGGACGAATATCAGCCAGTGGAGCAAGCAGGGTTTCGAAAGGATTTCTCCTGCATGGACCATATTCATAGTGTCTCACAGCTCATCGAGAATACCCACTCCCACTTGTCCTTGTCTTCGTGGATTACCGGAAAGGGTTCGACTCTGTGGAAATCAACGCCGTTTTGAACGCACTTGTGCACGCTGGTATATCATCGCCCTACATCCGACTTCTCGACGAATGCTTCTCGAACACATCGACTACCATCCAGCTGTTCGACCGAAAGCTTAAAATTCGTATCGGGAAAGGAGTACGGCAGGGAGATTTCCCCCAAGCTATTCACACCGGCACTCCAGGATGCCATGAAAGACTTGAACTGGGACGATAAAGGCTGCCTTGTCGACGGTAAACGGATCAGCAATTTCGTTTCGCCGACGATGTTGTTCTCATCTCTACCAGCACGGCAGAAGTCGAGGAAATGCTGAACGAGCTCAATGTGGCCAGATATGAAGATTGGATTGGACATGAATATGTCCAAAACGCAATTTATGGTCAACCAGTGGTGTGACACGGGACTCGTAAGGTTAGATGGAGTCGCTCTGCAACAGGTCGACTCCTACGTCTATCTGGGAAGAGAGCGAGGTGAGTAACGACCTCGCTCCTGAAATCGCCCGTAGGAGGCAGCAGCATGGGCAGCCTTCAATTTGATTCGCGAAGTCACCGATCAGGTTAAGGATCCCGCCTCAGGGCCTCGATATTCAACGCCTACGCGACGGAAACCTGGCCCGACAACAGACAGAGCAATGCAAACTACGCATCGTGCACTGGAAAGATGTCTTCTAAGGAGAAGCCTTCGTCAGCAATGGCAAGAAGGCCTACGAAGCTCAGAGCTACGGGAGAAGTCGCAATTAGCAGACGCGCTGCAGAACATGAAGAAGTCCAAATACCGCTGGGCCGGACACCTGCTTCGACGAAAGGACGACATATGGAGTCTCCGTGTCACAGAATGGTTCCCGAGAGACCATAAGAGACCACTGGGACGACCGAAACGCGATGGGCGACTCATTCTCAAGATCTTTCAGAGAGCGGAGTCTGCCTCACTGGATGCAAGCAGCCAGAGATGCAGATCGAGCGGTCTGGAAGAGTTGTGGCCCCGCCGAGAAGACCTCCGGCCGATAAAAGGACCATGAAAGTATCAAAGTAAGTAAGTATTTGGCAGCAGCTGAAGTTCTGAAACAAACTCAGAGGAGGGGATAGGAGAGGCAAGACACCGCATGCCCTCCTCCGTCTACGATAGATCCAATGTCCCAATGCAGCACATTGTTAGCAGCCTAAGAGTGCTTATAGAACACTAATCCAGATTTGGTGCTCAAGGCCAGACCTGCCACTACTAGGGAAAATTAAGCTGCTCCGGATAAGGAATTTGATTCTTTACTCAAACACTCAAGTACCCTAAGTAGTAGTAAGTACCCTTGTGGACCTACGCTATCCGATAGTACACCGTTTCAAGAAAAAAAGAATCCAATTTGGTTACTGTTTCGACGTCAGGATGCACCGCCGCTTTGACAATAATAAACGCACAGTTGATCTCTTTCTTCAGCCTTTCGTTTATGTTCGAGAGGTAAATGAAGGCCGTGCAAAGTAATCAATGAGTGATGAGTCACCATTTTCGTTCCGTCTTCCGGCCCAAAAGAGAGGAACACGGAACGGAACGGAAGAACTAAAACGGCCGGAAACCAAAATTCGGAATATGGAAACGGAATATCGGCCCATCCCTGATTGGAATGTTTCCCTCCTTGACGAGAGGTGAGAGACTTGCGATACACGCAGTGTTGTTGTTGTTGAAGGGTGGGATCCTCTTTAAAGAACGGTAGAATTCTGAAAAACTGCATCTTGCGTTAATGAGTCGGATATCCGATTCGGATATCCGAAATTTGGGGTCCGCGAAATTTCCATTATCCGAATCATCCAAAAATCTGGGGTCCGAAAAATCGTTCTTATCCGAATCAACCAAAAATCCGGGGTCTGCAAAATCGCACTTATCCGAATCATCTAATTATCCGAAGATTTTCGATCGAATCCAATGTATACTGCACCAGTTTTGACCAATTCTTGAAACATCGATTTTTTGACAGATTTTCATCGAGCACGAGGCCGCTTACAGTTTTCTGAGGCCGCGGAAGACGGAGGTTGACGTCATTGAAAATCGATACCTTCGAATTGGGCTGAATTGGGCCGAATTGACCAATCTTGATACCATTCGATAGAGCTTTTTATACTGAATTGAATGTTCTTATTATAAGTAGAAAAACTGTAATGTGGGCGAGTAAGAGCGAGGAGAACGTCAACCGTTGTGCTGAATTGCACGCGCGGACGTGCTCTGAGCGCGATAACTCTGTCATGTTTGAACCTTTCCGGTTGCGGCTTATGGGTTGTGTAGGCAGCAGAATGTTCTAGCAGTGCGCTGAAACTCAGCAATGTAGCTTATGAATGGACAAAGTTACAGCAGTGCGGAAATGCAGATGAGGCTTGTGTGGCACGATTTTTTTCCAATTTCAGTCGACTCCTGCGGGAGGACGTATAGAGCTAACTGCCTACAAATGCGCAGGTAAGCAGAACCCTGAAGGCTCTTTACAACGACGTGCTCACAACTCCCTAGCTGATTAAACTGCCTTAGCACCAGCGGCCATTTTAGGGCGACGGAGTTTTAGCGTTTGAAGTTTCCCGCGCCATTATTCGCCCACATTTGAGTTTTCAACACTTGCAATAACACCATTAGCTTCAATACGAAAAGCTCTATCGAACGATGTCGACCTCGACCAATTTCAGAAAAATGGATTTTTTTACAATTTCCCATAGAGGACGGGAGCGCTCCAGGCCGAGCCTGCGCGGACGATGACGTCATCTAAAATCGATAATTTAGAAAATGTCCAAATTTTCTCGTCCAAAATCATCTAGGGGTTATTTGGGGCGCTGATTACGAATCCGACGTCCGTTTTCAAATATTCCGCAGATTTCGGTAGGTTTTGGATTTCCTTCTGGATAATTGAGGGTGGTCGGGTCAGAATCACCGATTTTGCTCTAACTTCGTATACATATTCGGGCTGCCGAACACGATGCCGAAGTTTATTTGGACGATTACGGCTGTAGACCGCCATTCCCTGAGGGTGACTCCGGGAATTTCTTATAAAATTCTCAAACAGTGCAAGATAGTCTTGAAGGCTTTTCATTTTCCCTGAAGCGAAGATAGAAACCCAGTGGACATGCTTCCGCCCATTCGATCCTATATGCATTGTGCATGGCGTACTCTCGGAGCATTCCGAGCATGACAGAGCACTGACAACGCACGTCATGCTTGAGATACTGCGAAAACATTGCACGTCCCATGCACTTCCTGGAAAATAAGGTGCTCTAATCGCAAAGGCCTCCTGCAGTTGAATTTTTTAGGCCACCCACGGCGAAAACGAGGTGTTCTTATAAAGTTTTATATATATGTTTGTGTAGAACTCGAAGAGACGAATCGAACGGTGCCAACAGTTTCTCAAACAACTTAAAATTAAAAGAGTTGTGAGCATGCGACGGTTTGCGATGGATGCTTCCGTAGCAAACCGTCTTTTTGAACGCGCGACGCGGGCGGTATTGTACACTTTTAACGGTCGCTAATAGCCGCTTGTATGCCTTCTTGGTCTGCATGGCTTGAGATGAGTGAGCAATGCTATGCTTAGTAGGCCTCATGAATGTATGGTGTACATGGTTAGCGACTCTGGAAGGCTAGAATCGGGGTATCTTTAAAGCTATGTAACAAGTTCTAAAGTGAGGAATTGCCTCAACTAATTCTCCTGGATTTGAACGACTCACCACGTTCAAACCTAGGAGTCAGTAATGTGTTCTTCGTTATTCGGCCCAAAATCGCGGGATAATGGACAACAAAACGGTTAGGCCAAAACCCCCCGGAAACCGGATAACGGATAACGATTAATCCGCTCATCCCTGATACCAATGTCTCTAGAGAAAGCGCGTTGTAGCCTGTTTCTGAATTGTTCACGGAGAACCAAGCAAGTGTGAATCTCTACAATACCGCTCGCGCCGCACGGTCAAAAGTGGGCGAAAAAACGCCAACATAGCGTCGCAAAGCGTCGCATGATCATAACTCCTTCAGTTTTAGGTTTCTCGAAAAAATGTTGGTACCATTCGATTTGCCTCTTCGAGGTCTACACAAACATATGTAAAACTTTAGCGGAACACCTGTATTTTCGCCGTGGGTGGCCCAAAATTGGCTGGACGGGCGATTAGAGCAGTTTATTTCCCAGGATATGCGTGCTTTCGGAGTATCTCAAAGATGGCGTACGTCGCCAGTGCTCTGTCATGCCAGGAATGCCCTGAGAGTGCGCCGTGCACAATGCACACAGAACCTAACCTATCAATCGAGTGGGCGAGCGCATGTCCCCTGAGCTTCTATCTTCTCTCAATGGGAACTGCGACGTTTTCAAAACCGTTTGGAGAATGTTATCGGGAATTCCCCGCCACCCCACTCAGAATTAGCTCCAATCTGTCCAGCGAGCCTTTGGAGTGCGCCATGAACATGCATAAAGAATAGAACCTTTCAATCGGGGGGGGGGAGGCAGCTTGTAAACTGAGCGTTTGGAGAGTTTTACTAGGAATGTCTTGCCGCCCTATTCAGGAGCTGCTCTAAGGCTGTCCGAGTCTTTGGACTGCGCCGTGAGCAATGCATACAGATTCGACCCTTTTAATCGAGGGGGCCCACCGCTCGCAAATTGCACGCGCGGGCGTGTTCGGAGCGCAATACAGTACCGGACGCGTCTTTTGAATAGACGCCGAAAAAACCGCGCTTTTGCGGTTTTTGCGTCTTTTCGCTATAACTCGCCCAACAGTGATCTATTTGAAAAAGCAAGAGTATATTTGAGCTCAGGAGAACGAGCTCTATCGTTTGATATATACAATTCATATGAAAGGTCAAAAATGGCCGAAATTGAAAACTTGCGCTCCATTGAGAAGGCCGGCCGCGGACGAGTTGTCGCCCGCAAGGCGTCGAAAACCGTTGCATGCTCACAAATCCTCTAATTTGAGGTGTTTTGAGAAACCGTTGGCACCGTTCGATTCGTCTCCTCGAGATCTACGCAATCATATATACAACTTCGCCAAACCACCGCATTTTAGCAGTGGGTGATCAAAGATGGTTGGAGCAGACTTTTTGCTGTTGGAGAAGCTTATATTCCAGGACTTGCACGTTCTCAGAGCATCTCAAGCATGGCGTAAAGTGTTTCGTCATGCCAGGAATCATCTGAGAGTGCGCGTGCACAATGTAAATAAGATCGAACCTATCAATCGAGTGGACGGCGCGACAGCCTGTAGAGTGAGCATTTGGGTAGTTGTATAGAAATTCCCATCCGCCCTACTCAGAAATTGCTGTACTCTGTTCCGGCGAGACTTTGGAGTGCGCTGTGCACAATGTATATAGGATCGAACCTATCAATCGACTGGACGCGACAACTCGCGAATTGCACCGCGGGCGTGTTCTGAGCGTAATAACTCTGTCAACTTCGAGTCTTTCCGGCTGCAAGTTGTGGATTTTGTAGGCAGTAGAAAGTTCAAGAAGCGCGCTGAAATATAGCGACGTAGCTCAAGACTAAAAAAAGTTACAGCAGTGCGAGAATGCAGGCAAACCTTGTGTGACGCGATTTTTTCCAAGTTCGGTCGACTACTACAGGAATACGAGGCGAGCACAAGACTGAAAGCATTTTACGATGGCATGCTCGTAGCTGTGGCGAGAACTGTTATAAGGATGAGTAAGAGCACGGAGAACATAGACCGTTGTTGTGCTAAATTGCACGCGCGGGCGTGTTCGGAGCGCAATAACTCTGTCAGTTTCCAATCTTTCTGGCCGAAACGTGTGAATTCCGTAGGTAGTAATATGCTCTAGTAAAGCGCCAAAGCATAGCAAATTATCCTACGAATTCGCAAAGTTGCGTCGGTGCGAAAATGCAGGTTGGGCACGTGTGACACGATTTTTTCAGAATTCGGTCGATCGCTACGGGTACACGAGGCGAGCTAACGGCATGCAAACTCGCGGACGAGCAAAGCACCTAAGGCACTTTACGATTTACGATGATCTGCTCCTTACTATCCAACTGCCTAAACTGCCTTAGCTCCATCTGCCATTTTAGAGCGGCGGACGGCAGCGTTGAGAATTCTTCCACCCTTACACGCTCATGTTCGAGCTTTCGAGCCCCAGCCAGGGTATCGTTCTGTTCAGCTCGAAAAGCCCTATCGAACGGTATCAATTTCGACCAATTCTGAAAACATCGATTTTTTGACAGTTTCCCATCGAAGACGGCCTCTAGGCCGCGCCAGAGGGACGATGACGTCATCGAAGATCGATGTTTCCGAAACTGGTCGAGTTTGATACCGTTCCATAGAGCTTTTCGTGCTGAATTAAACAGTTCTACTATGAGTGGCGAGAACTGTTATTTGGACGAGTAACAGCACGGAGAACATAGACCTTTGTTGTGCTAAATTGCACGCGCGGGCGTGTTCGGAGAGCGATAACTTCGCCAGCTTCGAATCTTTCTGGCTGGAACTTGTGGATTTTGTAGGGGGTAATATGCTCTAGTAAAGCGCCAAAGCATAGCAAATTATCCTACGAATTCGCAAAGTTGCGTCGGTGCGAAAGTGCAGGTTGGGCACGTGTGACACGATTTTTTCAGAATTCGGTCGATCGCTACGGGTACACGAGGCGAGCTAACGGCATGCAAACTCGCGGACGAGCAAAGCACCTAAGGCACTTTACGATTTAAGATGATCTGCTCCTTACTATCCAACTGCCTAAACTGCCTTAGCTCCATCTGCCATTTTAGAGCGGCGGACGGCAGCGTTGAGAATTCTTCCACCCTTACACGCTCATGTTCGAGCTTTCGAGCCCCAGCCAGGGTATCGTTCTGTTCAGCTCGAAAAGCCCTATCGAACGGTATCAATTTCGACCAATTCTGAAAACATCGATTTTTTGACAGTTTCCCATCGAAGACGGCCTCTAGGCCGCGCCAGAGGGACGATGACGTCATCGAAGATCGATGTTTCCGAAACTGGTCGAGTTTGATACCGTTCCATAGAGCTTTTCGTGCTGAATTAAACGGTTTTACTATGAGTGGCGAGAACTGTTATTTGGACGAGTAACAGCACGGAGAACATAGACCGTTGTTGTGCTAAATTGCACGCGCGGGCGTGTTCGGAGCGCAATAACTCTGCCAGTTTCCAATCTTTCTGGCCGAAACGTGTGAATTCCGTAGGCAGTAATATGCTCTAGTAAAGCGCCAAAGCATAGCAAATTATCCTACGAATTCGCAAAGTTGCGTCGGTGCGAAAGTGCAGGTTGGGCACGTGTGACACGATTTTTTCAGAATTCGGTCGATCGCTACGGGTACACGAGGCGAGCTAACGGCATGCAAACTCGCGGACGAGCAAAGCACCTAAGGCACTTTACGATGATCTGCTTCCTTACTATCCAACTGCCTAAACTGCCTTAGCTCCATCTGCCATTTTAGAGCGGCGGACGGCAGCGTTGAGAATTCTTCCACCCTTACACGCTCATGTTCGAGATTTCGAGCCCCAGCCAGGGTATCTTTCTGTTCAGCTCGAAAAGCCCTATCGAACGGTATCAATTTCGACCAATTCTGAAAACATCGATTTTTTGACAGTTTCCCATCGAAGACGGCCTCTAGGCCGCGCCAGAGGGACGATGACGTCATCGAAGATCGATGTTTCCGAAACTGGTCGAGTTTGATACCGTTCAATAGAGCTTTTCGTGCTGAATTAAACAGTTTTACTATGAGTGGCGAGAACTGTTATTTGGACGAGTAACAGCACGGAGAACATAGACCTTTGTTGTGCTAAATTGCACGCGCGGGCGTGTTTGGAGCGCGATAACCCTGTAACCTTTGAATCTTTCAGGTAGAAACTTGTGGGTTTTATAAGCAGTAGAAAGCTCAATAGGTGAGCTGAAACACAGCAGTGTAGCTTATGAATGGACAAAGTTACAGCGGTGCGAATATGCTGGTAAACTTGTGTGTCACGATTTCTCCGACTTCAGTCGACCACTGTAGCAACGCGCGATCGGCTAGCGGCCTACGAATGCGTAGGCTAGCAAACCAGCTAAGGTACTTTACGATGAAGCGCCCTTAGCTCTCCAGCTGCCTAACCTGCCTTAATGCCATTGCCAGCTGCCATTTTAGAGCTGCAAAGGGCAGCAGTGAAGGTTCTTCCGCCCTTACACGCCCACATTTGAGTTCCTGACACAAGAGATAGCACCGTTCTGTTCAGCTCGGAAAGCTCTATCGAACGATACCAGTCTCGTCCAATTGCAGGAAAATTGATTTTTTGACAATTTACAATGACGAAGAGGGCGCTCGCTCTTCGCCGAGCCCGCCCGGACGATGACGTCATCGAAAGTCGACGATTTCGAAAATTGCCAAATGCTCTTGTCCAAACTTCGTTCAAATTCATCTAGGGGTTCTTTGGTGCGCTGATTACGAATCCGATGTCCGTTTTTGAAAATTCCGCCGATTTTGGCATGTTGCAGCCATTTGAGGTTGGTAGGGTCAGGATCACTGACCATCCTCAGTTATCGGGTATTCGGAGACTTCGGCATCGTATTCGGCACCCTGAATAACTCCAGCCCTTAGAGGAAGTTTGAGCAAAATCGGTGTTACTATCCCGACCACCCTCAGTTATCCAGAAGGAAATCCAAAACCTATCGCAATCGGCGGAATTTTCAAAAACGGACATCGGATTCGTAATCAGCGCACCAAATAACCCCCGGATGATTTTGAACGAAGTTTGGACAAGAACATTTGGCAACGTCGACCTTCGATGACGTCATCGTCCGGGCAGGCTCGGCGAAGAGCGAGCGCCCTCGTCCTCGGGGAAAACTGTCAAAAAATCGACGTTTCCAGAATTGGTCGAAATTGATACCGTTCGATAGGGCTTTTCGAGCTGAACAGAACGGTACCCTCGCTGGGGCTCGTTAGTTTGCATTAGGTTAGCTCGTCCCGTCTTCCCGCAGCGGTCGATCGAATTCTGAAAAAATCGAGTCACACGTGCCCAACCTGCATTTTCGCACCGACGCAACTTTGCCAATTCGTAGGATAATTTACTATGCTTTGGTGGTTTACCAGTGCATATTACCGCCTACAAAATCCACAAGTTCCAGCCAGAAAGATTCGAAGCTGGCGAAGTTATCGCTCTCCGAACTCGCCTGCGCCTGCAATTTAGCACAACAACGGTCTGCGTTCTCCATGCACTTACTCACCCAGATAACAGTTCTCGCTACTCACAGTGACGCCGTTCAATTCAGCACGAAAAGCTCTATGGAACGGTATCAAACTCGGCCAATTTCGGAAACATGGATTTCTGATGACGTCATCATCCGTTGGCGCGGCGTAGAGGCAACAGGCGCCTTCGATGAGAAACCGTCAAGAGATCGATGTTTCCAGAATTGGTCGAAATTGATACCGTTTGATAGGGCTTTTCGAGCTGAACAGAGCGGTACCCTGGCTGGGGCTCGAAAGCTCGAACGTGAGCGTGTAAGGGTGGAAGAATCCTCAACGCTGCCGTCCGCCGCTCTAAAATGGCAGATGGAGCTAAGGCAGTTTAGGCAGCTGGAGAGTAAGGAGCAGATCATCGTAAAGTGCCTTAGGTGCTTTGCTCGTCCGCGAGTTTGCATGCCGTTAGCTCGCCTCGTGTAGCGATCGACCGAATTCTGAAAAAATCGTGTCACACGTGCCCAACCTGCATTTTCGCACCGACGCAACTTTGCGAATTCGTAGGATAATTTGCTATGCTTTGGCACTTTACTAGAGCATATTACTGCCTACGGAATTCACACGTTTCGGCCAGAAAGATTGGAAACTGACAGAGTTATTGCGCTCCGAACACGCCCGCGCGTGCAATTTAGCACAACAACGGTCTATGTTCTCCGTGCTCTTACTCATCCTTATAACAGTTCTCGCCACAGCTAGGAGCATGCCATCGTAAAATGCTTTCAGTCTTGTGCTCGCCTCGTATTCCTGTAGTAGTCGACTGAACTTGGAAAAAATCGCGTCACACAAGGTTTGCCTGCATTTTCGCACTGCTGTAACTTTTTTCAGTCTTAAGCTACGTCGCTATATTTCAGCACGCTTCTTGAACTTTCTACTGCCTACAAAATCCACAACTTGCAGCCGGAAAGACTCGAAGTTGACAGAGTTATTACGCTCAGAACACGCCCGCGGTGCAATTTGCGAGTTGTCGCGCCCAGTCGATTGATAGGTTCGATCCTATATACATTGTGCACAGCGCACTCCAAAGTCTCGCCGGAACAGAGTACAGCAATTTCTGAGTAAGGCGGCTAGGAACTTCTGTAAAACTACCAAAATGCTCACTCTACAGGCTGTCGCGTCGCCCACCCGATTGAAAGGTTTGATCCTATTTACATTGTGCACAGCGCACTCCAAAGTCTTGCCTGGACAAAGTGCAGCAATTTCTGAGTAGGGCGGATGGGAATTTCTGCAAAACTACCCAAGTGCTCACTCTACAGGCTGTCGCGCCGTCCACTCGATTGATAGGTTCGATCTTATTTACATTGTGCACGGCGCACTCTCAGATGATTCCTGGCATGACGAAACACTTTACGCCATGCTTGAGATGCTCTGAGAACGTGCAAGTCCTGGAATATAAGCTTCTCCAACAGCAAAAAGTCTGCTCCAACCATCTTTGATCACCCACTGCTAAAATGCGGTGGTTTGGCGAAGTTGTATATATGATTGCGTAGATCTCGAGGAGACGAATCGAACGGTGCCAACCGTTTCTCAAAACACCTCAAATTAGAGGATTTGTGAGCATGCAACGGTTTTCGACGCCTTGCGGGCGACAACTCGTCCGCGGCCGACCTTCTCAATGGAGCGCAAGTTTTCAATTTTGGCCATTTTTGACCTTTCATATGAATTGTATATATCAAACGATAGAGCTCGTTCTCCTGAGCTCAAATATACTCTTGCTTTTTCAAATAGATCACTGTTGGACGAGTTATAGCGAAAAGACGCAAAAACCGCAAAAGCGCGGTTTTTTCGGCGTCTATTCAAAAGACGCGTCCGGTACTGTAGCACGAATGACGTTGCAGAAATTGAATGAGCTGAGCATTGAAACTCTACCACATCCTCCGTTTTCTCCCGACCTCTCCCTAACAGACTACCATTTCTTCAAGCATCTTGGCGACTTCTTGGTAGGGAAAATATTCAAATACCAACAGGATGCCGAAAGTGCCTTCGAAGATTTCGTCAATTCCAGAACTTCTGATTTTTACGCTACTGGGATAAAAAAGCTTGTGTCAGGCTGGCAAAGATGTGTAGAATCAGAAGGTTTCTATTTCGATTAATAAACTTGCCTACAAGCCGAGATATTAACTGTTTAAATTTACACTGGTTCAGTGCCATTTATTTCGTTACAACCTAATAGTAATCGTGCGTGAATTGCGTATTCGCGTAACCTCGTCGTTCGCTGTTCCGGGTGCTCATCGTCGTCCAAAATAGCGCAACGCGATGGAGCGCATTGCTCCTTTGGCCTTGTTTAGTGTGCGCTCGACGCGCGAAGCGATGCCATGCGTAGTGGCTGAATTGATCAATCGCGTCGCTCGATCGATTTGGCCACTACGCACTCGTCACGTCGCGCGTAGCGTGCACATTGAACAAGGCCTTTCGAATTGCGTCGCCCGGCGATGGAAACACGGTCGTACACCGCAGGCGCTCGTGTATTCTGGAATGTTCGGAGAGGAGGGTAAGACCTTCGGGAACACCGAGTAGTCTTCCTGTTGGTCCTCGTCCCGACCGGTGGTCGGCTCCCTCGTGCGGCCGTTCTGGTCGTAATTTCTACCTCCGTGTTCCACTTCCATGGCGTGTCCCGAAGTCTCTATTAGGGGACGTTCATCTAGGACCGCTACTGCTTCCTACCGTTTTGCATTCCAACAGTCGTTGAGCTATCCGTGTTGGTCGTATCCATCCAATACGTTCGCATAAGTTGCTTCCTGCTTTGAGAGAGCCTGGATTGCGCCTTCAGGACTGTACGCCTAAGGAGGGGGGGGGGGGGGGGGGGAACTTACGTCGTCCACGACCCTTAGGTGAAACGTGGCTTTGTGTCCACTTTAGGTTTTGGGAGTCGCGCAGTCATCAACTCATACATTTCGCCGATCATCTGCAATTCGTGCCGTGTCGCTGTGTTAAGCCCTAAGCCCAGTTATGGCTTATGTTATACTTCGGCGACGCTGTTGTCGGCGACGTCGGCGATAGTGTTACACGAATTGCTACGCAGTGCGTAGCAGCCCGCTCAACACAGCGTCGCCGACCCGTCGCCGAAGTATAACATAGACCTATACCGTCATCTAAGCGCCGTCGCCGTAGTCATTTACACGTCTACTACGCCGTGCCTACCAACTTCATCTTCAACTTCTATCGTCTCCACACCGACCACGGCTCATCATCTTCATATCGTGCGAGTTACCTCATTCACCTTATCTGGGGCAGGAGCGCGGCACCTGCTCAATCTTCCATACTTTGTATTCCGTGTTTTGTTGCGTACATAAATAAATTGTTCGTTTGCCCGATCCATTCTTTCGTAGGAAAGGGCTTGCCCCTTTTGCCTAGGGCCATCCCCCCATATTTAATTATAACATACAGAGAGAACCCTTCTCTTTCTGACCAACCTAATATTTTCTTAGCTCCTCTACAAGTCCACATTCTTTGGTGAGAGAGTAACATTCCTCAGCTGTAACGACAAACAACTGCACAAAAGATACATTATTTACAACATTTAACAAAATAATATAACTGAAACAATCCATCAATCAATGCTCTCGGTCCGCGAAAGAGTCCGTAGATATGAAGTAGATCAACAACAGGCAGTTATGGGTAGTGTGTCGACTGTGTGCAGTGACAGAAGAACCTGGACAGTGAGGAGACAGGGAAGGAGACGGTCTGATGGCCTTGACCACCCATAGGGTACACGGTTCGGCTTTTCGGGAGCTGCTGGCACACACTCAAACAGAAGAAGCGGCAGAGGAGAAAGTTACGTTGGAACAGAAGCATACGGTAGATTGAGCCGACTAAAAGAGATGGCGACTGCATGATTACTGAGAATTCGGAGGAAGCTAGAACGATAGCGGCATGTCAGCTAACGGATCATAGGTGAGACTTTGTGGTTAGGCCTGATGAGGAGTACGTCTGACGGCTGGTCACGACTGTCATCGGTGAAGCTGATTGGCGAAGTAGTTGGTGAAATGCCGACCAGGCAGCACCGGCAGGAGGAATGCTTCAGATCCGATTCGCAGCCGTCGCGTGTACGGATCGGGAGTGTTCTCCTGAAATCCGAAGCCTCGTTAGGTAGATAGTCGCATAGCATGTCTTATAGTCCTTCCCATAGTATGGAGGCTTGTCTAATTGTATTCATAGCCGTCCGTAATGGCACTTGAAATAGAAAATAGATGCTTCACAAGATGTGGGATGGAGGCGCCAACCAGCTCGTTAAGGAATGAGCCACACATTCTACTTGCATATGATATCTTGATTGTGTATTTCGCACTTACAACTAGCAGGGTGTCCGGGCGCGTGTAGCACAGTCGGAGGAGGCGCCGACTGTCGCCTGCTCCCGATACCAGGTTCCTGGTTCGGATTTCCCGCCCAGGCCAACCAACCCTTCCATCCCTCCGGGAATTTCGGTGAATTGGTACCAGACTTGTCTGGGAAGGATAGAGTGTGACTTGTTCATCGGCTGGCCACCGCAAGTCATT